>CM057347.1:242408392-242852626 GCA_030015575.1 Agapanthus africanus
AATACCGCACGTATCTGATCGAACCCTGCCATATCTCCATACGGCCTCTACAGCGTTTCGCCCGAAACCTGAGTAACTGTGTGTGTGGTGGACTCTAAAGACTCGTCAATACTATGGCTGTTGATTTAACCACTAGCACGTCAGAGGTATAAGCCAATACGTGACGGGCTACCAGGTATTGACCAAAAGGGACGTCGATGAGCGAACTCATCCTGACACCCTACTGAGCCTGTCAGTGACAATATCCGTACAGTCCGGTCCGTTCGTCTATGAGCATCGCATGGCGGGCCTAGGGGGTTGGTAAAAGTCAGACCCCAAAAGCGGTACAAGTCGTGTCGGAGTGTAGCCCAGAACACCCTGAGATACTACTGGAATACCTACCAGCAAATCTCCTGCCTTGGCCAAGGACTTTTCATGTTCTGGCTCTCCTAGACACAGCGCGACCTCACCCCCAATACCGGGAGAGACGAACCCCTGCAGATCCGCTCACTGCCTCCATGTAGCTCGGGACTGTACCCAACTAAAACCTGTTTACACGACTCCTTTGAGCCGTGGTAGGGTAGTAATCAAAGCACAGTGGGAACTCACACGAGACAAATGACGATCTCAGGTCGATGAACTAACCTGTGCACATGTCACCTGGGAACCGCTATCTGACGTCTGGTATAATCCCAACTAGCAGGTTCTCGGCGAGTCCTGTCCGGTGTACTCATAACCCAATGAGCACCTGCATACATCTTAGGTGAACCAACTGACACCAGTGGCTTATGAGACCGGCCATCGCCCCTCGTTGGGGTCTCGACTGTATACACTAGTCTACTCCGGAGTATCGATGCCCTGTCTCGAAACTCCCACGACTAGAGACCTTTTAAGGATGTGCTTATAGACTCCAGCTCTCACGTATATGATCGGCCTCATACTGCTGGAAGTCAAGCAAGAATCCTAGGGGCTCTATCAACGTGTAATAGCGACTCGTAAGGTCACCTAAAGCAGTACACGATGATAAAGATAAACCAGATAGCATACTATCATCTCGAGTAAGACTGTCCTACTGGGATAGGTCCTCCTCTCAATCATTGCAATCACGTGCCTGTGATCCAATAATTGACTCTGAGGGCACTATCTCCAACAATTGGGTTATGAGTACACTGGACAGGACTCGCCGGGAACATGCTAGTTGGTCTTATACCTGACGTCAGATAGCAGTTCCCTGGTGACATGTGTACAGGTTAGTTCATCGACCTGGGGATCATCATTTGTCTCGTGTGAGTTCCCACTGTACTTTGATTACTACCCTACAACGCTCAAAGGAGACGTGCAAACAGGTTTTAGTTGGGTACAGTCTCGAGCCACATGGAGGCAGTGAACGGATCTTCAGGGGTTCATCTCTCCCGGCATTGAGGGTGAGGTCGCGCTGTGTCTAGGAGAGCCATTACACGAAGCCCTCGGCGGAGGCAGGAGATTTACTGGTAGGTATTCCAGTAGTATCTCAGGGTGTTCTGGGCTACACTCCGACACGACTTGTACTGCTTTTGGGGGTCTGACTTTTACCAACCCCCTAGGCCCGCCATGCGATGCTCATAGATGAACGGACCGGACTGTAGGGTTATTGTCAATGACAGGCTCAGTAGGGTATCAGGATGAGTTCGCTCATCGACGTCCCTTTTGGTCAATAGCTGGTGGCCCGTCACGTATTGGCTTATACCTCTGACGTGCTAGTGGTTAAATCCACAACCAAGGTATTGACGAGTCTTTAGAGTCCCCCACATTCAGTTGCTCAAGTTTTCGGGCGAAACGCTGTAGAAGCCGTATGGAGATATGGCAGGGTCCGATCAGATACGTACGGTATTGCACGGATCAAGATCGGACGGATAATACTAGCCGGCTTTGGTTTAAGCCGGATCCTAGTATAGTACAGTGTAGATTTTGTCTCATTGCATTTGTATTTCGGTCGGAATACAAATGCGGGTGTGTATGCACAGTATCGGGGTTTTCCTGTAATTTATTACGGGACCAGTTTTCTGGAGTTGCCAGTTTTCTTTCCGTTTCGGCCATTTTCATTTGTATCTTTCATTGGCCGAAGATTGGTGGAGGAGGGCTTATTTGCATTTGTGCAAATAAGTATTTGTGGAGGATGTTCTTTGCATTTTGTTGGATCATGATGGCTCACCATCACTTGACTTTCCTTCTTCATGATGGCTTGACTTTTTGAAGTCATCATGCTTGATGATGATGGCTTGACCTTTTGGAATGATTGGTTGGTTGAGTGTTGGTTATTCCTTGTGATGATTTCTTCTCATCATCTTGTTTTTCTCTCTCTTGGATTATGAGAGACCCTCATTGTTTTGTTACACTCTCCCTCATTCTCTCCTCTCTTCACCACAAGATGGCCGGCCAAGCTCTAGGTGGGCTGTCCCAATTTTTGGTGTAGGATTTACACTCATTTGGCTTGGCAAAAATCATATTAGCTCCTCCTCCAAAATCTTGTATCATTTCCTCCACCTTATGGCAATTCCTACATCCCCAAAATGAGACATGGTTCTACACCATTTTGCAGCAAACTTTAGGCATGTCGACTCGCCAACTTCGTGCCCGAGTTGCCTCGGTATAGAGGCGGGAGCTCGTAAAAGAAGCCGGCGACGTGGTGCCCTTCCGGCGACGAGGTGGAGACTGGACATTCCGCGGGAGATCGGGACGACGGCGAGAAGACCAGAGGACACGGATCAGTCGGTATATCTCTCTTCCCCATCTTGTAGTCAGCTAAGACTAGTTAATGGTACGTTCCGGGTTTTAGTGCGCGGTGGTGCTAGTTCAAGAAAATTTAAAGTTAACCATCGCTTCCGTATTTGGCCTCGGGATGGAGGCCGGGGCGCCGCCGTGCACTTACAAGTCCATGCTACCTCTCCCAGTACTTTCGGGCATGCGGAATTTGGTGAAAAACAATTTTCTAGAGGTGGTAATATGGACTCAAAACCGGATCTTTGTTAAACATCTAACTAACAACCTAACTAGTAGTTGTTAACTACTCGGTTAGGGGGTTATATCTTTCTTTCTTGAACTCCATCGTCTTCAAGCCTCGATGGTTGTCCGGATCGGATTCACCCCGTCGTCTCCTTGCGCCGAAGATCGATCCACCTGAAAGCTTCTAAATTGGGCTTCTTCTTCGGTCTTTGAAGAAAACTAGTTCACTTGGTTTGCCAAACCTTATGAACTAGAGTGAGTAGAGAAGAGTGTGTAGGGATTTTCTCTATGGTTCTTGGTTCTCAACACACGAGACAAGTGAACCATAGACTAAAGAGAGGGAGAGCAAGAGGAAGAAGATGAGAGCTCAAGAACACAAGAGAGAGAATGAAAATGATAGAATGAGCAGGACTTTTCTCACTTGGCTCTCATAATCCAAAACCATCATCACAAAAATAGTAATCAAGTATTGTGTAAATGGTTTAAGTCAAAATGGCTATATCATTTCATGCACTCATATTGCACAAGAGAACAAGCAAGTAAAAGTCTTTGCCATGAAATGATAGCCATTGTCATCATGATGGTCAACTAGTCCAACCTAGTCAACCGGTCAACATAGTCAACAAGTCAACAAAGTTAACCCCTCAACAACCATGTCACCATAATACTTAATTAATATTATTGTTAATCATATATCATATTCTCATTAGGGTTGACCAAAAAGTCAATAGTCAACAGTCAACGGTCAACAACCCTAATGAGAATCCTCTGCTTCTGTCTCTCCGTCAACTGTGCATACACACCCGCATCTGCGTTCCGAGGAACATGAATACAAACCGGATAAAACCAATCCCAATACGTACACTAGGATCTGGCTTAAACCAAAGCCCGTTAGTGTAAACTGTCCGGACACTAATCGTTCATAAGTGCACGGATGTGACTGAACCCTGTCGCAAAACCATGCGACCTCTACTGTTTTGCCTAAATGGGAATAGCTTTCTGTGTGGGACTCTAAAGACTCGACACTACGCTGACAGTTGGTTTAACCACCGACCGTAAGCGGCACTAGCTGTGCGTAACGTCCCCAGGTAGATGCCGACAAGAAGACTGACGAGGTGAAACCCATCTGAACTCCTACTGAGCCTGAATGTGACAATCTCCGTACAGTCCGGTCTTTTCGTCTGATACATCGCATGGAGGGCCTAGGGGGGGCGGTAAACGTCAGTCCCCTAATAGAGGTACAAGTCGTGTCGGAGTGAAACCCAATACACCTGAGATAACACTGGAAGCCTACCAGTATATCTCGCTTGCCCTGGCCAGGGACTACTCGTGTAATGGCTCTTCTAGACACAGCGCGATGTCAACCCCCAATACCGAGAGAGACGAATCCTGTCTAACCATCACTGCCTCCAAGTGCTTCGGGACTGCACCCAACTACTACCTGTTTGCATGACTCCTTTGAGCCGTGGTAGGATAGTAATCAAAGTACAGTGGGAACACACTCGAGGCGAAGTGACAGTGTCAAGTCAGCGGACTAAGCTGTACTCATGTCACCTGGGAACTGATAACTGATGATAGGTATAATACCAACCTATCAGTTCCCGACGAGTCCTGTCAAGTGTACTCGTAACCCAACGAGCACCCGCATACTATCTCCAGTACGACGTACTCATGGCTGTGGGACAGACCATCTCCCACTCTGGTATGAGAAGCGCATGCGCTAGTCTACTCCGGAGTATCGATGCCCTGTCTCGATAGTCCTGCGACTAGGGACCTGCATAAGGATGTGCTTATAGATTACCCATCCCCAACTAGTTTTACTGCCATCACAACACTGGTAATCAAGCAAAGATCCTAAGGGCTCCACTAATGTGTATAGGCGATATACTAAAATAAACATATGTACACATTGAAGTAGAAACAAACCAAGTAGCATACTACTATTTTGAGCAAGATTGTATATACAAGGTGAATATCCCAAGCTTCTATTAAGTAATATACAAACTAGTATGATACAGTAATGGCCTCTAGGGCATATACACTAACAATCTCCCACTTGCACTAAGGCCATGTACTGGCGTATCGAAGACCTAACATCTCGATCAGCCGCTCGAACTGAGTCTGGGGAAAGGCCTTGGTGAATGGATCTGTAGTGTTATCTTCTGAAGCAACCCTCTGAATCTTGATCTCCTGGCGATCCACGATCTCCCTGATCAGGTGTTACCGCCTCAAGATGTGTCTGGATCTCTGATGGGACCTGGGTTCCTTCGCTAAAGCTATAGTCCCGTTGTTGTCGCAATACAAAGGTATTGGATCAACAATGGACGGAACCACTTGAAGTTCTTTCAAGAACTTCCTCATCCAGACAGCTTCTTTTGCGGCATCAGATGCAGCGATGTATCCCGCTTCGATCGTCGAGTATGCAACGGTTTCCTGTTTGGAACTGTTCCAACACACCGCCCTTCCATTCAGGGTAAAGACAAAACCCGACATGGACTTGGAATCATCCTTGTCAATCTGGAAGCTGGAGTCAGCAAAGGCCTCGATCTGGAGGTCTTTTCCGCCATACACCAAGAACATCTCCTTAGTCCTTCTCAGGTACTTGAGAATGTTCTTTACCGCTATCCAGTGTTTCTCCCCAGGGTTAGACTGATACCGGCTTACCAAACTTAGTGCATAAGCTACATCCGGTCTGGTACACAACATCGCATACATTATAGAGCCTACCGCAGAAGCGTAGGGTATAATAGACAAACGATCCCTCTCCAAATCAGTCTTGGGAGACATCTCTTTAGAGAGGGTGATCCCGTGACAAGCTGGTAGGTTACCGCGCTTGGAATCTTCCATACTGAATCTTTCCAGTATGGTGTCGATGTACCAGGACTGTGAAAGTCCTAATATCCTCTTGGATCTATCACGATGGATCCGGATCCCCAGGATGTATGAGGCATCACCCAGGTCTTTCATGGAGAACCTGTGTGATAAGAACCCCTTGACAGATTGTAGCATAGGAATGTCATTTCCTATTAAGAGAATCTCATCCACGTATAAAACGAGGAATACTACAGTTCTCGCTACAAATCTACTATAGATGCATGGTTCATCTGGATTTTTGATAAAGCCAAATTCCTTGACCTTCTCATCAAAACAGATGTTCCAACTCCGCGATGCCTGCTTTAGTCCATAGATGGACTTAAGCAACTTGCACACCTTTCCACTGCTCCCACTCTGAATGACACCCTCTGGTTGGTCCATATAGACACACTTCTCTAAATTTCCATTTAGAAAAGCGGTCTTTATATCCATTTGCCAGATCTCATAATCGTGGAAGGCAGCAATGGCAAGAAGGATCCGAATGGATTTCAGCATAGCCACTGGAGAAAAGGTTTCGTCATAGTCTAAGCCAGGTCTTTGACGGAAAACCCTTTGCAACAAGTCTAGCTTTATAGGTCTCAACCTGTCCATCTACACCAATCTTCCTTTTGAAGATCCACTTGCATCCTACGGGTTTTACCCCGTCTGGAGCAATGTCCAACGTCCATACCTTGTTGGTGTACATGGACTCCATTTCGGTCCGCATTGCATCGAGCCATTTTACCGAGTCAACGCTCTGAACGGCCTACTGGAAGCTAGTAGGCTCATCATAATCTATGATGCAATCCTCTCTATCACCGTCTATGAGAAAACCGTAGTATCTCTCGGGCGGATGAGACTGCCTACTACTCCTGCGGAGCGGCGTGGGAATGTCTTGTTCTTTTGAACCCTCTGGTACCACTAAGCTTTCAGTAATAACTCGTGGTTCTGGAATATCTTCCAGTTCTACTGTGCTCCCACTTATCTGGTTTTCCAGAAACTCAGATTCCAAGAAGTAGGCATGACGAGAAACAAAAACTTTTTTTCCTCTTCACAGTAGAAGAAATATCCCTTGGAGTTCTTTGGATATCCCACGAACTTGCACTGTACTGAGCGTGCCTCAAGCTTGTCCGCATGCTGCTTTTTGACAAAAGCTGGACTTCCCCATGTCTTAATGTGATTAAGATAGGGTCTCTTCCCACACCACATCTCATATGGTGTAGTAGGCACAGTCTTAGTGGGAACTCGGTTCAAAAGGTATGCAGCTGATTCTAGCGCATACCCCCAGAATTATCGCGGTAACTCAGCGTTACTCATCATGGACCGTACCATATCCAATAGGGTTCGGTTCCGTCTCTCCGATACACCGTTATGTTGCGGAGTGTATGGAGGAGTAAGCTGAGAGAGAATTCCGTTCTCTTTTAAATAGTCCAGGAACTCGGCACTTAAGTATTCACCACCTCGATCCGATCTTAGGATCTCGATACTTTTGCCGGTTTGTTTTTCTGCTTCATTCTTATAATCCTGGAATTTTCCAAAGGCTTCGGACTTATGTTTCATTAAGAAGACATAACCGTACCTTGAAAAGTCATCCGTAAAAGTAATGAAGTAAGAATAACCGCTTCGCGCATGTGTAGACATTGGACCGCACACGTCGCTGTGTACGAGTCCCAAGAGCTCGTTCGCTCTTACTCCGTGTCCAGTGAACGGAGTCTTTGTCATCTTTCCTTTGAGACAGGATTGACAAGTGGCATACGATTGATATTCGAACGCATTCAAATATCCTTCTGTTTGTAATTTCGTCATCCTTCTCTCATTGATGTGACCCAATCTACAATTCCACAAGAAAGTCTGATTTATTTCCGGAGACTTTCTTTTGTGTGTATTCTGGACATTGAAAATCTGTAGTTGGTTTAATACGTATATACCATTGCTTAATGTATCTGACCCAATCAGAACTTGATTAATGTGAATGTTTACAACATTGCTTACAAACGTAAATTCATAACCTTCTTTAGAAACCAAAGATACAGGAAATGATATTACAAGTTGCGTTGGGTACAAAAAAGCAATTACGTAAAACCAAAACATGTCCATCAGACATTCCCAGGTGATAGTCCCCCACGGCCTTAGCATCCATGCTAGCTCCGTTTACAACTTTGAGGGTCATGTCACCTGCCTTCAAAACCCTACGGTTTCTCAACGCCTGCAAAGAATTAAAGATATGAGATCCTGATCCGGTATCCAATACCCAGGAAGTAGAGTTTATTGAAAGACAGTTTTCAATAACATACACACCTGAAGCTGAAGCCGCAACCTGCTTCAGATCCTGTGTCCTGGCTTTCCAAGCCCTGCAATCATTTTTCCAGTGTCCCTTCTTATGACAATAGAAGCATTCTTCCTTATCCACAAGCTTTCCCACTTTCTTTGTTGCTTTTGCCTTTCCCTTCGTATCAACTTTACTAACACCGCCCCTTGGTTTGGCGGGGGCTTTCTTCTTTTTTCCCTTGGCTTTCGTCTTGGACCTAGAAGAGGAAGATCCTCCTACAAACAAAGTGGATGTTTCCCTACATTTCTGTTGGGTGCCCTCTGCGCTCCTCAGCATGTTGAGGAGTTCTGAAAGTTCAACTTCTTTTTCTTGCAAGTTGAAGTTCAGGATAAACTGGGCGTAAGTGGAAGGAAGGGACTGTTAGTTATATGTATGCCCTAGAGGCCATTACTGTACATTGGATGTATATTGTAGTGGATGCTGGGACATATATAGGTAGGACTTTCTTACTCGACATGATAGTAAGCTATCTGGTTGCTCTTTATCTTAACATGTATACTTTCTGTCTCTCTGATTACATGTTGATAAAGCCCTTAGGATGAGTACTCGACTTCCAGGACTATGATGCAGATCATACTAGTGGGGCCTGGGTAGTCAATGAGTACATCCTTCATTGTTCCTAGTCGTGGGAATATCGAGACGGGGCATCGATATTCCAGAGTAGACTAGCGTATATCTTCTTGACCCATGTGATGGGCGATGGATGATCCCATATCCATTGGTGTTTGACATCAGAGATAGTATACGGGTGCTCAGTGGAGACTGGGTACACAGAACGGACTCGCCGAGAACTCCCAGATGGTATTATACCTCACGTCAGATGGCAATTCTCTGGTGACACTAGTACAGCTTAGTCTGTTGACCCGAGATCGTCATAGAGTCTTGTGTGTCTCCAACTGTGCTTTGATTTCCACCCTACCACGGCTCTACTGAGTTGTGCAAACAGGTGGTTTTTAGGTACAGTCCCGATTCACATGGAGGCAATGAGCGATAGGAGGGGATTCGTCTCTCCCGGTATTGGGGGTTGATGTTGTGCTATGCTCGACTGGCCATAACAGGAAATCCCTGGCCAGGGTTGCAGTGATATACTGGTAAGAGTTATCAGTAGTCTCACGAATGTTATGGACCTCAAGTCGGCATGACTTATCGAGCTACTGGGGTCTGACGTTTACCACCCCTAGGCGAGATATGCGACATATCAGACGAACATACCGGACTGTACGGTAAGTGTTACTGGTTGGATTCACAGGAGTGTGAGCGGGCTTGCTCGTCGATCTTCTGATCGCTCAATAACTGGGTGGCCGTTACATTTAGCAGACCGCTTGCGGTTTGTGGGTGTTTGATATGATCATCATCTGCTACCGGCGTATTGACGAGTCTTTAGAGTCCTACACAGAGGTTTCCTGGCTCAAGCGAAACGAAATAGGAGCGCATATGAGATATGTGCGGGACCGAGAATAATTCGTGTATGTGATACCGTATTCTATCCTCGCGATGAATGTATCGAATGGTTATATGCGATATAACCTAGTTATCGAATCAAAGATTGATTCGATAAGCCGATACATTGGATACTAGTCGGTTATATACGATATGACCGGATCGTTAATTCAAGTGTTGATTTAATGATTTAATGTTTAATTATGTATTTGATATATTACTTTGCATTAACTAGTATTGGTTCACTTTAAATGGATTTTCTCACTTGAAATGTGCAAGTTGTATATGTGATATACTTTTATACACAAGATTGTATCATGTTTGATGATACATGCAAGCTTGGGTTTGTGTAAAGAATTGACCATGGTTATATGAATGGTTAAGGTTTCATTTTATTTACTTATTCATTTATTTATTCTTTTTGTTTATTTTGGAAAAAGAAAATGATAAAGAAAATGAAATGGTGGCTTGATTTGTTTGTAGTTGAAGATTCTTGAAACTTTGACTAAGCAACCATTTTGTCTTCATCTCCAAACCCAACCATTTAACTAACTTGAGTTAACTCTCTACACATAACCATGGTTACAATATGATACTTATCATATCATTTTTCTATTTTAGAAAAGACTTATGAGATATATCTTCTTCTTCTTCTTCATCTTCTTCTTTAATGAAGAAAGCTTGCTACATCAATAGTGATTGATGAAAAAGTGTGAGAAATTCAAATCTAAAGTCTACCCACTTCCTATTTCTTCATCCTCTACCTCTTGCCAAGTAGTATAGGGTGTTTCCTTCTGAAGTTTTCTTGACTTGGTGAAGTTGGAGCTTGATCTAGCGATGCCTCGACGTAGATCATCTTCGGCATCGTCGTCGATGACCTAGCCCGCTTTTTCTCCGATGAAGCCGACGCTAGAGCCCAAAATCCGATTTGGACAGAGAGAGGACTTCATCACGGAGCCTAGGAGGTGGAGGACCGGATCTACAAAGGTTGTAGCCCCTTCCCTTTAGCTATATTTCCGTTTACTTGCTTGCATCGCCTATATATCTAGTTGACGATCCGTATTAGGGTTTGTAGGCACCCGTAAAATTTGATTTATGCATGTTTGATCACTTGTGAGACTCCATTAGTGTGCCTAGGAACCCTACAGTGGTATCAGAGCCTAGCTAGAGCCTTAGGCAATGCGTAGACGGAGTTAGAAGTCCGATCGACCCGAAACCCCGACTTTAGAATGCTCTCTGGACAATTTCGTAAAATGTGGATTTTTGTAAATTAAAAATATGCAGAAAAATCAGCAAGGGATTGTAAGGGTTACTGAAAAATTCGATAGCCTGATTCCTTAAACTCACCGCGGATCCGCGGCATGAGCATGCTCATGCAGCGGTTCCGCGGCAATTTTGTCCTTTTGTGCATCTAATTTTGCACAGTAATTCTTAGCTTTCTGTGCTTATTTTCCTGGGAATTTTTTAATATTTTTTTCAGAGTTGTATTTTCTGGGTTGTATTGGGGATTCGGAGATTCGATCGGACTATCTAATTTTGTCTATGTGGCTTTCCGGATAAATTTTAGAATATGTTAAAAAGTTCGACCGGATATAAATACCAACTTTTTCCCCTGCCGGGAAATTTCCAATTGTTGGATTTTTCCGTAGTTTAACGACGTTCTAAGTAGTGCAAGTAACGCGATGGACCCTCTAGAAGACAACAAACCTTAACTCGATCATGTGACCGTCTTGAACTGCCCTTTGAACCTTCGGGTTTGGGGCGGTACGGCGTGCCACATGTGAGGCGTTGGCTTGACCCTTCTACGGCTGGACCGTTGGTACTGAGGCACGAACTGAATGTTGTTAGACTTATTTCATGTATTGATCTGTTTTGGGAAAACTTGGGTGTTCTAATGTTCGATCGGAAAGTTTAACATTTTCTGTTTATCCGGAATGTGATACAATAATTGGAATTCACAAGTAGTTATGAGATAACGGAATGAATGTTATAAACATAGCAGTTTAGTCTCACTTGATCGGTTGCCACGGAGTTTTGATGTGATCAAAAGTCCGTCGCAATCACGTAGCGTACGCGGATACTCGCCGGGTAAACTTAATAGACAGCCTCACTCCATAGCCCCGACCAAGTGACTGTAGGAGAACCCCGTCGCCGAAAGCATCCGTTCGGGTGTTCGCGGTAGCGGTGTTCCGCCTTGGTGCACTTTGTCGACGGCGCCGGGGGTGCGGCCGCCTACTAAAGTTTATGACGAGCATTCGATCAGGATGTCGGGAATCTTGTTGAATTGCCCGACTTGATATTGAAAAGAGTTTTCGATAATGGGACTAAAATGCGGGGTTTATAATTGTTAGGCATGCGATGTCTAACTAATTCATTTGGTCAGGCATGCGATGTCTGAGGAGGTTGCTGTCACGACCCGAAAGTACGGAACGTGACTGGCACTTAGATTACGAGACGTCTAAAGGCGTACCGTAACCTAAGTCAGCCAAAGCCCAGAAATCTAACCCAAAATCAAAAGAGAGTGAAGGAAAACCTTAAATGAAAACGGTTTTGAAATCAATTAAGTTGCATAGAATCCAAAAAAAGAACATCAAAAATTCCCGAAAATTTCGGCAGAGTCTCCCCTGTATTTTCTATCCCACAAAATGGGTACAACAAGATAATAAACCTGTAATTATAAAAATGGTATCCCCAAGCGGGAGCTAGCTCTTCGCCCAAGGCGGATCACAACCACATGCAATATAATAGTAATATCAAGAAAAAGAGCATAAAAGAGATGCAAATACCAGAAAACACACGTCGGCTCAAGTGAGCTCGACCCAAAAGAAACCACAAATATACAAATCTCTCAGTCTCATCACTAGGTCGCATATACAATACAAGTGGTAGATGGAGAATACTAGATACAATGATAAAGCAAAAAGGAATAAAGTATACTCGCAACCCACCTACGGGCGATGTCGCGAGTCTGAGCAAAAGAAACTGATGACAAGATAGCCCGCCGCTAGGAGACCGACGGGTCCGACCTGCAAGACACTGTGGCACAACGGGGGTGAGTTGCCAGCTCGTGAGTAAATATAACATCTACTAAGGCAATCGTAAGAATGCACGCAATGCGGAACAACATGTATGTCCATATGTGATATAATAACTCTAGTATGCATGCACAGGTATGCAATATCTTTTCTAACTCTTTAAGTGTTTAGAATGTTAAAGTTACTGCATTCATAACTTTCAGAAAGTGTATGTCTGTATAATAGCTAAATATCATCAAGAAATCATCTGAAAACCCGTGTCAAGCATCGACACCAAATAGGAATCACATCTGTCTCAATATCGGGCTCCGTTAGACAGGATCGGCCCATATCATAAATCTCACGACAACGGTCGGTATCCTCCGGATATCCGCCGCGCCAGACATCACCGGTAGGTAGTCTTCCCCTGCCAGGCTCATCGTCTACAACTCGATCTTCTTGCCCCGGGGTACCATACCGGGCCCACCATGTACCCGAGACGGTTCATCCACTCCTCGAATCGGGTCTCGAAATCCAACAGAAAACATGAAAACTCATGGTGGACGACACATACATCACGAGAAAACCGCAACTTTGTTTTGAAAATGATAAATCTAAGGTTTTGTTAAATTCTTGCGGTTTTCCCCAAAAAAATCCAGAAATCACAGAAAAACTGAAATCATCAAGAAAATCATAGTGTCCACATGTTATATATAATAAATGTCTATGATATCAATGTATATGATGTGAGTTTTGGTAGCAATCTATATAAATATGATGATAATGCGAGGTATATGCATGCTATGCAATTTCATATATCATGTTTGAATGCAAATGGCGATATTAAGTTAAACAGGTTTTCTAGTGCACGTGGCATGGCAATTACCAAAGGCGTGTGTGTCACATGAATAGTGCGCGTGCAACAAATGCCAATGGTAATGGTGTTCGTGTCCTACGAAGTGATATCGCATATATGAAGATGAATGTCCATGCAATTTAACATACTGTTCGCTATAAGGGTATGCAGTGTACATGAATGGATAAGCTAACTAACAATATAATATTGCAAAAAGTAGGGTAATCCTAAGTAGGGGGGCGCCTCACGCCATCCAGACGATTCCCCCATAGATGGATATATCTACTCACCAGAAATCTCCGCTAATCTGATCCGGCCACCGCTTTGCCTTTTCGCGCCGTATCCGAAGTTTCCCCGACCGATCCTAAATTTGCACAACACCAAGTATAAGATTACATAACCCTAAACGATGCAAGTCACATTATACAAATATCGATGCTCACAAATTAATCATAGCATGCACTCGGTGCGCGGAAAAACGCACGAAAATCGCAATTCTTTAACAAAAATCGTCATTTCGGGGAAATCGACAAAACTACCACCCGACTAGAAGAAACCCTGCGTTCGCGCATTCTAATAATCCTATACGAAGCTAATAATATTGCTAACCTAACGCAAATTGACCTCATTCTATTTTCTACAAAAATCTAGTAAGCGAAGTTCTAGCCGATTTGATACAAACATTGAAATTTGTCGATTTAGCAAGCATATAATTTCACCATTAACCATTCTAATCAATTAGATAACCATCCCTAACATAATTCAACCATTAGGCTACAAACCCTAATTTATAAAAATCCAAAACCTTCTCTTGATTTTTCATGAACAAGGATTTACACTAAATTAATACTTTAAACATCTAATTTAGCATAAGCAAACTACCAATTTGCAACTAGTTTAGGATTTTCACCTCTCAAGCTTGAACCCTAGCTTGATCAAGTCTCCAAGAAGCCTCCTTTCATCATGTTTTTGAACAAATTTGGGTTGAAGAGAGAAGGGATTAGGGTTAGGCTTTGAATTGAGAATGAAATTTGTGGATTTTTATTGATTTTTAGCATGAAAATGAAGCAAGAATGAAGTGGGAATGGGAATTTCTGCAGGAAGAGGGTCGGCTGCAGCAATGGAGAGGGAATGAGGGAAATTTGGAGAAGATTCTAGGTCTAAAACACCCCCACATGATCATTTAATGCTTTCATTTCAACCTTTTTACAAAAAAACCCATTTTAAGCCATTTTTTTCATAATTTTTCCACCAAAAATCTAAAAGTTTGCAAGACATGATATAATTTTATTAACACCATATTTTAGCTTATAAAGACTCCTAATTAAGAAATTTACCTAATTAAATTTGTATTTATCCCTAATTAAATGTATTTAAAAAGGCTTAAAATAATAAAAAAAATAATTAATTACGAATTTTTTTTTATTTAACTAGATAATTATAAGTGACATTTTAGTGACAAAATTATAGTAATATCTTATCTAAATTTTGTATAATTAGTTCTATAATAAAAAATATCAATTTTGACTTTTTACGGAAAAAGCCGAAAAATTGGCCGATTACCGAAAAACTGCCTAAACGATTTTCGAAGGGTTACAATCTTCCCCCCTTAAAGAAATTCGGTCCCCGAATTTACAATTTAACTACGCGTACCTTCAAAAAGATGGGGATATCTCTTCCTCATCTCGACCTCGGTCTCCCAGGTGACCTCCTCGCTGTTCGGGCCACGCCAAAGAACCTTGACAGACGGTATGACCTTCGACCTCAATTTCTTCACCTGCCGATCCAAAATGACCACCGACTGCTCGGTGAAAGAAAGATCACGCTCTAACTGGATCGTCTGGTGCTGAATCGCCTGGGAAGGATCATGAAGGTACTTGCGGAGCATCGAGACATGGAATACGGGGTGAACATCGGGGAAGCTGGGCGGAAGAGCTAACCGATAAGCGACTGGACCAACACGCTCTAGGATCTCGAAAGGACCAACATATCTAGGACTCAGCTTCCCTCTCCGCCCAAATCTCATCACACCCTTCATCGGAGAGACCTTCAGGAAAACATGATCGCCAACAGCGAACTCGAGTCGGCGACGGCGCCTGTCAGCATATGATTTCTGCCTGCTCTGTGCCGCTCTCATCCTGTCCCGAATCAGCTGTATCATCCCGGTCGTCTCCTGCACGATCTGCGGCCCCAAAATACTGCTCTCCTTGAGCTCTGTCCAACAAACAGGCGATCGACATCTCCTCCCATATAAAGCCTCGAAAGGTGCCATCTGAATCGTCTCCTGGAAGCTATTATTGTAGGAAAACTCGATCAAAGGCAAATGACGATCCCAGCTACCACCGAAATCTAATACACAAGCTCTGAGCATGTCCTCAAGAGTCTGAATCGTATGCTCCGACTGACCGTCAGTCTGAGGATGAAAGGCTGTGCTAAAACTCAATCGGGTGCCCAAAGCTTCCTGGAGTTTCTGCCACAATCGGCTGGTAAACTGGGTGCCACGGTCTGACACGATGCAAGTCGGAACACCATGCAGTCGCACAATCTCATCAATATAAACCTGGGCGTACTGAGAAAATCCAAAAGTGGTCTTCACTGGCAGAAAGTGAGCCGCTTTCGTCAGTCGATCCATAATCACCCAAATAGAGTCGTACCCTCGACTGGTCCTGGGTAGACCCACAACAAAGTCCATGGAGACCTGCTCCCACTTCCACTCAGGGATGGGCAAAGGCTGTAACTCGCCGGCTGGCCTCTGGTGCTCGGCCTTGACTTGCTGACAAGTCAGGCATCTCAACACAAAGTCTGTAATATCCTTCTTCATCCCGTCCCACCAGTAAACTTCTCTCAAATCACGATACATCTTGGTGGAACCTGGGTGAACGCTGTATACTGATCTATGTGCCTCCTCGAGAATATCACGCCTCAGTCCCTCTGAATCTGGCACACACAGTCGAGTCCCAAATCGAAGTATCCCCTGATCATCAATCACGAACACAGAAACTCTGCCCTGCCGAATCTGCTCAATAATCTCTAATGTACGGGCATCGCCGGACTGTGCCTCGTGGATACGGTCAAGTAACTGTGGGCGTGCTCTGAAATGGGCCAGCTGTCCTCCTGTAGGAGTAAACTCGAACTGCGCTCTTCTATCACATAAAACCTACCAATCCGCCGTCGACTGCATCTGTGCTGCGCTCAAACAAGATAAGCTACCTCCGGGCCTCCTACTCAAAGCATCTGCCACCACATTCGCCTTGCCCGGATGGTATAAAATCTCGCAGTCATAATCCTTCACCAACTCCATCCAACGGCGCTGTCTCAGGTTCAGGTCTCGCTGCTGGAAGATATACTTCAAACTCTTGTGGTCAGTGAATATCTGGCATGACTCACCGTATAGGTAATGTCTCCAGATCTTAAGTGCAAATACCACTGCAGCCATCTCTAAATCATGGGTGGGGTAGTTGTGCTCGTGTTTCCTCAGCTGCCGAGAAGCATACGCGATAACTCTATCGTGCTGCATCAATACACAGCCCAGCCCCACTCTAGAAGCATCACAATATACCACGAACCCGCCTGATCCTGAAGGCAATGCTAACACTGGAGCAGTAGTCAGACGAGTCTTCAACTGCTGGAAGCTATCCTCACATGCCTGGGTCCAATCAAAAGGAACCCCCTTCCGGGTCAACCCGGTCAAAGGTGCAGCAATGCGGGAGAAATCCTGGATGAAACGTCGATAATAGCCGGCCAGACCTAGAAAACTGCGAACCTCTGTAACTGATACTGGTCTAGGCCAACGCTGAACTGCCTCGATCTTCTTTGGGTCCACGCAAATACCATCTCTCGTCACCACATGACCCAAGAAGTCGACACTGTCTAGCCAGAATGCGCACTTGGAGAATTTGGCGAACAGCTGATGCTCCCTCAAAGTCTGCAATGTGATACGTAAGTGCTTCTCATGCTCCTCCCGGCTCCGAGAATAAACCAAGATGTCGTCAATGAACACAATGATGAACTGATCGAGATACGGCCTGAATACGCGGTTCATCAAATCCATAAATGCTGCCGGGGCCTTGGTGAGCCCGAACGACATCACCAAGAACTCGTAATGACCATAACGAGTACGGAAGGCGGTCTTCGGAATATCCTCCTTCCGAACCCGCAACTGGTGATAACCTGACCGTAAATCAACCTTCGAGAAAAACCTTGCACCCTGGAGCTGATCAAATAAGTCATCAATGCGGGGTAGAGGATACCTGTTCCGCACAGTAACCCGGTTCAGCTGACGATAATCAATGCATAAGCGCATACTTCCGTCCTTCTTCTTAACAAACAGGACGGGAGCACCCCAAGGTGACACACTCAGTCGGATAAGCCCTTTGTCCAGCAAGTCCTGTAACTGATCCTTTAGCTCTCTCAGCTCCGCCGGGGCTATCCAATAAGGCGGTATAGAGATAGGCCCCGTGCCGGGGATCAAGTCAATACAGAACTCAATCTCGCGCTCTGGTGGCAGACCAGGCAGCTCGTCAGGGAATACATCAGGAAATTCTCTCACAACAGGGACCTGGTCCAACGGAACCTCTGTCGAGCTAGTATCACAAACATAAGCTAAGAATCCCTGACACCCTTTCCTTAAGAGCTGACCAGCACGAAGAGAAGAAATCAAGCTGGGAAGGGTAGCACTACGATCTCCCTGAATAATAAGAACCGGCTCACCAGGAAAACTGAATCTGACTGCTTTTTCACGGCAGTCCACAGATGCATAACAGGTAGCTAGCCAGTCTATACCAAGAAGAACGTCAAAGTATAGCATATCGAGGAGAATCAAATCTACTGAAGAATCTCTCTCCCCGATACGAACGGATCAAGATCGGTACAAAAAACGGGCAACAAAAGACTCGCCTACCGGGGTAATAACGACAAGCGGCTGATCTAACAGACAAGACTCTCGGCCCAACCTCGGTGCAAAATACGTGGAAACATAGGAATGTGTGGAGCCTGGATCAAATAATACCCGTGCATCAAAAGAACATACTGGCAGAGTACATGTCACGACGGCATTGGATGCCTGTGCATCCTGAGGAGTCAACGCGAACACTCGGGCCTGTCCACCACTAATAGCTGGCTGTCCTCTGCCTCTACCTCGGCCTCTGCCTCTGCCTCTGTCGCCTCGTCCTCTCTGAACCGGACCGCCACACCCACTGCCTCTAGAAGCATCTGGCTGGCGTGAAGCATCATCAGAAGGAGGAAGTAAAGCTCTCTGCGAAGGTGGTGAAGGTGGTAAAGTCACATGCGGGACTGTCGCCGCGCCCGGTCGTCCCATGGTACAGTCTCTGACACGGTGATACTGACTCCCACACCGAAAACATCCTGGAGACGACTGCTGGGTCTGTGGATATGAACCAAATAACTGACCTCGTCTCAATCCTCTGCCTCCGCCATCTCCCGGAAATAATCTATCATGATGTCTGCCCATCTGCCGCTGAGCTGGCGTATCAGTACAGATCCTCTTCGGCCCAGAAGCGACCGGAGTCTCAGAAATACGCTCCTCCAAAAGTAAGGCTGCATCCATCGCGGCTGCGTATGTATCAAAGTGCTGGGTGCCGATGGCAAGGAATAGCTGTGTATCAAGCCCTCGCACAAACCTCTTTATTCTCTTCTCTTCTGTGTCGACTAGGTACGGAGCATATCGAGACAACTGGGTAAACTGTATATCATACTCCGACACTGTCATCCCAGGAGTCTTGCGCAAAGACTCAAAACTACGGGCTCGAGCATCTCGGACACTCTCCGGAAGAAAACGGGCAAGAAATGCAGCTGTAAACTCATCCCAGGTCATAGAAGGAAGACCTGCAGCTCGGCCTCTCTCTACTGAGTCGTACCATGTCTGGGCAAGACCCTCCAGACGAAAACTCGCAAACTCCACCAATCTATCCTCAGAACACCTCAACGAACGGCCAATCCGTGCCATCCTATCGAGAAATGCCTGTGGGTCCTCTGTCGCATCTGTACCGGTAAAAGCTGGAGGTCTCAATCTCATGAACTCCTGTAGTGAAACAGGGATAGTCTCCGTAGTAGCAGCAGGAGTGACCATCTGTGCAGCAGGTACGATCGTGGTCTGTGCGGTGGAAGGAACGTCCTCGGATCTCTGTGCCCGGCTGGACTCAACTAAAGATCCCATCATCTGCCGCAACTCTTGCATGCCGGCCTATAATCTGGCAATACGGTCAGGATAAGACGGATCAGTGGGACCCTGAGGGGTAGGCGTATCCTCCCGCTCGATCCTCGCCTCAGACGAGCCCGCTCGAATCTCATCCTTAGCGGCAGCCCGCTGAGCTCTCGTAGTCTTTGGCGGCATCGAAACTGGAATAAGAAACAGGATTGATAAGATCATTGCAATTGAATCAAGGAATGCAAGGAATCAAGAAAGAAAATACAAGCAATATGTCCTAAGGTCACTTAGGCGGAGTACCATATCGTAAGTATGCCGCGGATCATACCCATGCTATGCCACTCTGCTTAAGTCACCTACTCCATCTACCAAGGTCGTCCTACACTCAAAAAGGTAAAACCTACGCTCTGATACCAACTTTGTCACGACCCGAAAGTACGGAATGTGACTGGCACTTAGATTACGAGACGTCTAAAGGCGTACCGTAACCTAAGTCAGCCAAAGCCCAGAAATCTAACCCAAAATCAAAAGATAGTGAAGGAAAACCTTAAATGAAAACGGTTTTGAAATCAATTAAGTTGCATAGAATCCAAAAAAAGAACATCAAAAATTCCTGAAAATTTCGGCAGAGTCTCCCCTGTATTTTCTATCCCCCAAAATGGGTACAACAAGATAATAAACCTGTAATTATAAAAATGGCATCCCCAAGCGGGAGCTAGCTCTTCGCCCAAGTCGGATCACAACCACATGCAATATAATAGTAATATCAAGAAAAAGAGCATAAAAGAGATGCAAATACAAAAACACACGTCGGCTCAAGTGAGCTCGACCCAAAAGAAACCACAAATATACAAATCTCTCAGTCTCATCACTAGGTCGCATATACAATACAAGTGGTAGATGGAGAATACTAGATACAATGATAAAGCAAAAAGGAATAAAGTACACTCGCAACCCACCTACGGGCGATGTCACGAGTCTGAGCAAAAGAAACTGATGACAAGATAGCCCGCCGCTACGAGACTGACGGTTCCGACCTGCAAGACACTGTGGCACAACGGGGGTGAGTTGCCAGCTCGTGAGTAAATATAACATCTACTAAGGCAATCGTAAGAATGCACGCAATGCGGAACAACATGTATGTCCATATGTGATATAATAACTCTAGTATGCATGCACGGGTATGCAATATCTTTTCTAACTCTTTAAGTGTTTAGAATGTTAAAGTTACTGCATTCATAACTTTCAGAAAGTGTATGTCTGTATAATAGCTAAATATCATCAAGAAATCATCTGAAAACCCGTGTCAAGCATCGACACCAAATAGGAATCACATCTGTCTCAATATCGGGCTCCGTCAGTCCGGATCGGCCCATATCATAAATCTCACGACAACGGTCGGTATCCTGTGGATATCCGCCGCGCCAGACATCACCGGTAGGTAGTCTTCCCCTGCCAGGCTCATCGTCTACAACTCGATCTTCTTGCCCCGGGGTACCATACCGGGCCCACCATGTACCCGAGACGGTTCATCCACTCCTCGAATCGGGTCTCGAAATCCAACAGAAAACATGAAAACTCATGGTGGACGACACATACATCACGAGAAAACCGCAACTTTGTTTTGAAAATGATAAATCAAAGGTTTTGTTAAATTCTTGCGGTTTTCCCCAAAAAAATCCAGAAATCACAGAAAAACTGAAATCATCAAGAAAATCATATTGTCCACATGTTATATATAATAAATGTCTATGATATCAATGTATATGATGTGAGTTTTGGTAGCAATCTATATAAATATGATGATAATGCGAGGTATATGCATGCTATGCAATTTCATATATCATGTTTGAATGCAAATGGCGATATTAAGTTAAACAGGTTTTCTAGTGCACGTGGCATGGCAATTACCAAAGGCGTGTGTGTCATATGAATAGTGCGCGTGCAACAAATGCCAATGGTAATGGTGTTCGTGTCCTACGAAGTGATATCGCATATATGAAGATGAATGTCCATGCAATTTAACATACTGTTCGCTATAAGGGTATGCAGTGTACATGAATGGATAAGCTAACTAACAATATAATCTTGCAAAAAGTAGGGTAATCCTAAGTAGGGGGGGCGCCTCGCGCCATCCAGACGATTCCCCCATAGATGGATATATCTACTCACCAGAAATCCCCGCTAATCTGATCCGGCCACCGCTTTGCCTTTTCGCGCCGTATCCGAAGTTTCCCCGAACGATCCTAAATTTGCACAACACCAAGTATAAGATTACATAACCCTAAACGATGCAAGTCACATTATACAAATATCGATGCTCACAAATTAATCATAGCATGCACTCGGTGCGCGGAAAAACGCACGAAAATCGCAATCCTTTAACAAAAATCGTCATTTCGGGGAAATCGACAAAACTACCACCCGACTAGACGAAACCCTACGTTCGCGCATTCTAATAATCCTATATGAAGCTAATAATATTGCTAACCTAACGCAAATTGACCGCATTCTATTTTCTACAAAAATCTAGTAAGCGAAGTTCTAGCCGATTTGATACAAACATTGAAATTTGTCGATTTAGCAAGCATATAATTTCACCATTAACCATTCTAATCAATTAGATAACCATCCCTAACATAATTCAACCATTAGGCTACAAACCCTAATTTATAAAAATCCAAAACCTTCTCTTGATTTTTCATGAACAAGGATTTACACTAAATTAATACTTTAAACATCTAATTTAGCATAAGCAAACTACCAATTTGCAACTAGTTTAGGATTTTCACCTCTCAAGCTTGAACCCTAGCTTGATCAAGTCTCCAAGAAGCCTCCTTTGATCATGTTTTTGAACAAATTTGGGTTGAAGAGAGAAGGGATTAGGGTTAGGCTTTGAATTGAGAATGAAATTTGTGGATTTTTATTGATTTTTAGCATGAAAATGAAGCAAGAATGAAGTGGGAATGGGAATTTCTGCAGGAAGAGGGTCAGCTGCAGCAATGGAGAGGGAATGAGGGAAATTTGGAGAAGATTCTAGGTCTAAAACACCCCCACATGATCATTTAATGCTTTCATTTCAACCTTTTTACAAAAAAACCCATTTTAAGCCATTTTTTTCATAATTTTCCCACCAAAAATCTAAAAGTTTGCAAGACATGATGTAATTTTATTAACACCATATTTTAGCTTATAAAGACTCCTAATTAAGAAATTTACCTAATTAAATTTGTATTTATCCCTAATTAAATGTATTTAAAAAGGCTTAAAATAATAAAAAAATAATTAATTACGAATTTTTTTTTTATTTAACTAGATAATTATAAGTGACATTTTAGTGACAAAATTATAGTAATATCTTATGTAAATTTTGTATAATTAGGTCTATAATAAAAAATATCAATTTTGACTTTTTACGGAAAAAGCCGAAAAATTGGCCGATTACCGAAAAACTGCCTAAACGATTTTCGAAGGGTTACAGTTGCGGATTCCAACTTTTGTAGTTTTACACTTTCTTTTCTGTGACCGTAAGTGTAATATGTGATATCGCCGGTTTCGTTGCTATATGTCAACGACAATTGGGATGCGCATATTTACTTACGTTGATGACATGTGTTGTTATGTGTTACTGGATATGTTATATTGGATCGTCGTGTTTGAATAGCCGGGTTTTTTTTATGTGAGATAAGTGTATTCCATTTTCATTCATGTAAAAACTTGTATGTAATATTCTTTTATTGGGGCACTTCCAGGTTGCGGAAGTTGTCACCGTTGATGTATATTATTTACTTTTCTGCACTAGGATAGACCCAAAGAGGGGAGCATAAGTAACCGGGTTCTAGGGTCCAGTGGGAGACCATCTCGAGGAGTCGAGTCCGGGTCTACTAACCCTAGAATTGGTAGGGTTGCTTGCCGCTCTCATAGGGGTCTAGGGGTGTGGGATTGGCTATTCATCACGACCGTGGAATCCGTGTTTTATACTGGCTCGTATTGAAAACACGGACGTCCTAGTATATCCAATATTTCAAATGTTTCTTCTGCTGTGATTTATCTGTGATGTGATCATGTGATGTTCTGTGACAGATATTATATATAGTATATATGATATATTATATAGACGTTGCTTATGTTTTACACCCGCGCTAGCCCTGCCCCGCTCTGCCGTTAGTTACCTAACCTAACGGTGCAGACGGGACATCGAGGCGAATGCGGATGGCATAAGCGTACGTTATATTTATCTGTGATGTTTAGGTGGACTTAAATGATGGGATTTTCATTAATGAGATTAATGAAAGAAAATAAACCTAATTGATGTTGTGGAATCGAATTTCAAAATAAAAACAGGTAGCTACAATTCTTGCTTTGCATCGCGGTGTTCATTATAGAACATCCTGCACCTTATTCGATGAGGAAAGGACCGAGATCCCTTCACCGGGAGTGACTCCTTTAGCAATAACTGGCAGATGCTACAACCCTCGGTTTGTCTTTGATCGCTTCTATAGTTTCTGCTTTGCACAGTGATATATATGATATATCCCGCACCTCATTCGACGAGGAAAGGGCTGACGATCCCTTCACCGGGAGTGACCCCTTTAGCAAAACTAGAAAAGCCTCAAAAACATTCCATTTAAAAACCATTTGATTCCGCAACGAGATCAAGTTCAAACGTTAAAGGTTTTCACAAAAACCATTCGCAACCCTCCGTCATTTTAGGAAGTAGAGTACTTAGTATTCGTGCTGTGTTTGTTGACCATAGTCAAGGCACATTGTACGGTAGCTAAGTGATGTCTTCCTACACCGCATATGATGCGATTAGTTAGGACAGTCGCGTGACTTTGTTGACCTTAGTTAAGGGTCATGTGGGTGGGTCTAATTAATCACGAAATGACGGGTATAACTTGACTAGTGCTTATGATTTGTTGACCATAGCTAAGGTCATAAGTGCTAGGGGTAAAAACCTTTATCGGGAGTTTCAAGTGTTGAAATTTGCAATGAGATTGCATACCTTCTATGTGATAGTTGGATCCCGATACCCACTACGAGTAATTGTTACTCCTGGGAGAGTTTTGCACTTTGCAATTAGCCGATCAAGTAGGTGTCTAGAAAGGTGTCAACGGGGTTACGCCTCTGGGAAAACGAGGTTTACTATAATTAGGTCCGTGCGAAAGCACGGGGAACCTCCCTCAAAGTACCGACACTGGCCTGGCTGAAAGATTGGCGAACTTGTAGAGTGTAATTAATCCCGGCTAGTCTTTCCTTTTAAGGTTTGAAGGAAGATTTGATAAAAACAGTGGGAGCCATCCTGATTAGATAAAGTATATAACCAATCTAATCTTGCAAGAGCGCACGCTGAGTGTTTTCTTCTCTCTCTCTCCTGGTAGCGACCATATCACGCCTTAATCAAGATAATAAAATGGATGTCTTGACCGAACCCGCTTGTTATACTGAGCTGGGGAACGTTGGTCCCGCTCCAACTTATAATTGTTATAAGACAGAGCAGGAAATAGGGAATACCAGAATTCCTATGCCGCCCAAACGAAGACAGTGCATATGATGCATCTCTTTCGGGTGTGTTCGTTACAAAGAACTGTTTCTCAGTATCCTCCGCATCCTGGGTATCTGATACCGGATCAGGATCCCAGATATGTAATCTGTTACATAGGGCTACAAAAGGGTAGAGAAACTGAGAACGGGTGATAAGTTTCATGAGGCAGAGAACGGGGCTAGTGTTGCAGCCAAGTCTGTTGGTCACTGTCACCCTGTATTACCAATACATTGATTCTGAACAAATGCTATTAGATACCGAACCTGATATACAAAATCATATCAGTCTCTTTATTAGTAAAGAAATGATAAAATTTTGTATTGATGGATAATGTTTTGAACATTTCCTATATCAAAAGTTGATCGGTTCAGGCATGTTATCTAAAAGCATTGACGTTCTAAATCAAACTACAGTTCTTAGTATTCAGAACACACACAAGAGGAAGAGTTCAGAAATGAACGAATCATTCTTGAGGCATTGTAGACTAGGTCATATCAATGCGACCCGACTGGCTGAAGTTGCATTTTAGATGCATATTTAAATCAGTTTGAAAGTACATCTTGTGAAACTTGCCAGTCATGTCACAAAGATTATATGACCATAGTCCTGTTTACTGGAAACAGGGAAAGAGTTAATAAACTCTTGGGATTGATACATGATGATGTATGTAAGGTCTCATGTCTACACATGCCAGGACCGGTTCTTTATACTTCATTACGTTCTCTGATGATCTCTCAAGATTCTGACATATGTTCCTGTTGAAACATAAGTCCGAACCTTTTGAGATATTCACAGAATATAAGTTGGAAGTAGAGAACCAAATTATGGGTATAAGTATTATGTCCTATGATGAGATCAGGGAGGAGAATACTTGTGCATGGCATTCCTGGACCATTCTAAAGGAAAATGAGATTCTCTCTCAGCATTACTCCTCCGTATAAACCATAACACGATGGTATATCGGGGCGGAGCAATCACACCCTATATGATAAGGTGTGCTCTGTGATGAGTACTACCGAGTTACCTATTTCCTTTTTGGGAGTTATGCGCTTGAGAAGCTGCATACCTATTGAATTAGGTTCGAATCAAATCAGTGCCTACCACTCCATATAAGATATGGTGTAGGAAGATCCTATCTCTTAAGTACGTTAAGATTTGGGATTGTCCGGCCTATGTCAAAAGCAAAATCCGGACAAGATCAAGGCAAGGTCAGTTCTGTAGAACTGGAAAGGTTCCAGCTATACGAAACTACAGCTGAAGATTTGACAGAACCAAAGGATTCTATAGTCCCCGAAGAACCTCAGCCTCTCCGCCGATCAGGTAGGGTTCCTCGCCTGCCTGAGAGATACCTCGGTTTCTCGATGACAGTGGGAGCGAGGATTGCATCATGAGATGATGACCAAACCAGTTTCGAGCAGGCCATCGAGAGTAGGGACTCTGTAAGAATGGCTGGATGCTTAGTGATCTGAGATGGAATCCTTATACACCAACAAAGTATGGACTTTGGTTGCCATATCTGAAGGGTTAAATCCCCATCAGGAGCAAGTATATCTTGAGAAGATTACCTTGTGTACATGGAAAAGTTGAGACTTTCAAAGCTAGACTTGTTAAAAATTTTCGTCATCAACCAAGCACGGATAATGATGAAACCTTTTCCAGGGACTATGTTTAAGTCCATCCAGATCCTACTTGCCACGGCTACATACGATGACTACGATATCTGGTGGTTGGGTGCCATGACTACTTTTCTAAATATTGATTTAGAAGAGAACGTCTATAAGAACACAGCCAGAGGGCCTCGTAGACAGTAGGAGCAGCGGAAACGTGTGCAAGATACTTTATAAGAGAAAGCAGGCATCGCGGAGTTGGAACATCTGTTTTGATGGATTAGTCAAAGAAGTTGACATCATCAAAATGGTAGATGAACCTTGTATAAACAAAAAGGTAGTAGGGAGTATGATGACGATCCTCGTAGAGTACGTGGATGACATACTCTTGTTACGGAAGGAGTTTCCTATGCTACGCTCGATCAATCTCCGCTTATCACAATGATTTTCCATATAGGATCAAAGTGATACATACTAAATCCTAAGCTTTGGATCTATGAGATAGATCTAATTGGATGTTAGGATACTCACTAGTTGTAGTGAGATGGTATCAATCGATCCTGGGGAGAATCACTGGAAGGGTTCCAGAGTGATAAGGACGACTGAATGTCAGTCGCAGGCATTTTCTTTACCCTCGGTAAAGGGACGGTATGTTGGAAGTTTTCCAAGCTAGATACCGTGACAAACTAGACGATAATGGCTGGTAACTTCGCTATTAAAAATACTACCAAGGAGGAAGTTTGGGTGTATATTGGTTCATAAGATGAACTAGGTTCCTGCCATTGTATGACAATGGAAGTTTGGCTTCGGCCCTGGAACCCTGGTCCCATCAGTGACCCAGACATATTCTGAGGCAGCATCACCTGATCATGGAGATAGTTGATCTCCAGGGTGATCGAGGTTAGGAGAGTAGACTCAGAGGAGAACACGGCGGATCCACTCACGAAGGCCTTTTCCCAAAGAAAGACTTTTAGGGATGGTTGAGTATTAGATACTGCAACCACTGCTACAGATGGCCCTAGTGCAAGTGGGAGATTGTTAGTTATATGTATGCCCTAGAGGCCATTACTGTACATTGGATGTATATTGTAGTGGATGCTGGGACATATATAGGTAGGACTTTCTTGCTCGACATGATAGTAAGCTATCTGGTTGCTCTTTATCTTAACATGTATACTTTCTGTCTCTCTGATTACATGTTGATAAAGCCCTTAGGATGAGTACTCGACTTCCAGGACTATGATGCAGATCATACTAGTGGGGCCTGGGTAGTCAATGAGTACATCCTTCATTATTCCTAGTCGTGGGAATATCGAGACGGGGCATCGATATTCCAGAGTAGACTAGCGTATATCTTCTCGACCCATGTGATGGGCGATGGATGATCCCATATCCATTGGTGTTTGACATCAGAGATGGTATACGGGTGCTCAGTGGAGACTGGGTACACTGAACGGACTCGCCGAGAACTCCCAGATGGTATTATACCTCACGTCAGATGGCAGTTCTCTGGTGACACGGGTACAGCTTAGTCTGTTGACCCGAGATCGTCATAGAGTCTTGTGTGTCTCCCACTGTGCTTTGATTTCCACCCTACCACGGCTCCACTGAGTTGTGCAAACAGGTGGCTTTTGGGTACAGTCCCGATTCACATGGAGGCAATGAGCGATAGGAGGGGATTCGTCTCTCCCGGTATTGGGGGTTGATGTTGTGCTATGCTCGACTGGCCATAACAGGAAATCCCTAGCCAGGGTTGCAGTGATATACTGGTAAGAGTTATCAGTAGTTTCACGAATGTTATGGACCTCAAGTCGGCATGACTTATCGAGCTACTGGGGTCTGACGTTTACCACCCCTAGGCGAGATATGAGACATATCAGATGAACAGACCGGACTATACGGTAAGTGTTACTGGTTGGATTCACAGGAGTGTGAGCGGGCTTGCTCGTCGATCTTCTGATCGCTCAATACCCGGGTGGCCGTTACGTTTAGCAAACCGCTTGCGGCTTGTGGGTGGTTGATATGATCATCATCTGCTACCGGCATATTGACGAGTCTTTAGAGTCCTACACAGAGGTTTCCTGGCTCAAGCGAAACGAAATAGGAGCGCATATGAGATATGTGCGGGACCGAGAATAATGCGTGTATGTGATACCGTATTCTATCCTCGCGATGAATGTATCGAATGGTTATATGCGATATAACCTAGTTATCGAATCAAGGATTGATTCGATAAGCCGATACATTGGATACTAGTCGGTTATATACGATATGACCGGATCGTTAATTCAAGTGTTGATTTAATGATTTAATGTATAATTATGTATTTGATATATTACTTTGCATTAACTAGAATTAGTTCACTTTAAATAGATTTTCTCACTTGAAATGTGCAAGTTGTATATGTGATATACTTTTGTACACAAGATTGTATCATGTTTGATGATACATGCAAGCTTGGGTTTGTGTAAAGAATTGACCATGGTTATATGAATGGTTAGGGTTTCATTTTATTTACTTATTCATTTATTTATTCTTTTTGTTTATTTTGGAAAAAGAAAATGATAAAGAAAATGAAATGGTGGCTTGATTTGTTTGTAGTTGAAGATTCTTGAAACTTTGACTAAGCAACCATTTTGTCTTCATCTCCGAACCAAATCATTCAACTAACTTGAGTTAACTCTTTACACATAACCATGGTTACAATATGATACTTATCATATCATTTTTCTATTTTAGAAAAGACTTATGAGATATATCTTCTTCTTCTTCTTCATCTTCTTCTTTCATGAAGAAAGCTTGCTACATCAATGGTGATTGATGAAAAAGTGTGAGAAATTCAAATCTAAAGTCTACCCACTTCCTATTTCTTCATCCTCTACCTCTTGCCAAGTAGTATAGGGTGTTTCCTTCACAAGTTTTCTTGACTTGGTGAAGTTGGAGCTTGATCTAGCGATGCCTCGACGTAGATCATCTTCGGCATCGTCGTCGATGACCTAGCCCGCTTTTTCTCCGATGAAGCCGACGCTAGAGCCCAAAATCCAATTTGGACAGCGAGAGGACTTCATCACGGAGCCTAGGAGGTGGAGGACCGGATCTACAAAGGTTGTAGCCCCTTCTCTTTAGCTATATTTCCGTTTACTTGCTTGCATCGCCTATATATCTAGTTGACGATCCGTATTAGGGTTTGTAGGCACCCGTAAAATTTGATTTGTGCATGTTTGATCACTTGTGAGACTCCATTAGAGTGCCTAGGAACCCTACAGGGACTGGACAATCAAGTCCGTATAGAGCTCATTCTCCAACGTGGTCCCAAGGTCCTCGAGCTCCTCAATGTAGCCAATCATCTTAAGTACGTGTTCCGCTACCGATGATCCGACGGCCAATCTTGCCGAAAATAACTTCTTCGACACTTCGTATCTTGCGATATGAGATTGCTCTCCATACAGTTCTTTTGTATGAAGAAATATGGATTCCAGGTCCATATTCTTGTGCCTCCTCTATTATTCATTATCCATAGAGGCAAGCACGAGGCACTTGGCCTTCGCGCAGTCTAGTTCCCAGGTCTTACGGATTTCCTTATCCGCGACGCTGGTTTTGGGACCTGGGACAGGAGGAGCTTTGGTGGTAAGAAGATACCCCAGCTTGTCGTAAGTGATTGCCATCTTGACATTCCTGAGCCAATCTTTGTAGTTTGGCCTTGTCAGTATGTTTTTATCTAGGAGTAACTTAAGTCCAGTCATTTCGATTGGTCGCTGCAATTAGGAGAGAGAAGAAACACTCAGCATGATGCTCTTGCAAGTTTAGAATGGTTTTTAGTTTGTCTAAACAGGATGGCTCCCACTGTTTCTCGAATCCCTCCTCAAACCAAAAAGGAAGAATTAGTCAGGATCAATCTCACCGTACAATACTTGCTTAACCGTTCAGCCAGGCCAGTGTCGGTACTTCGAGGGAGGTTTTCCAACGCTTTCGCGAAGTTCCTTAATTAAATAACTTCTTTTCCCTGGGGGCGTAGCCCCGCTAACACCTTTCTAGACACCTACTTGGTTTATAGCATTGATCGTTAAGTGAGAAATTTCCCGAGGAGTAGCATATACTCACAGTAGGATCGGGATCCAAATATCATTGCGTGACAAAACTGAAGGAATCCTACCAGAATCATCACACTCCAAATGGTATGCAACGCTAGCATGTTTCAGTTCTTTTTAAACTCCCGATGTGGATTTTTGCCCCATGCTCTTATGACCTTGACTTTGGCCAACAAATCATAAGTCACATGTCAAGTTCTACCCGTCGTTCTCCAGGTTAATTTGAATCCACCCGCACCTACCTATGACTTTGGCCAACAAGGCAGTAAGACTGTTCCAAACTAACGTATCTATCTATGCTGCACATGAATATCCAATAGCTACCAATCACTATGCCTTGACTTTGGACAACAAACATAGCTTGAATACTATTGACCATCCATGTGAAACGACGGAGGGCTACGAATGGTTTTGGCTAAACCGTGAACTTAGTGAACTTAATATAATCGATGGAACAAGATAGCTTTTAAAAGGAGTGGCTCAAGCTCCGCATTTAAAAGTTAGTTTTGAAAAGAACCGAGTGGTTTTCCGAAAGCGTTCCAACGATTTTAACTTGGTTTATTTTCTTGCATTAGTTCTTTTAATCCGTGATATTCTTGCATTAGTTCTTTTAATGCGTCCAATCATTTAATCCTACCATTACAGAAAACAACCAAAATATGACGTACGCTTATGCCATTCGCATTCTCCACGGGGCCCCGTCATTACCCGTTAGGTTACTTAACTAACGACAGAGCGGGGGCTGGGCTAGCGCAGCTGTAAAACATAAGCAACGCCTAAATAATATCATATATAGATATATTCAATGATAGCCATTTCAGATCACAGATGAACACATTGGATATACTAGGAACCCGCAATTCGTACGAGCCTGTAACGAAAAGCAGATTACACGGTCGCGGTGAATAGCCAATACCCCACCCAAGACACCTACGGGTGCGGCAAACTACCCGCCAAGTACCCGAAGCGAAGCAACCTCCCTCATCTCCATGAGTAGGCCACTCAGCACTTCTGCATACCCGGTAGTTCGTGCACCCCCTCCATGGGTCTATCCTAGGAGCAAAAACAGTAAAAAGAAATTATACAATGACGGTTACAACCCAGACCCGGTTGTGCGGCCATACAAATAATTATTACATCAATTTACAAATTTACATGAATTGAAAGAAAAGAAAACTCCCGTCTCACAACCCCCCCGGCTATTCACCCGCGACAATCCAATGAATTCATATACACATTCCAATAACATTACAGATCACAGATTTGTATAACCCCCACTAATCGATATATAGCGATTAGCAGACGTTCAATAGAAATATCACATCACAGAAAAACCCGTCAGCTTAAGTCTTTCAGAAGTTCGATCAAAAATACGGATTTTCAGGCCCCAAACACAAAATTTTCATTCTGGAAAATCTGGGCAGAAAATACATATTCCAAAAATCCCAAAATACCTCTATGAACAAACTTCAAAAATAAAACCCCACGACCGAGTCAACTTTGCCGCGGTTCCGCGGCACGTTGATCGATTCAGTGGGTCGAATTTTTGCAGTTTCTTCTAAAAACCCTGAGTCGATTTTTGGTATATCTCAAATAATTTTTGCAGCACTTTGAAAATCGACAGAAAGTTTGAAATCCGGGTGTATTTCGTGACTTTTTCTCCGATCGAATTTCTAGTTACTATGCTAATATGTTAGGTAGTGTTTAACTAGGCTCTGATACCACTGTAAGTCCATGCTACCTCTCCCGGTACTTTCGGGCATGCGGAATTTGGTGAAAATTTTTGTTCTAGAGGTGGTAACATGGACTCAAAACCGGATCTTTGTTAAATATCGAACTAACAACCTAACTAGGAGTTGTTAACTACTCGGTTAGGGGGTTATACCTTTCTTTCTTGAACTCCTTCGTCTTCAAGCCTCGATGGTTGTCCGGATCGGCTTCACCCCGTCGTCTCCTTGCGCCGAAGATCGATCCACCTGAAAGCTTCTACCTTTGGCTTCTTCTTCGGTCTTTGAAGAAAACTAGTTCACTTGGTTTGCCAAACCTTATGAACTAGAGTGAGTAGAGAAGAGTGTGTAGGGATTTTCTCTATGGTTCTTGGTTCTCAACACATGAGACAAGTGAACCATAGACTAAAGAGAGGGAGAGCAAGAGGAAGAAGATGAGAGCTCAAGAACACAAGAGAGAGAATGAAAATGATAGAATGAGCAAGACTTTTCTCACTTGGCTCTCATAATCCAAAACCATCATCACAAAAATAGTAATCAAGTATTGTGTAAATGGTTTAAGTCAAATTGGCTATATCATTTCATGCACTCATATTGCACAAGAGAACAAGCAAGTAAAAAGTCTTTGCCATGAAATGATAGCCATTGTCATCATGATGGTCAACTAGTCCAACCTAGTCAACCGGTCAACAAAGTCAACAAGTCAACAAAGTCAACCCCTCAACAACCATGTCACCACAATACTTAATTAATATTATTGTTAATCATATATCATATTCTCATTAGGGTTGAGCAAAAAGTCAAAAGTCAACAGTCAACGGTCAACAACCCTAATAAGAATCCTCTGCCTCTGTCTCTCCGTCAACTGTGCATACACACCCGCATCCGCCTTCCGAGGAACACGAATACAAACCGGATAAACCCAATCCCAATACGTACACTAGGATCTGGCTTAAACCAAAGCCCGCTAGTGTAAACTGTCCGGACACTAAACATGCACAAGTGCACGGATGTGACTGAACCCTGTCGCAAAACCATGCGACCTGTCGCAAAACCATGCGACCTCTACTCTTTTGCCTAAAGGCGAATAGCTTTCTGTGTAGGACTCTAAAGACTCGACACTACGCTAGCAGTGGGTTTAACCACAGGCAGCAAGTGGCACTAGCTATGCGTAACGGTCCCCAGGTAGATGCCGACAAGAAGACTGACGAGGTGAAACCCATCTGAACTCCTACTGAGCCTGAATGTGATAATCTCCGTACAGTCCGGTCTGTTCGTCTGATACATCGCATGGCGGGCCTAGCGGGCGGTAAACGTCAGTCCCCTAATAGCGGTACAAGTCGTGTCGGAGTGAAGCCTAATACACCCTGAGATAACACTGGAAGCCTACCGATATATCTCGCTTGCCCTGGCCAGGGACTACTCGTGTAATGGCTCTCCTAGACACAGTGCGATGTCAACCCCTAATACCGGGAGAGATGAATCCTGTCTAACCGTCACTGCCTCCAAGTGCTTCGGGACTGCCCCCAACTACTACCTGTTTGCACGACTCCTTTGAGCCGTGGTAGGGTAATAATCAAAGTACAGTGGGAACACACTCGAGGCGAAGTGACAGTGTCAAGTTAGCGGACTAAGATGTACTCATGTCACCTGGGAACTGATAACTGACGATAGGTATAATACCAACTGGTCAGTTCCCGACGAGTCATGTCCAGTGTACTCGTAACCCAACGAGCACCCGTATACTATCTCCAGTACGATGTACTGATGGCTGTGGGACAGACCATCTCCCACTCTGGGATGAGAAGCGCATGCGCTAGTCTACTCCGGAGTATCGATGCCCTGTCTCGATAGTCCTGCGACTAGGGACCTGCATAAGGATGTGCTTATAGATTACCCAGCCCCCACTAGTGTGACTGCCATCACAACGCTGGTAATCAAGCAAAGATCCTAAGGGCTCCACTAATGTGTATAGGCGATATACTAAAATAAACACATGTACACATTGAAGTAGAAACAAACCAAGTAGCATACTACTATTTTGAGCAAGATTGTATATACAAGGTGAATATCCCAAGCTTCCATTAAGTAATATACAAACTAGTATGATACAGTAATGGCCTCTAGGGCATATACACTAACATGGGGTAAGGCCTTCGTGAATGGATCTGCTTTGTTATCTTCTGAAGCAACCCTCCGAACCTCGATCTCCTCGCGATCCACGATCTCCCTGATCAGGTGATACCCCTCAAGATGTGTATGGATTTCTAATGGGACCTGGGTTCCTTCGCTAAAGCTATAGCCCCATTGTTGTCGCAATACAGAGGTATTGGATCAACAATGGACGGAACCACCTGAAGTTCTTTCAAGAACTTCATCATCCAGACGGCTTCTTTTGCGGCATCAGATGCAGCGATGTATTCCGCTTCCATAGTCGAGTCGGCAACGGTTTCCTGTTTGGAACTCTTCCATCACACCGCCCCTCCATTGAGGGTAAAGACAAAACCCGACATGGACATGGAATCATCCATGTCACTCTGGAAGCTGGAGTCAGCAAAGGCCTCAATCTGGAGGTCTTTTCCGCCATACACCAAAAACATCTCCTTTGTCCTTCTCAGGTACTTGAGAATGTTCTTTACCGCTATCCAGTGTTTCTCACCATGGTTTGACTGATACCTGCTTACCACACTCAGTGCATAAGCCACATCATGTCTGGTACACAACATCGCATACATTATATAGCCTACCGCAGAAGCATAGGGTATAATAGACATGCGATCCTTCTCTAAATCAGTCTTGGGAGACATCTCTTTGGAGAGGGTGATCCCGTGACAAGCCGGTAGATTACCGCGCTTGGAATCTTCCATACTGAATCTTTTCAGTATAGTATCGATGTACCTGGACTGTGAGAGTCCTAATATCCTCTTGCATCTGTCACGGTAGATCCGGATCCCCAGAATGTATGAGGCATCACCCAGGTCTTTCATGGAGAACCTGTGTGACAAGAACCCTTTGACAAATTGTAGCATAGGAATGTCATTTCCTATTAAGAGAATGTCATCCACGTATAAAACGAGGAATACTACAGTTCTCACTACAAATCTACTATAGATGCATGGTTCATCTGGATTTTTGATAAAGCCAAATTCCTTGACCGTCTCATCAAAACAGATGTTCCAACTCCGCGATGCCCGCTTTAGTCCATAAATGGACTTAAGCAACTTGCACGCCTTTCCGCTGCTCCCACTCTGAATGAAACCCTCTAGCTGGTCCATATAGACACACTCCTCTAAATTTCCATTTAGAAAAGCGGTCTTTACGTCCATCTGCCAAATCTCATAATCCTGGAAGGCAGCAATGGCAAGAACGATCCGAATGGATTTCAGCATAGCTACTGGAGAAAAGGTTTCATCATAGTCCAAACCAACTTTGACGAAAACCCTTTGCAACCAGTCTAGCATTATAGGTCTCAACCTGTCCATCTACACCAATCTTCCTTTTGAAGATCTGCTTGCATCCTACAGGTTTTACCCCATCTGGAGCAATGTCCAACGTCCATACTTTGTTGGTGTACATGGACTCCATTTCGGTCCGCATTGCATCCAGACATTTTACCGAGTCAACGCTCTGAATGGCTTGCTGGAAGCTAGTAGGCTCATCACAATCAATGATGCAATCCTCTCTATCCCCGTCTATGAGAAAACCATAGTATCTCTCGGGCGGATGAGACTGCCAACTACTCCTGCAGAGTGGCGTGGGAATGTCCGGATCTTTCGTATCCTCTGGTTCTACTAAGCTTTCAGTAATAGCTCGTTGTTCTGGAATTTCTTCCAGTTCTATTGCGCTCCCACTAATTTCCTTTTCAAAGAACGGGTGTTCTAGAAAGTGGGCATGGCGAGAAACAAAAATCTTTTGTTCCTCTTCGCAATAGAAGAAATATCCCTTGGAGTTCATTGGATATCCCACAAACTTGCACTGTACTGAGCGTGCCTCGAGCTTCTCCGCATGCTACTTTTTGACAAAAGCTGGACATCCCCATGTCTTAATGTTATTAAGATAGGGTCTCTTCACACACCACATCTGATATGGCGCAGTAGGCACAGTCTTAGTTGGAACACGGTTCAAAAGGTATGCAGCTGATTCTAGCGCATATCCTCAGAATGATCGCGGTAACTCAGCGTTACTCATCATGGACCGTGCCCTATCCAATAGGGTTCGTTTCCGTCTCTCCGATACACCGTTATGTTGCGGAGTGTATGGAGGAGTAAGCTGAGAGAGAATTCCATTCTCTTTTAAGTAACCCAAGAACTCGGCACTCAAGTATTCACCACCTCGATCAGATCTCAGTGCCTTGATACTTTTGCCTGTTTGTTTTTCTACTTCATTCTTATATTCCTGGAATTTTTCAAAGGCCTCGAATTTATGTTTCATTAAGAAGACATATCCGTACCTTGAAAAGTCATCCGTAAAAGTAATGAAGTAAGAATAAACGCTTCGTGCATGCGTAGACATTGGACCGCACACGTCGCTGTGTACGAGTCCCAAGAGCTCGCTCGCACTCACTCCGTGTCCAGTGAACGGAGTCTTTGTCATCTTTCCTTTGAGACAGGATTGACAAGTTGCATACGATTGATATTCGAACGGATCCAAATATCCTTCTGTATGTAACTTAGTCAACCTTCTCTCATTGATGTGACCGAGTCTACAATGCCATAAGAAAGTCTGATTGATTTCTAGAGACTTTCTTTTGTGTGTATTCTGGACATTGAAAATCTGTGGTTGGTCTAATATGTATATACCATTGCTCAATGTATCTGACCCAATCTGAACTTGATTAAGGTGAATGTTTACAACATTACTTACAAACGCAAATTAATAACATTCTTTAGAAATCAAAGATACAGAAATGATATTACAAGTTGCGTTGGGTATAAAAAAACAATTACGTAAAACCAAAACATGTCCATCTGACATTCCCAGGTGATAGTCTCCCACGGCCTCAGCATCCATGCTATCTCCGTTTGCAACTCAGCGGGTCATGTCACCTGCCTTAAAAAACCTACGCTTTCTCAACGCCTGCAAAGAATTACAGATATGAGATCCTGATCCGGTATGCAATACCCAGGAAGTAGAGTTTATTGATAGACAGTTTTCAATAACATACTCACCTGAAGCTGAAGCCGCAACTCGCTTCAGATCCTGGGTTCTGGCCTTCCAAGCCTTGCAATCCTATTTCCAGTGTCCACTTTTGTGACAGTAGAAGCAATCTTCTTTTCCCACCATCTTTCCCGCTACCTTTGTTGCCTTTCCCTTTCCCTTCGTATCCACTTTACTAACACCGCCTCTTGGTTTGGCGGGGGCTTTCTTCTTCTTTCCCTTGGCTTTCGCCCTGGACTTAGAAGAGGAGATCCTCCTACAAACAAAGTGGATGTCTTCCTACCTTTCTGAAGGGTGCCCTCAGCATTCCTCAACATGTTCAGAAGCTCGAAAAGTTCAACCTCCTTTCCTTGCATGTTGATGTTTAGGATAAACAGGGCGTAAGTGGAAGGAAGGGACTGGAGAATCAAGTTCGTATAGAGTTCATTCTCCAACGTGGTCCCAAGGTCTGCGAGCTCTTCTATGTAGCCAATCATCTTAAGCACGTGTTCAACTACCGATGATCCGACGGCCAATCTTGCCGAAAAAAGCTTCTTCGATACTTCGTATCGTGCGATACTTCGTATCGTGCGATACTGTAAGTCCACGTTGCCAACCCCGGTTCTTGCGGGTAGGCGGAAACGGTATAAAAATCAAATTTTTAGCGCATAGGGCAACATGGACTAACAAAGTCGGGATCTTTTCTAAACAAAACTAGCAAGAAAGCTAAAAAGAGTTAGCTACTCGGAAAAGAGGTTATACCTAACTTGAACTCCTTCTTCTTGAAACCTTTGTAGGGGTTGATGGTGCTTTCCTCGTCGCCTTCTTCCGTCAAAGATGGATCCACCTGGGGGTTCAACCTTCGGGCTCTTTCTCGAACTTTGAGTGAACTAGGATCTTTGGCTTGCTAAACCTCTAACCCTAGAGTGAGTAGAGAGTGGCTTTGGGGTTTTTTTATCTCAAGGAGATGGATTCTCAACACATGAGAAGGGAGCTCCTTAAACTAGAGGAGGAGGAAGAAGAAGAGAGGAGAGAGAAGTGTTATGATAGAATGAGCAATTCTTTTCGTTTTACAACCATAACTAAAATGAAAAGAATTATCAAATTAACAATAATAATAAAAATGAAATAGTTGATGGATGGTTTGGAATGACCATTATCATTACATTCATTAAATGGTTTTTGCTAGAATCAAAGAGCATCTTTGTAAAGTAATGATGATGGTCAAACTTTCAACCATGGTCAACTAGTCAACCTTGGTCAACAAGTCAACAAACCCAACCATGACACAATTTCATTTAATTAATATTATTAATTGATATATCATAAATTCATTAGGGTTTGGAAAAAGACGACTGTCAACTGTGCATACGCACCCGTTCCGAAACCCTAATGAAAATCCTCTTCCTCCGCCTCATTCAACTGTGCATACACACCCGCATTCTTGTTCCGAGGAACATGAATACTAAGAGATAAAATCAACCCCAAAACATATACCAGTGTCTGGCTCAAACCAGAGCCTGCTAGTAATATCTGTCCGGACTCCAAACGTGCACAAGTGCGCGGATGAGAACGAACCCTGTCGCAAAACCATACGACCTCTACTCTGTTTTGCCCAGAGGCGAAAAACCCTCTGTGTAGGACTCTAAAGACTCGACACTATGCTGGCAGTGGGTTTAACCACAGACCGCAAGTGGCACTAGCTGTGCGTAACGGTCCCCAGGTAGATGCCGATAAGAAGACTGACGAGGTGAACCCATCTGAACTCCTACTGAGCCTGAATGTGACAGTCTCCGTACTGTCCGGTCTGTACGTCTGATACATCATATGTCGGGCCTAGGGGGCGGTAAATGTCAGTCCCCTAATAGCGGTACAAGTCGTGTCGGAGTGAAGCCCAAAAGACCCTGAGATAAAACTGGAAGCCTACCAGTATATCTCGCTTGCCCTGGCCAGGGACTACTCGTGTAATGGCTCTCCTAGACACAGCGCGATGTCAACCCCCAATACCGGGAGAGATGAATCCTGTCTAACCGTCACTGCCTCCAAGTGCTTCGGGATTGCACCCAACCACTACCTGTTTGCACGACTCCTTTGAGCCGTGGTAGGGTAGTGATCAAAGTGCAGTGGGAACACACTCGAGGCGAAGTGCCAGTGTCAAGTCAGCGGACTATGCTGTACTCATGTCACCTGGGAACTGATAACAGACGATAGGTATAATACCAGCTTGTCAGTTCCCGACGAGTCCTGTCCAGTGTACTCGTAACCTAACGAGCACCCGCATACAATCTCAAGTACGACGTACTAACGGCTGTGGGACAGACCGTCTCCCACACTGGGATGAGAAGCGCATGCGCCAGTCTACTCCGGAGTATCGATGCACTGTCTCGATAGTCCTGCGACTAGGGACCTGTATAAGGATGTGCTTATAGATTACCCAGCCCCCACTAGTGTTACTGCCATCACAACGCTGGTAATCAAGCAAAGATCCTAAGGGCTCCACTAATGCGTATAGGTGATATGATAAAATAAACACATGTACACATTGAAGTAGAAACAAACCAAGTAGCATACTACTATTTTGAGCAAGATTGTATATACAAGGTGAATATCCCAAGCTTCCATTAAGTAATATACAAACCAGTATGATATAGTAATGGCCTCTAGGGCATATACACTAACAATCTCCCACTTGCACTAAGGCCATGTACTGGCGTATCGAAGACCGATCATCTCGATCAGCTGCTCGAACTGTGTCTGGGGCAGGGCCTTGGTGAATGGATCTGCAGTGTTTTCTTCTGAAGCAACTCTCCGAACCTCGATCTCCTTACGATCCACGATCTCTCTGATCAGGTGATACCGCCCCAAGATGTGTCTGGATCTCTGATGGGACCTGGGTTCCTTCGCTAAAGCTATAGCCCCGTTGCTGTCGGAATACAGAGGTATTGGATCAACAATGGATGGAACCACCTGAAGTTCTTTCAAGAACTTCCACATCCAGACAGCTTCTTTTGCGGCATCAGATGCAGCGATGTATTCCGCTTCCATCGTCGAGTCTGCAACGGTTTTCTGTTTGGAACTCTTCCAACACACCGCACCTCCATTGAGGGTAAAGACAAAACCCGACATGGACTTGGAATCATCCTTGTCACTCTGGAAGCTAGAGTCAGCAAAGGCCTCGATCTGGAGGTCTTTTCCGCCATACACCAAGAACATCTCCTTAGTCCTTCTCAGGTACTTGAGAATGTTCTTTACCGCTATCCAGTGTTTCTCCCCAGGGTTTGACTGATACCGGCTTACCATACTGAGTGCATAAGCTACATCCGGTCTGGTACACAACATCGCATACATTATAGAGCCTACCGCAGAAGCGTAGGGTATAATAGACATGCGATCCCTTTCCAAATCAGTCTTAGGAGACATCTCTTTAGAGAGGGTGGTCCCGTGACAAGCCGGTAGGTTATGTAGGGTTCCTAGGCACTCTCAAGAGGTCTCACAAGGCATCAACCATGCCCGTTTCAAAAATTACATGTGCCGAGAAACCCTAGAACGGATCGTCGGCTTGATTTCTAGGCGAAACTAAAAACTAGTTAACACTTAACTACAAGAATACGGAAATACAACCTTTGTAGATCCGGTGCTCCACCTCCATAGCTCCGCAACGAAGTCCCCTCGCTGTCCAAATGAATTCCCGGGCTCTAGCGTCGGCTTCGTCGGAGAAATGGCGAGCTAGGTCGTCGATGTCCGTGCCGAAGATGATCTACGTCGAGGCATCACTAGATCAAGCTCTCACTTCACCAAGTCAAGAAACTTGTGAAGAAAACACACTCTACTACTTGGCAAGAGGTAGAGGATGAAGAAATAGGAAGTGGGTTCATTTTAGAATTGGATTTCTCACACTTTTTCTCACTTTGCCATTAAAGCTTTCAAGCTTTTTCTTGAAGTGAAGAAGAAGAAGAAGATGAAGAATATGATAAGTTAATTAAAAAGAATAGAAAAATAAAAGAATACTTATCATAATCAACCATGGTCAAGTGTAGAGAATTAACTAAGGTTAGATTAATGGTTAGGGTTAAAGATGAAGACTAAGTGGTCACTTTGGTCAAAGCTTCATGAAGCTTCAAAAAGCTTCATGAAAGAAAATAAAATAAAGAAACCATTTTGCTTTTCTTTTATGCTTTTATTAATATCCAAAATGAATAAAAAAATAATTAAATGAAAAAGCAAAACCCTAATTATTAAGTTAACCATGGTTTAATTCTATACACTTAACCAAATAAGCATGTATCATCAAACATGATACAATCAAATGTACAAATGTATATCACATATACAAAGTGCACAAACCAAGTGAGAAGATCCATTTAAAGTGAATCAATACTAGTTAATGTAAAGTAATATATCATATATATAATTATACATTAAATCATTAAATCAACACTTGATTTAACGACCCGGTCATATCGCATATAACCGACTAGTATACAATGTATCGGCTTATCGAATCAATCCTTGATTCGATAACTAGGTTATATCGTATACAACCATTCGATACATTCATTGCGAGAATAGAATACGGTATCACATACACGCATTATTCTCGGTCCCGCACATATCTCATATGCGCTCCTATTTCGTTTCGCTTGAGCCAGGAAACCTCTGTGTAGGACTCTAAAGACTCGTCAATACGCCGGCAGCAGGTGATGATCATATCAAGCACCCACAAGCCGCAAGCGGTCTACTAAACGTAACGGCCACCCGGGTATTGAGCGATCAGAAGATCGACGAGCAAGCCCGCTCACACTCCATTGAATCCATCCAGTAACACTACCGTACAGTCCGGTCTGATCATCTGATATGTCGCATATCTCGCCTAGGGGTGGTAAACGTCAGACCCCAATAGCTCGATAAGTCGTGTCGATATGAGGTCTATAACAATTCGAGAAACTACTGGTAACACTTACCAGTAAATCTCAGCAACCCTGGCCAGGGATTTCCTGTTATAGCCAATCGAACACAGCACAACATCAACTCCCTATACCGGGAGAGACGAATCCCCTCCTATCGCTCATTGCCTCCATGTGACTCGGGACTGTACCCAAAAACCACCGTTTTGCACGCCCTCTTGGACGTGGTAAGATGGAAATCAAAGCACAGTGGGAACCACACAAGAGTCTATGACGATCTCGGGTCAACAGACTACTCTGTACCAGTGTCACCAGAGAACTGCCATCTGACGTGAGGTATAATACCATCTGGTAGTTCTCGGCGAGTCCGTCCAGTGTACCCAGTCTCTACTGAGCACCCGTATATCATCTCTGATGTCAAACACCAATGGATATGGGATCATCCATCGCCCATCTGTATGGGTCGAGAAGGTATACGCTAGTCTACTCTGGTATATCGATGCCCCGTCTCGATATACCCACGACTAGGGACTGTGAAGGATGTACTTATGGACTGCCATGTCCCCACTAGTATGATCCGCATCATAGTCCAGGTAGTTAAGTACATATCCTAAGGGCTTTACCAACATGTAACAGAGAGACAATCAGTATACACGTTAAGGTAAAGAGCAACCAGATAGCATACTATCATGTCGAGCAAGAAAGTCCTCCCTATATATGTCCCAGCATCCACTACAATATACATCCTATGTATAGTAATGGCCTCTAGGGCATACATATAACTAACAATCTCCCACTTGCACTAGGGCCATCTTATAGCAGTGGTTATAGTATCTCATACTCAACCATCCCATAAAAGTCTCTCTCTGGGAACAGGCCTTTGTGAGTGGATCCGCTGTGTTGTCCTCTGAGTCTACTCTCCAAACCTCGATCACGCTGGAGATCAACCATCTCCATGATCAAGTGATACTGCCTTAGAATATGTCTGGATCACTGATGGGACCAGCGTTTCTTGGCATAAGCCACAACTCCATTGTCACACAATGGGAGGAACATAGTTCATCTCATGAACCAATATACACCCAAACATCCTCTTTGGTAGCATCTTAAGTAGCGATGTATCTAGCCTTTATCGTCTAGTATGTCACGGTATCTAGCTTGGAACTCTTTCAACATACCGTCCCTCCACTGAGGGTAAAAACAATGCCTGTGACTGACATTCAGTCGTCTTTATCACCCTGGAACCCTTCCAGTGATTCTCCCCAGGATCAACTGATACCATCTCACTACAGCTAGTGAGTATCCTAACATCCATTTAGATCTATCTCATAGATCCAAAACTCAGGATTTTGCAGGTATCATCATGATCCTTTGTGGAGAATCATTGTGATATGCGGAGATTGATCGAGCGTAGCATAGGAAACTCCTTCCCTATCAGGAGTATGTCATCCACGTACTCTACGAGGATCATCACCATACTCCCTACTACCTTCTTGTTTATACAAGGTTCATCTACCATTTTGATGATGTCAACTTCTTTGACCGCTTCATCAAAACAGATGTTCCAACTCCGCGATGCCTGCTTTATCCTATAAAGCATCTTGCACACGTTTCCGCTGCTCCCACTGTCTACGAAGCCCTCTGGCTGTGTACTTATAGACGCTCTCTTCCAAAACATCATTTAGATAAGCAGTCATGACACCCAACCGCCAGATATCGTAGTCATGGTATGTAGTCCTGGCAAGTAGTATCTGGATGGACTTAAGCATAGGTACTGGAAAAGGTTTCATCATTATCCACGCCTGGTCAATGACGAAAACCTTTAACAAGTCTAGCTTTGCAAGTCTCAACTTTTCCATCTACACCAAGTAATCTTCTCAAGATATACTTGCTCCTGATGGGGATTTAACCCTTCAGATATAGCAACCAAAGTCCATACTTTGTTGGTGTATAAGGATTCCATCTCAGATCACTAAGCATCCAGCCATTCTTACAGAGTCTTCACTCTCGATGGCCTGCTCGAAACTAGTTGGGTCATCATCTTATGATGCATTTCTCGCTCCCACTGTCATAGAGAAACCGAAGTATCTCTCAGGTGGGTGAGGAACCCTACTAGATCGGCCAAGAGGCTGAGGTTCGTTGGTTACTATCGAATTCTTTGGTTTTATCAAATCATCTGCTGTAGTTTGCATAGCTGAAACCTTTCCAATTCTACATAACAGACCTTGCCTCGAGCTTGTCCGGATTTTGTTTTTAGACATAGGCCGGACAACCCCAAATCATAACTATCTTAAGATATGGGCTCTTCCCTTTCCATATCATATATGAAGTGGTAGGCAACTGATTCGATTTGAACTCTATTCAATAGGTATTCAGCTTCTCAAGTGCATAACTCCCAAAAGGAAAAAGGTAACTCAGTAGTACTCATCATAGAGCACACCTTATCAAATAGGGTGTATCTGCTCCGCCCCGATAGACCATTGTGCTATGGTGTATTCAGAGGAGTAATGCTGAGAGAGAATCTCATTCTCCTTTAGAATAGTCCAGGAATTCCGTGCTCAAGTATTCTCCTCCTCGATCACATCAAAGGACATAATACTTATACCCGTATTTTGGTTCTCTACTTCTCGCTTATATTCTGTGAATATCTCAAAAGGTTCGGACTCATGTTTCAACAGGAACATAGGTCTGAATCTCGAAAGATCATCAGAGAATGTAATGAAGTATAAAGAACCAGTCCTGGCATGTGTAGACAGGAGACCTTACATACATCATAATGTATCAGTCCCAAGAGTTTACTAACTCTTTCTCTGTTACCAATAAACAGAGCTATGGTCATCTTATCTTTGTGACATGACTGGCGAGTTTCACAAGATGTAAATTCAAACTGCTTTAAATATGCATCTAAATGTAACTCTAGCTAGTCGGGTCGCATTGATATGACCTAGTCTACTCAAGAAGGATTCGTTCATTTCTGAACTCTTCTTCTTGTGTGTGTTCTGTATACTAAGAACTGTAGTTTGATTTAGAAGATTAATGCTTTTAGATAACGTGCCTGAACCGATCAACTTTTGATATAGGAAATGTTCAAAACATTATCCAATAATACAAAATTATATCCTTTCTTTACTAATAAAGAGACTGATATGATTTTGTATATCAGGTTCGGTATCTAATAACATTCGTTCAGAATCAATGTATTGGTAATACAGGGTGACAGTGACCAACAGACTTGGCTGCAACACTTGCCCCGTTTTCTGCCTCATGAAACTTATCACCCGTTCTCAGTTCTCTACCTTTCTGTAGCCCTATGTAACAGATTACATATCTGGGATCCTGATCTGGTATTACATACCCAGGACGTAAAGGACACTGAGAAACAGTTCTATATAATGAACACACCCGAAGATGATGCATCATCATGCACTCTCCTCGTTTGGGCGGCACAGGAAATCTGGTATTCTCCAATTTCCTGCTCTGTCTTATAACAATTATAAGTTGGAGCGGGACCAACGTTCCCCAGCTCAGTATAACAAGCGGGTTCGGTCAAAAATCCGTTTTATTATCTTGATTAAGGCGTGATATGGTCGCTAGCAGGAGAGAGAGAGAAGAAAACACTCAGCGTGCGCTCTGTCAAGAATAGATTGGTTTTTATTTTATCTAATCAGGATGGCTCCCACTGCTTTTTATCAAATCTTCTTTCAAACCCTAAAAGGAAAGACTAGCCGGGATTAATTACACACTACAAGTTCGCCAATCTTTCAGCCAGGCCAGTGTCGGTACTTTGAGGGAGGTCCCCCGTGCTTTCGCACGAACCTAATTACTGTAAACCTCGTTTTCCCAGAGGCGTAACCTCGTTAACACCTTTCTAGACACCTACTTGATCGGCTAATTGTAATGTGTAAAACTCTCCCGGGAGTAACACTTACTCGCAGCGGGTATCGGGATCCAACTATCTCATAGAAGGTATGCAATCTCATTGCAAATTTCAACACTTGAAATTCCCGATAATATTTTGCCCTAGCTCGCTATGACCTTGACGCATGCCAAACAACCCATAGTCTGCTAGTCAAGTTCAACCCGTCATTTCCTGATTGAATTAAACCCACCCGCACGACCCTTGACGCATGCCAAACAACGCCGTACGAATACCCTAATCCAATCGCATCATATGCTGGCAGATAAGCACTAGTTTGCTACCGTACACTACGCCTTGACGCATGCCAAACAACCGCAGCACGAATACTAACTAATACTTATCTAAAATGACGGAGGGCTATGTTCAGTCGATAAAACTGCACATTTGTAGTACATTTTTCCTACCATTTTTATATTAAAAAAGGACTTTATTATAATATATTATACATATGAGGGTTTATGTGTAAAAACATTATTTTCCATGTGTTAATATATTTAATTATCATTTGGTAGGAAAATGTATGCAAATAATATTATTGGTCTAATCCTAGTAGAACAAAGTCTACTAAAATCTTATATGAGTTGTTGTGCAGATTATTTCCAAGTTGTTATGAAGGATTTAACAAACAAATCAATTTGTTGAAGAATACTTTCCAAATTAAAGAGCAAACTTGGAGACTAAGTCTGGAAGCAACCGAGAAAATATTTTCAGATTCTGAAGAAGCCTAGGAATGCCAAATGTCACCATCAGAGAGCCCAAGAAAAACGACAAAATGATCCACACCATGGAGCGCGGATCCGCGGCCAAATCCACCCTGGGGCCGCGGATCCGCCGCGGTTTGATGAGGTCAGAATGCAATATTTTGGGAGATTTTCAAGTGCTGAATTTTACCAACTTCGCAACAAAAAGATTCTGGGTTTTCACTATATAAAGGCACCGAGGGCATCTTGGAAAGGCTATCAAGCCGAAGAGATCACGAAGCTCCCGACGCTCACGCATCCAGGCTGATCATCGACTGTTCGACTACCTCCCTAGGAAAGATCGAGAAGCAAATCAAGTTTTGTAATCATTTTCTATGGAATAAAAAGTGTAGTTTGAAAGAGTTGATTAATAAAGGTATTTAGTTTTATTTAATTGTTTTTCTTTGCATTATGTTTTCCCTCTCTTTCTTTTCATTTTCTTCTCCCAACATGCGCGAGTAATCCTCCGCTTGTTAGGGTTCGTAGGATTAGGGTAGGCTAATGAACGATGAAAAATATCTAAACCCTTTTTAAGTCCTATAAAGTTTAGGAACTTTATCAAAATAATCATTAACATCCTAATCGGGCGCGCTAGCAATTCTTTGCTAGTTCCGACCGCGATTAGAGATTAGATTAATGGTTGTTTTGGTAAAGGCTAGATATGAACGGAGTTCCGTGTCGAGATAAGGGTTAAGAGTGGGATTCCTTTTCCCTCCAGAAACCCTAATCTACACGCATCGCCGTCGTTCTAGTTCTAAATCTATTAATGGATAAAAAGGGTAACTTTAATTAATCATTCATAACTACTAAATCCTAACGAACCCTACAAGCCCTTCTTATTATAATTAATCACATCTTTAAACTATTCTAGATCTATATTTACATTCTTATTAAACGTAGATCTAGAAACCATCCTACAACCATTCTTATTTCTTTCTCCTTTTCAACACATCTAAAGTAAAATTAAAAGGTTCCACGTTTCCCAGAGGACGACCCGTACTCATCTCGGTCTAGCTACGTGCGACACCGTTATTGATTGCGGTTAAACTACAAACAAACACTTTTTCGTAACAATCAAATGGCGCCGTTGCCGGGGATACGTGCGTAATTTTTTATTTTTACTATTTGTGTTGATTTCTTAGACGAGTCATATCATTATTAACACAAAACTGCAAATTGTATATTTAACGATTTGTGCGTGGATTTTTTGCAAGGAGATCTGGAGTCACAGAATTGAGGGAAACAGGAAACAGAGACCTTTTTAGAGATCCAAAGGAGCACAGAGGGACACAGAAAAATTTTCATCAAATGATCCAACCACCTCGCGGCGGAAGAGCGGCATAAAGGCCTCTTTGGCGGCGGAAGCGCGGCAGGGTGGAGGAATTAGGGCTTCTGTCTTCTCTGGTAGCTTTCTTAACTCCTTCTCTCTCCTCTCAAATCCAATAAAATCTATCTTCTGCAGGATTCTTTGCAAAATTGCGCCGCTCAAAAATATTTTTGCAAAAAGTTTTGTGTTTGGTTTTGTTTTGCATATTTAATACGGATTTTAAGGGGCAAAGACCAAATCAAGATTAGGTGGGGATTTCATCACCCTTCCTAAGCCCCACAAATCACAAACCGAGCATATAGAACAACCCTTCATTAATTTAAAAAATATCTAGACCAGACTCTAAGGACTGTCGAGCTCAATAGGAAAAAGACTAGTATAGGCATCGGCCGTTTATCCTAACTGACATTGCGGTGTCTAGGCTAGTGGTTTTTAATTAGGCCCATTGTAGTGGTGGTTCCTTCCCACTTACCTGGCCGTACTTGTCCGTGAAGAGGCGGTTTGAGGTCTATTTCTAGCCTTAGTTAGGAGCTGTCTAGAGACTGACCTAGGTAACCTTAGTTCTAGGGTTGCTTGTGCATTTTAGGGAGATTTGTCTTGAGTCCCACTTTTTCAAAACAAGCCAATTTTAATTCACACACACGCTGCCACTTGCACTAAACCCGCTTAGTGCATGCTCGGCTGGACACGGGATCCTAGTGCCCGTCTTGTCCGCGTTCCTGTTATCGACGCCGAAGTCGGTACTTCTTCATCTTCTTTTCCCCCACCACACACCACATCAACCGTGATGGACGGCACTCCATCAGAGTATAACACCACGCTGCCACCGCCCGCAGGTGCGCAGAATCCACCGCGCATCTCTCTCCAAGAGAGATGCTATCCTATTCGTGGTCCTCTTCCTACTTGTCTATCTCTTCCACCACCTAACGGGGATAATTTCGAAATTAAACCCCACTACATCAATCTGCTGCCTAAATTTCACGGGCTTGAATCGGAAGACGCGTACGTTTTCATCACCAAATTCGAAAACGTATGCGCAATGATGGGTACTTCACAATTGACTTTAGATGCTATGCGCTTACGTCTTCTCCCATTCACACTGTGCGACTTGGCAGAAAAATGGCTTTATAATACTGCCGCACACTCTATCGCTAATTGGGATGAATTCGTCGTAGCATTTCTTAAGAAGTTTTACCCAAATCATAAGACTGCACATGTTAGGAGCGAGATTAACCAGTTCACCCAGCTTCCCAATGAACCATTTTGGAAGTGCTTTGAACGTTTCAAAGATCTGCTTGTCCAATGCCCCCATCACGGGATACAAAGATGGGATTTATGTCGGATTATATATGAGGGCATTAATCCAGCGACAAAGCAGATGCTTGAAACAATGTGTCAATGCAATTTCATGTCTAAAGATGACGGTGAAGCTTGGAAATATCTGGAAGACCTCGCAGAAAGCACTTTGCAGTGGGAAAGCGTAAGACCACCTTCAACTAAGGGAGGTATTCACCAACTCGATGTTTCCATCGCAGTAAAAGCCGAAATGGCAGCGATGCAGAAGAAACTCGATGCTATGGAGAACAAATTTTCATCATTCTCCCTAAATCAGGTTACGCTTCCCAAGACTGTCTGTGGTTGCTGTTCGGATCCTTCACACTTAACGGAAGAATGTCCTATGAATGCATCGTTTCAAGCTAATGCTGCTTTTCAGCAGTGACCTAGAAACGACCCTTATTCTTCTACGTACAATCAAGGATGGAGGAATCATCCTAACTTTGCTTGGAATCAAAACCAACAAAGCAATTATCAAAGACCTCCTCCACAGCAACCACAACCACAGAATCAGCCCCCCTTTCAGTCACAAAATTTCCAAAATCCGGCCAACATTTCTACACCACAGGTGGCCGGTATTGACAACTCACTTGCACAAACTTTGGATATGTTCATGAAACAATCCATGCAAAATTCGGCTGATATGAGGTCTTCTATTGATGCCCTAACGAAAAACTCCTCCTCCCATGGTGAGAGTATTAAATCAATAGAAAACCAAATCGCACAGTTAAATGCCGCAATGAGTGCGAGAGAGAAAGGGAAACTCCCATCTCAACCCCTACCGAATCCTGGCCATTCACAAAGTCATAATGTGAATGCCATTACTACGTTGAGATCGGGGAGAGTGCTGAACAACCAAGTGGGTGAGCAAGTTGATGATAGTGACACATTTGATACCCCTTCTTCTTCTTCTTCCCCTAATTCGTCTAGTCTCCCACCTTCATCCGAGCCTATTCTCCGTTTTCCCCAAGGCTCGAACCCTTCGCCCATTTCGCCAAATCTATCTAAGTCGATTCCCACTCCAGTTTTGGGATCGAATCCATCCCCACAGTCTTCTCCACAAACGTTGGACCCAAAACTTATTGATCAAGCACCTTATCCAAACAGGTTAAGGGGCAACAGACCAAGTCCACAAATGGAGAAGATCGTGGAAATTTTTAAGCAAGTTAACATAAACATTCCTCTCCTAGATGCTATTCAGCAAGTTCCGTCATATGCGAAAATCCTAAAGGACTTGTGCACTAGGAAGAGAAAAGTTCAAGTACCTAAAAAAGTTTTCCTTGCGAGTAATGTGAGCACAGCTTTTACACAACAACTTCCCAAGAAACGAAAGGACCCCGGAAGTCCTACAATTTCAATCTCTATTGGGGGTAAAAATATCAATCGTGCTCTACTCGATCTAGGTGCTAGTGTTAACTTGCTTCCGTATTCTGTTTATGAGCAATTAGGGATCGGAGAGTTAAAGCCAGCGCATTGCACTCTTCAGATGGCCGATCGATCTATCACCCAACCTAGGGGTGAGCTAGAGGATGTGTTAATCAAAGTCGGGGAATTCATATTCCCTGTAGACTTTATCGTTATAGATACACAACCTGTAGTAAACCCACGCAATCAAATTCCAGTGATACTCGGTCGACCATTTTTGGCCACTTCCAACGCAGTAATTAATTGTAGAAACGGCTCTATGACCCTATCCTTTGGAAAGAAGTCAATTGAGCTTAACATTTACAAGTTGGGAAGTGAACCCTCCGAACCCTATGCTCATGTGTGTTCTGTCGAATTAATGGATGTCGACAGCAGCGAACTTGATCAACCTCATAATTCTGACTCTTTTCATATGTTGTTGCTTGACACGGACTCTTCCACCGAGTTTTCCGGGTCAACATCTAATGAGGAACCTTATATTGAGTCTGACGATCACCCCATTTTTTCCGATGACATTATTTTTCGGGGTATCGATGAAAGCTTTGAGGAAATTTTCGCTGATGAACTCGCATTTTTACAAGACACGGGTGTTGAGATGAATCAACTCCAAGATGAAGAAATTGGACCTCCACCCCCTCTTTTGGACAATCATGATAATGCGAGTAATCCATCATTACTATCACTGTGTCGTCTCTCCAAATTGAGACGCAATCCTTTACACCTCTTGTCACCTCTCCACTTCTTCACGTCAATAGGTGACATGTTCTTCCACCAACCTTGGTGCTTCATCGATAAATTTTTTGAATGGTTGGTGTTGACCTTCGGTCTTTGCAAAGCTTGGCATTGACCAATAACCTTGACCCCCTCGTGCGATTTTAAAAGATTAAAATTGTTTAACTCAAGTTTGGGGGAGGGGTGGTATATTTTGGCTCTTGAAAGAAAATGATTTTTACAAAATTGTGAGCCTAAAATAAGTTTGGGGGAGGATTTTTCACTTTCATATATTCTTGCCCCCGTAAATAATTTCCTCCCAAGTCTACAGGTTTTTGAGCTTAACGGATGACATCAGTGAGGACACTGCTGTAAACAGGTTTGGGGGAGGTTTGTGCTTATTTACACATCAATTTGCATCATATTTTGCATAAGCACAACATTTTCAAAAAAAAAAAAAAATTCCTTTATAACAAAAGAGTAGAAAGTGAAAAATTACATCCAAAAGATAGGAATAGTTTAAGAAAACCAAGAAAATTAGAAGTTTTCTTATACGAACTAGTAAAAAGTAATTATGAGCTGTTGTCCCAAGGGTTAGTAAAATGAAGGAAGTCACTAATCTGAGGATAAAAATAAGTCTGAAAAATAGTTTCTATTCTGGAAGCCAAACATTTGAATGTTGATACCCTACAAAATGCACCTACACACGTCTTGAAACTCGGGATAGTAGAGGATACCTTGAAATTCTCTTGTCTAAAAGCCAAAGTATGAAGGAAATGATGAAGAAAAAAAATAAAAATGGTGAAAAGAAAAAAATGAACACTGGTTTTGTATCGCCAAGGTAGCAATAAAAAAAATATAGCGAGGGTGCCTCTTCACCTAGTGCCCTAAGGCCAACTGGTCTGGGAGTCACTGCTAAGCCTTAGGTGGTGCAAGACGAGGAAAATATTATCACCTAATCTGCAAGCACAGGAGTAATCGGTTGGTTAGTACCTCAAGAAGTATTAACGGTCGCATGAAAATGTGTAAGCAATTCTAAGTATTCATCAAAGTAAAAAGTACTAAGGTAGATGGACAAGAGTATGATAGCTTGAATTGAATTCTCTGAGTGTAGGGATGTTCTTTACACACACGTGGGGTTATATGATCAATGTTTGGACAAAAGGTAGGAATGAAGAATAAAGACGATGTTTTATTGAGGGATGATGTGATTTCTAACATTTTTTCATGACTATTAAGATAGGGCTCATGACAACTGAAAAGCTAGTATAGTTGGAAACTCTTCTTTTCAAAGTATTTCTTTTATGGTTCTTATCTTTATATGTAAATTTCACCATCTTTCTTTTGTTATTGGATTTTGTGGGTGTAATCCGCTGAAAACCCTCAGGAGACAACACTCCTCCTACTAGGGACACCTAGAGGTTTAACGGCTTGTTGCACGTGCTCAGTGCAATCGTGTCTGCCTACGAAAGTGTGCCTAGTTTTCTCCTTTCTTTTTCTTCTCTTAAATAAACTAATTTGCTCGGGACGATCAAAGATAAGTTTGGGGGTATTTGTTCAGTCGATAAAACTGCACATTTGTAGTACATTTTTCCTACCATTTTTATATTAAAAAAGGACTTTATTATAATATATTATACATATGAGGGTTTATGTGTAAAAACATTATTTTCCATGTGTTAATATATTTAATTATCATTTGGTAGGAAAATGTATGCAAATAATATTATTGGTCTAATCCTAGTAGAACAAAGTCTACTAAAATCTTATATGAGTTGTTGTGCAGATTATTTCCAAGTTGTTATGAAGGATTTAACAAACAAATCAATTTGTTGAAGAATACTTTCCAAATTAAAGAGCAAACTTGGAGACTAAGTCTGGAAGCAACCGAGAAAATATTTTCAGATTCTGAAGAAGCCTAGGAATGCCAAATGTCACCATCAGAGAGCCCAAGAAAAACGACAAAATGATCCACACCATGGAGCGCGGATCCGCGGCCAAATCCACCCTGGGGCCGCGGATCCGCCGCGGTTTGATGAGGTCAGAATGCAATATTTTGGGAGATTTTCAAGTGCTGAATTTTACCAACTTCGCAACAAAAAGATTCTGGGTTTTCACTATATAAAGGCACCGAGGGCATCTTGGAAAAGCTATCAAGCCGAAGAGATCACGAAGCTCCCGACGCTCACGCATCCAGGCTGATCATCGACTGTTCGACTACCTCCCTAGGAAAGATCGAGAAGCAAATCAAGTTTTGTAATCATTTTCTATGGAATAAAAAGTGTAGTTTGAAAGAGTTGATTAATAAAGGTATTTAGTTTTATTTAATTGTTTTTCTTTGCATTATGTTTTCCCTCTCTTTCTTTTCATCTTCTTCTCCTAACATGCGCGAGTAATCCTCCGCTTGTTAGGGTTCGTAGGATTAGGGTAGGCTAATGAACGATGAAAAATATCTAAACCCTTTTTAAGTCCTATAAAGTTTAGGAACTTTATCAAAATAATCATTAACATCCTAATCGGGCGCGCTAGCAATTCTTTGCTAGTTCCGACCGCGATTAGAGATTAGATTAATGGTTGTTTTGGTAAAGGCTAGATATGAACGGAGTTCCGTGTCGAGATAAGGGTTAAGAGTGGGATTCCTTTTCCCTCCAGAAACCCTAATCTACACGCATCGCCGTCGTTCTAGTTCTAAATCTATTAATGGATAAAAAGGGTAACTTTAATTAATCATTCATAACTACTAAATCCTAACGAACCCTACAAGCCCTTCTTATTATAATTAATCACATCTTTAAACTATTCTAGATCTATATTTACATTCTTATTAAACGTAGATCTAGAAACCATCCTACAACCATTCTTATTTCTTTCTCCTTTTCAACACATCTAAAGTAAAATTAAAAGGTTCCACGTTTCCCAGAGGACGACCCGTACTCATCTCGGTCTAGCTACGTGCGACACCGTTATTGATTGCGGTTAAACTACAAACAAACACTTTTTCGTAACAATCAGGCTACGACAGGTTTTTCTGAAAACCTATTGCATAATGAACTTGATATCGTTGTAGGATCGAATGAATTTTGAAATGGAGTGTTTTTGAGGCTTTTCTAGTTTTGCTAAAGGAGTCACTCCCGGTGAAGGGATCGTCGGTCCTTTCCCCGTCGAATGAGGTGCGGGATATATCACATATATCACTGTACAAAGCAAAAACTCTTAGAAGCAATCAAAAGACAAACCGAGTGTGTAGCATCTGCCAGTTATTGCTAAAGGAGTCACTCCCGGTGAAGGGATCTCGGTCCTTTCCTCATCGAATAAGGTGCAGGATATATCACATATACCGCTGTGCAAAGCAAGAACTGTAGCTACCCTTTTTATTTTGAAATTCGATTTTACAACATCTTAGGTTTCTTTTCTTTCATTAATCACATTAATGAAGTCCCATCATTTAAGTACCTAAACATCACAGATAAATACGACGTACACTTATGCCATCCGCATTCGCCTCGATGTCCCCTCGTGCACCGTTAGGTTAGGTAACTAACGGCAGAGCAGGGCAGGGCTAGCACGGGTGTAAAACATAAGTAACGCCTATATAATATATCATATATACTATATATTGTATCTATCACAGAACATCACATGATCACATCACAGATATCGCAGCAGAAGAATCATATGAAATATTGGATATACTAGGACGTCCGTGTTTTCAATACGAGCCAGTATAAAACACGGATTCCACGGTCGCGATGAATAGCCAAACCCACACCCCTAGACCCCTACGAGAGAGGCAAGCAACCCTACCAATTCTAGAGTTAGGAGACCCAGACTCGACTCCTCGAGTTGGTCTCCCACTGGACTCCAGAACCCGGTTACTTGTGCCCTCCTCCTTGGGTCTATCCTAGTGCGGAAAAGTAAATTATATACAAAAGGTGACAACTTCCGCAACCTGGAAGTGCCCCAATAAAAGAATATTATATACAAGTTTTTACATGAATGAAAATGAAAAACACTCATCTCACATAAAAACCCCCGGCTATTCAAACACGACAATCCAATATAACATATCCAGCAACACATAACATCACATGTCATCAACGTAAGTAAATATGCGCATCCCAATTGTCGTTGGCATATAGCAACGAAACCGGCGATATCACATATTACACTTACGGTCACAGAAAAGAAAGTGTAAAACTGCAACAGTTGGAATCCGCAACCGCCTCAGACATCGCATGCCTGACCAAATGAATTCCTTAGACATCACATGCCTAACAATTATAAACCCCGCATTTTAGTCTCTATATCGAAAACACTTTTCAATATCAAGTCGGGCAATTCAACAAGATTCCCGAAAGTCTGATCGAATGCTCGTCGTTAACTTTAGTAGGCAGCCGCACCCCTAATACAGACGACGAAGTGCACCAAGGCGGAACACCGCTGCCTCGAGCACCCGGACGGATGCTTTCGGCGACGGGGTTCTCCTACAGTCACTTGGTCGGGGCTATGGAGTGAGGCTGTCTATTAAGTTTACCGGTGAATATCCGCGTACGCTACGTGATTGCGACGGACTTTTGATCACATCAAAATTCCGTGGCAACCGATCAAGTGAGACTAAACTGCTATGTTTATAACATTCATTCAGTTATCTCATAACTTGTTGTGAATTCCAATTATTGTATCACATTCCGGATAAACAGAAAATGTTAAACTTTCCGATCGAACATTCGAACACCCAAGTTTTCCCGATACAGATCAACACATGAAACAAGTCTAAAAACATTCAGTTCGTGCCTCAGTACCAACGGTCCAGCCGTAGATGGGTCAAGCCAACGCCTCACATGTGGCACGCCGTACTGCCCCAAACCCGAAGGTTCAAAGGGCAGTTCAAGACGGTCACATAATCGAGTTAAGGTTTGTTGTCTTCTAGAGGGTCCATCGCGTTACTTGCACTACTTAGAACGTCTTTAAACCACGGAAAAATCCAACACTTGGAAATTTTCCGGCAGGGGAAAAATTGGGTATTTATATCCGGTCGAACATTTTAATAGTTTCTAAAATATCCGGAAAAACATAAACAAAGTTAAATTATCCGATCAAATTAACGAATCCCCAATAAAACCCTAGAAAACTCAACACCAGAGTGGAATTAAAAAATTCACATCAAAAATTGCCAAGAAAGGACCTAAGAATAAATATATGAAATTTGAGGGACTAAGTCGAAATTTGGGCCGCTGAAGCGCCGCCAAACCCCTGTTTTGGCCGCGGTTCCGCGCTCCAATTATTGAATTAGTCGACCAAACTTCACAGTAATTCTTAGTTTTTCCTGCTTATTTTTCTGCATATTTTTAATTCACAAAATTCAACAGTTTTGAAAAATGTACAGAGAGCGATTTTGCTTGGGGTTTCGCGGTTCGATCGGATCTCTAACTTCGTCTACCGATCGCCTAAGGCTCTAGCAAGGCTCTGATACCACTGTAGGGTTCCTAAGCACTCTCAAGAGGTCTCACAAGGCATCAACCATGCCCGTTTCAAAAATTACATGTGCCGAGAAACCCTAGAACGGATCGTCGGCTTGATTTCTAGGCGAAACTAAAAACTAGTTAACACTTAACTACAAGAATACGGAAATACAACCTTTGTAGATCCGGTGCTCCACCTCCATAGCTCCGCAACGAAGTCCCCTCACTGTCCAAATGAATTCCCGGGCTCTAGCGTCGGCTTCGTCGGAGAAATGGCGAGCTAGGTCGTCGATGTCCGTGCCGAAGATGATCTACGTCGAGGCATCACTAGATCAAGCTCTCACTTCACCAAGTCAAGAAACTTGTGAAGAAAACACACTCTACTACTTGGCAAGAGGTAGAGGATGAAGAAATAGGAAGTGGGTTCATTTTAGAATTGGATTTCTCACTCTTTTTCTCACTTTGCCATGAAAGCTTTCAGGCTTTTTCTTGAAGTGAAGAAGAAGAAGAAGATGAAGAATATGATAAGTTAATTAAAAAGAATAGAAAAATAAAAGAATACTAATCATAATCAACCATGGTCAAGTGTAGAGAATTAACTAAGGTTAGATTAATGGTTAGGGTTAAAGATGAAGACAAAGTGGTCACTTTGGTCAAAGCTTCATGAAGCTTCAAAAAGCTTCATGAAAGAAAATAAAATAAAGAAACCATTTTGCTTTTCTTTTATGCTTTTATTAATATCAAAAATGAATAAACAAATAATTAAATGAAAAAGCAAAACCCTAATTATTAAGTTAACCATGGTTTAATTCTATACACTTAACCAAATAAGCATGTATCATCAAACATGATACAATCAAATGTACAAATGTATATCACATATACAAAGTGCACAAACCAAGTGAGAAGATCCATTTAAAGTGAACCAATACTAGTTAATGTAAAGTAATATATCATATATATAATTATACATTAAATCATTAAATCAACACTTGATTTAACGACCCGGTCATATCGCATATAACCGACTAGTATATAATGTATCGGCTTATCGAATCAATCCTTGATTCGATAACTAGGTTATATCGCATACAACCATTCGATACATTCATCGCGAGAATAGAATACGGTATCACATACACGCATTATTCTCGGTCCCGCACATATCTCATATGCGCTCCTATTTCGTTTCGCTTGAGCCAGGAAACCTCTGTGTAGGACTCTAAAGACTCATCAATACGCCGGCAGCAGGTGATGATCATATCAAGCACCCACAAGCCACAAGCGGTCTGCTAAACGTAACGGCCACCCGGGTATTGAGCGATCAGAAGATCGACGAGCAAGCCCGCTCACACTCCAGTGAATCCAACCAGTAATACTACCGTACAGTCCGGTCTGATCGTCTGATATGTCGCATATCTCGCCTAGGGGTGGTAAACGTCAGACCCCAATAGCTCGATAAGTCGTGTCGATATGAGGTCTATAACAATTCGAGAAACTACTGGTAACACTTACCAGTAAATCTCAGCAACCCTGGCCAGGGATTTCCTGTTATAGCCAATCGAACACAGCACAACATCAACTCCCTATACCGGGAGAGACGAATCCCCTCCTATCGCTCATTGCCTCCATGTGACTCGGGACTGTACCCAAAAACCACCGTTTTGCACGCCCTCTTGGACGTGGTAAGATGGAAATCAAACCACAGTGGGAACCATACAAGACTCTATGACGATCTCGGGTCAACAGACTACTCTGTACCAGTGTCACCAGAGAACTGCCATCTGACGTGAGGTATAATACCATCTGGGAGTTCTCGGCGAGTCCGTCCAGTGTACCCAGTCTCTACTGAGCACCCGTATATCATCTCTGATGTCAAACACCAATGGATATGGGATCATCCATCGCCCATCTGTATGGGTCGAGAAGGTATACGCTAGTCTACTCTGGTATATCGATGCCCCATCTCGATATACCCATGACTAGGGACTGTGAAGGATGTACTTATGGACTACCATGTCCCCACTAGTATGATCCGCATCATAGTCCAGGTAGTTAAGTACACATCCTAAGGGCTTTACCAACATGTAACAGAGAGACAATCAGTATACACGTTAAGGTAAAGAGCAACCAGATAGCATACTATCATGTCGAGCAAGAAAGTCCTCCCTATATATGTCCCAGCATCCACTACAATATACATCCTATGTATAGTAATGGCCTCTAGGGCATACATATAACTAACAGGTTACCGCGCTTGGAATCATCCATACTGAATCTCTTCAGTATGGTGTCGATGTACCTGGACTGTGAAAGTCCTAATATCCTCTTGGATCTATCACGATGGATCCGGATCCCCAGGATGTAAGAGGCATCACCCAGGTCTTTCATGGAGAACATGTGCGACAAGAACCCCTTGACAGATTGTAGCATAGGAATGTCATTTCCCATTAAGAGAATGTCATCCACGTATAAAACGAGGAATACTACAGTTCTCGCTACAAATCTACTATAGATGCATGGTTCATCTGGATTTTTGTTAAAGCCAAATTCCTTGACCGTCTCATCAGAACAGATGTTCCAACTCCGCGATGCCTGCTTTAGTCCATAGATGGACTTAAGCAACTTGCACACCTTTCCGCTGCTCCCACTCTGAATGAAACCCTCTGGCTGGTCCATATAGACACACTCCTCTAAATTTCCATTTAGAAAAGCGGTTTTAACGTCCATCTGCCAGATCTCATAATCGTGGAAAGCAGCAAAGGCAAGAAAGATCCGAATGGATTTCAGCATAGCCACTGGAGAAAAGGTTTCGTCATAGTCCAAACTAGGTCTTTGACGAAAACCCTTTGCAACAAGCCTAACTTTATAGGTCTGAACCTGTCCATCTACACCAATCTTCCTTTTGAAAATCCACTTGCATCCTATGGGTTTTACCCCGTCTGGAGCAATGTCCAACGTCCATACTTTGTTGGTGTACATGGACTCCATTTCGGTCCGCGTTGCATCCAGCCATTTTACCGAGTCAATGCTCTGAACGGCCTGCCGGAAGCTAGTAGGCTCATCATAATCTATGATGCAATCCTCTCTATCCCCGTCTATGAGAAAACCGTAGTATCTCTCGGGCGGATGAGACTGCCTACTACTTCTGCGGAGTGGCGTAGGAATGTCCTGTTCTTTTGAACCCTCTGGTTCCTCTAAGCTTTCAGTAATAGCTCGTGGTTCTGGAATTTCTTCCAGTTCTACTGTGCTCCCACTTATCTGTTTTTCCAAAAACTCAGTTTCCAAGAAGTAGGCATGACGAGAAACAAAAACCTTTTGTTCCTCTTCGCAGTAGAAGAAATATCCCTTGGAGTTCTTTGGATATCCCACGAACTTGCACTGTACTGAACGTGCCTCGAGCTTGTCCGCATGCTGCTTTTTGACAAAAGCCGGACTTCCCCATGTCTTAATGTGACTGAGATGGGGCCTTTTACCACACCACATTTCATATGGTGTGGTAGACACAGTCTTAGTGGGAACTCGGTTCAAAAGGTATGCAGCTGATTCTAGTGCATACCCCCAGAATGATCGCAGTAACTCAGCGTTACTCATCATGGACCGTACCATATCCAATAGGGTCCGGTTCCGTCTCTCCGATACACCGTTATGTTGCGGAGTGTATGGAGGAGTAAGCTGAGAGAGAATTCCATTCTCTTTTAAGTAATTCAGGAACTCGGCACTTGAGTATTCTCTACCTCGATCCGATCTTAGAATCTTGATACTTTTGCCGGTTTGTTTTTCTACTTCATTCTTATATTCCTGGAACTTTTCAAAGGCTTCGGACTTAAGTTTCATCAAGAAGACATAACCGTACCTTGAGAAGTCATCCGTAAAAGTAATGATGTAAGAATAACCGCTTCGCGCATGTGTAGACATTGGACCGCACACGTCGCTATGTACGAGTCCCAAGAGCTCGCTCGCTCTTACTCCGCGTCCAGTGAACGGAGTCTTTGTCATCTTTCCTTTGAGACAGGATTGACAAGTGGCATACGATTGATATTCGAACGGATCCAAATATCCTTCTATATATAACTTAGTCAACCTTCTCTCATTGATGTGACCTAGTCTACAATGCCATAAGAAAGCCTGATTTATATCTGGAGACTTTCTTTTGTGTTTATTCTGGACATTGAAAATCTGTGGTTGGTTTAATACGTATATACCATTGCTCAATGTACCTGACCCAATCAGAACTTGATTAAGGTGAATGTTTACAACATTACTTACAAACGCAAATTCATAACCTTCTTTTGAAACCAAAGATACAGAAATGATATTACAAGTTGCGTTGGGTACAAAAAAAGCAATCACGCAAAACCAAAACATGTCCATCTGACATTCCCAGGTGATTGTCCCACACGGCTTTAGCATCCATGCTAGCTCCGTTCGCAACTCTGAGGGTCATATCACCTGCCTCCAAAACCCTACGGTTTCTCAACGCCTGCAAAGAATTACAGATATGAGATCCTGATCCGGTATCCAATACCCAGGAAGTAGAGTTTATCGAAAGACAGTTTTCAATAACATACACACCTGAAGCTGAAGCCGCAACCTTCTTCAGTTCCAGTGTCCTGGCCTTCCAAGCCCTGCAATCTTTCTTCCAGTGTCCACTCTTATGTCAATAGAAGCATTCTTCTTTACCCACAAGCTTCCCCGCTATCTTTGTTGCTTTTGCCTTTCCCTTCGTATCCACTTTACTAACACCGCCCCTTGGTTTGGCGGGGGCTTTCTTCTTCTTTCCCTTGGCTTTCGCCTTGGACCTAGAAGAAGAAGATCAAATTACAAACAAAGTGGGTGTTTCCCTACCTTTCTGTAGGGTGCCCTCTGCGCTCCTCAGCATGTTGAGGAGTTCTGAAAGTTCAACTTCTTTTTCTTGTAAGTTGAAGTTCAATATAAACTGGGCATAAGTGGAAGGAAGGGACTGGAGAATCAAGTCCGTATAGAGCTCACTCTCCAACATGTTCCCAAGTTCTGCGAGCTCCTCAATGTAGCCAATCATCTTAAGCACGTGTTCCGCTACCGATGATCCGACGGCCAACTTTGCCAAAAACAACTTCTTCGACATTTCGTATCTTGCGATATGAGACTGCTCTCCATACAGTTCTTTTGTATGGAGAAATATGGATTCCAGGTCCATATTCTCGTGCCTCCTCTGATGTTCGTTATCCATAGAGGCAAGCACGAGGCATTTGGCCTTCGCGCAATCAATCTCCCAAGTCTTACGGATTTCCTTATCCGCGACGCTGGAGGTGGGACCTGGGATGGGGGGAGCTTTGGTGGTAAAAAGATACCCCAGCTTGTCGTAAGTGATTGCCATTCTGACATTCCTGAGCCAATCTTTGTAGTTTGGCCCTGTCAATATGTTTTTATCTAGAAGTAACTTAAGTCCAGTCATGTCGATTGGTCGCTGCAATTAGGAGAGAGAGAAGAAACACCCAGCACGATGCTCTTGCAAGTTTAGAATGGTTTTTAATTTGTCTAAACGGGATGGCTCCCACTGTCTCTCGAATCCCTCCTCAAACCATAAAGGAAGAATTAGTCGGGATCAATTCCACCGCACAATACTTGCTTAACCGTTCAGCCAGGCCAGTGTCGGTACTTCGAGGGAGGTTTTCCAACGCTTTCGCGATGTTCGCTAATTTAAGAACCTCTTTTCCCTAGGGGCGTAGCCCCGCTAACACCTTTCTAGATACCTACTAGGTTTATAGCATTGATCGTTTAGTGAAAAATTTCCCGAGGAGTAGCATATACTCACAGTAGGATCGGGATCCAAATATCATCGTGTGACAAAAATGAAGGAATCCTACCATAATCATCACACTCCAAATGGTATGCAAAACTAGCAAGTTTCAGTACTTATGAAACTCCCGATGTGGATTTTTGCCCCATGCTTTTATGACCTTGACTTTGGCCAACAAATCATAAGTCACATGTCAAGTTCTACCCGTCGTTCTCCAGGTTAATTTGAATCCACCCGTACCTACCCTTGACTTTGGCCAACAAGGCAGTACGACTATTCCAAATCAACGCATCTATCTATGCTGCACATGAATACCCAATAGCTACCAATCGCTATGCCTTGACTTTGGCCAACAAACACAGCTTGAATACTATTGACTATTCATGTGAAACGATGGAGGGCTACGAATGGTTTTGGCTAAACCATGAACGTAGTGAACTTGATATGATCGATGGAACGAGATAGCTTTTAAAAAGAGTGGCTCAAGCTCCGCATTTAAAAGTTAGTTTTGAAAAGAACCGAGTGGTTTTTCGAAAGTGTTCCAACGACTTTTGCTTGGTTTATTATCTTGCATTAGTTCTTTTAATGCGTGATATTCTTGCATTAGTTCTTTTAATGCGTCCCATCAGTTAATCCTACCATTGCAGAAAACAACCAAAATATGACGTACGCTTATGCCATTCGCATTCGCCACGGGGCCCCGTCATCACCCATTAGGTTACTTAACTAACGACAGAGCGGGGGCTGGGCTAGCGCGGCTGTAAAACATAAGCAACGCTTAAATAGTTATAAATATATAGCAATGATAGAGATTACAGATCACAGATGAATACATTGGATATACTAGGAATCCACAATCCTTTCAAGCCTGCAATGAAAAGCGGATTACACGGTCGCGGTGAATATCCAATACCCCACCCAAGACCCCTACAGGTGCGGCAAACTACCCGCCAAGTACCCCGAAGTGGAGCAACCTCCCTCAACGCCATGAGTAGGCCACTCGGCACTTCGAGATACCCGGTAGTTTGTGCACCCCCTCCATGGGTCTATCCTAGGAGCAAAAACAGTAAAAAGAATTATACAATGACGGCTACAACCCCGACCCGGTTGTGCGGACATACAAATAATAATATTACATCAAATTTACATATTACATGAATGAAAGAAAAAGAAACACTCATCTCACATCCACCCCGGCTATTCACCCGCGAGAGTCCAACGCATTCATATACACAAACCATCATCAAACACAGATCACGGATATGTATAACCCCGACTAATCGACATATAGCGATTAGCCGACGTTCAATACATATAAACATCACAGATATAACCATTATAGTCAAAGTGTAGTGAAGTTCGATAAAAATACGGATTTATAGGCCCCCAAAAACAAATTTCTTTTCTGGAAAACCTGGGCACATATAAACAATCTGGAAAACCCCAAAACCCAACCACAAGAACACTGCAGCAAACCCGGTCGAGAGAGGAGCCCAAACGGCGGCGGTTCCGCGGCAAATGCATACCTATCGCCGCGGAACCGCGGCGGTTTGAGGGAATCAGGCGACCGTTTTTGGTGGGTGTTTTCACAAAACCCTGAGCCGATTTTAGGAGTAAAACTTTTTATTTTTAGAGCACAAAAAATTTCAACAGAAAGTAAGGGTTTTGATTTTCCGGTTTTTGCGATTTTTCCGATCGAACTTCCATGCACTTTACTACTAAGCTAGTTTAAGTTTAGTTAGGCTCTGATACCACTGTAAGTCCATGTTGCCAACCCCGGTTCTTGCGGGGAGGCGGAAACGGTATAAAAATCAAATTTTTAGCGCATAGGGCAACATGGACTAACAAAGTCGGGATCTTTTCTAAACTAAACTAGCAAGAAAGCCAAAAAGAGTTAGCTACTCGGAAAAGAGGTTATACCTAACTTGAACTCCTTCTTCTTGAAACCTTTGTAGGGGTTGATGGTGCTTTCCTCGTCGCCTTCTTCCGTCAAAGATGGATCCACCTGAGGGTTCAACCTTCGGGCTCTTTCTCGAACTTTGAGTGAACTAGGATCTTTGGCTTGCTAAACCTCTAACCCTAGAGTGAGTAGAGAGTGGCTTTGGGGTGTTTTTATCTCAAGGAGATGGATTCTCAACACATGAGAATGGAGCTCCTTGAACTAGAGGAGGACGAAGAAGAAGAGAGGAGAGAGAAGTGTTACGATAGAATGAGCAATTCTTTTCATTTTACAACCATAACTAAAATGAAAAGAATTATCAAATTAACAATAATAATAAAAATGAAATAGTAGATGGATGGTTTGGAATGACCATTATCATTACATTCATTAAATGGTTTTTGCTAGAATCAAAGAGCATCTTTGTAAAGTAATGATGATGGTCAAACTTTCAACCATGGTCAACTAGTCAACCTTGGTCAACAAGTCAACAAACCCAACCATGACACAATTTCATTTAATTGATATTATTAATTGATTTATCATAAATTCATTAGGGTTTGGAAAAAGACGACTGTCAACTGTGCATACGCACCCGTTCCGAAACCCTAATGAAAATCCTCTTCCTCTGCCTCAATCAACTGTGCATACACACCCGCATTCTTGTTCCGAGGAACATGAATACTAAGAGATAAAATCAACCCTAAAACATATACCAGTGTCTGGCTCAAACCAGAGCCTGCTAGTAATATCTGTCCGGACTCCAAACGTGGAAAAGTGCGCGGATAAGAACGAACCCTGTCGCAAAACCATGCGACCTCTACTCTGTTTTGCCCAGAGGCGAATAGCCCTCTGTGTGGGACTCTAAAGACTCGACACTACGCTGGCAGTGGGTTTAACCACAGACCGCAAGCGGCACTAGCTGTGCGTAACGGTCCCCAGGTAGATGCCGATAAGAAAACTGACGAGGTGAACCCCATCTGAACTCCTACTGAGTCTGAATGTGACAGTCTCCGTACAGTCCGGTCTGTTCGTCTGATACATCGCATGTCGGGCCTAGGGGGCGGTAAACGTCAGTCCCCTAATAGCGGTACAAGTCGTGTCGGAGTGAAGCCCAAAACACCCTGAGATAACACTGGAAGCCTACCAGTATATCTCGCTTGCCCTGGCCAGGGACTACTCATGTAATGGCTCTCCTAGACACAGCGCGATGTCAACCCCTAATACCGGGAGAGACGAATCCTGTCTAACCGTCACTTCCTCCAAGTGCTTCGAGACTGCACCCAACCACTACCTGTTTGCACGACTCCTTTGAGCCGTGGTAGGGTAGTGATCAAAGTGCAGTGGGAACACACTCGAGGCGAAGTGCCAGTGTTAAGTCTGCGGACTAAGCTGTACTCATGTCACCTGGGAACTGATAACTGACGATAGGTATAATACCAACTTGTCAGTTCCCGACGAGTCATGTCCAGTGTACTCGTAACCTAATGAGCACCCGCATACTATCTCAAGTACGACGTACTGACGGCTGTGGGACAGACCGTCTCCCACACTGGGATGAGAAGCGCATGCGCCAGTCTACTCCAGAGTATCGATACCCTGTCTCGATAGTCCTGCGACTAAGGACCTGTATAAGGATGTGCTTATAGATTACCCAGCCCCCACTAGTGTGACTGCCATCACAACGCTGGGAATCAAGCAAAGATCCTAAGGGCTCCACTAATGCGTATAGGTGATATGATAAAATAAACACATGTACACATTGAAGTAGAAACAAACCAAGTAGCATACTACTATTTTGAGCAAGATTGTATATACAAGGTGAATATCCCAAGCTTCCATTAAGTAATATACAAACCAGTATGATACAGTAATGGCCTCTAGGGCATATACACTAACAGATACGAGACTGGTCTCCATACAGTTCTTTTGTATGAAGAAATATGGATTCTAAGTCCATATTCTCGTGCCTCCTCTGATGTTCGTTGTCCATAGAGGCAAGCACGAGGCATTTGGCCTTCGCGCAATCTATTTCCCAGGTCTTATAGATTTCCCTATCTACGACACTGGTTTTGGGACCTGGGACTGGGGGAGCTTTGGTGGTAAGAAGATACCCCAACTTGTCATAAGTGATTGCCATCTTGACATTCCTGAGCCAATCTTTGTAGTTTGGCCCTGTTAGTATATTTTTATATAGTAATAACTTAAGTCCGGTCATCTTGATTGGTCGCTGCAATTAGGAGAGAGAAAAGAAACACTTTAGCATGATGCTCTTGCAAGTTTAGAGTGGTTTTTAATTTGTCTAAACAGGATGGCTCCCACTGTCTCTCGGATCCCTCCTCAAACCATAAAGGAAGAATTAGTCGGGATCAATCTCACCGTACAATACTTGCTTAACCGTTCAGCCAGGCCAGTGTCGGTACTTCGAGGGAGGTTTTCCAACGCTTTCGCGATGTTCCTTAATTAAGTAACCTCTTTTCCCTATGGGCGTAGCCCCGCTAACACCTTTCTAGACACCTACTAGGTTTATAGCATTGATCGTTAAATGAGAAATTTCCCGAGGAGTAGCATATACTCACCGTAGGATCGGGATCCAAATATCATCGCGTGATAAAACTGAAGGAATCCTACCAGAATCATCACACTCCAAATGGTATGCAGCGCTAGAAAGTTTCAGTACTTATGAAACTCCCGATATGGATTTTTGCCCCATGCTCTTATGACCTTGACTTTGGCCAAAATATCATAAGTCACATGTCAAGTTCTACCCGCCATTCTCCTGGTTAATTTGGACCCACCCGTACCTACCCTTGACTTTGGCCAAAATGGCCGGGCGACTGTCCCAAACCAACGCATCTACCTATGCTGCACATGAATACCCAATAGCTACCAATCACTATGCCTTGACTTTGGCCAACATACATAGCTTGAATACTTATCGACCATTCATGTGGAATGACGGAGGGCTACGAATGGTTTTGGCGAAACCGTGAACGTAGTGAACTTGATATAATTGATGGAACGAGATAGCTTTTAAAAGGAGTGGTTCAAGCTCCGCATTTAAAAGTTGGTTTAGAAAAGAACCGAGTGGTTTTGAAAGTGTTCCAACGACGTTTACTTGGTTTATTTTCTTGCATTAATTCCAATGCGTCCCGTCATTTAATCCTACCATTGCAGAAAACAACCAAAATATGGTGTACGCTTATGCCATCCGCATTCGCCACGGGGCCCATCATCACCCGTTAGGTTACTTAACTAACGACAGAGCGGGGGCAAGACTAGCGCGGATGCAAAACATAAGCAACACCTAAATAGATATCATATATAGATATATAGCAATGATAGTCAATCCAGATCAAAGATGAACACTTTGGATATACTTGGAATCCGCGATTCGTTCGAGCCTGCAACGAAAAACGGATTACACGGTCGCGATGAATAGCCAATACACCACCCAAGACCCCTAAGGGTGCGGCAAACTACCCGCCAAGTACCCGAAACGAAGCAACCTCCCTCAACGACGTGAGTAGGCCATTCGGCACTTCGAGATACCTGGTAGTTTGTGCACCCCACCTTGGGTCTATCCTAGGAGCAAAAACAGTAAAAATAAATTATACAATACGGCTACGACACTGACCCGGTTGTGCTGCCAAACAAATAATATTACATCAATTTACATATTACATGAATGAAAGAAAAAAGAAACTCTCATCTCACAGCCACCCCGGCTATTTATCCGCGACAATCCACCGAGTTCATATACACAAACCAACAAGAATTACAGATCGCAGATATGTATAACCCCTACTAATCGACGTATAGTGATTAGCAGACGTTCAATACATATAAACATCACAGATATAACCCATTAGTCAAAGTATAGGGAAGTTCGATCAAAAAATACGGATTTATAACCACCCCAAATACAAATTTCTTTTCTGGAAAATCTGGGCAGAAATAAAATATCTTAAAAATCCCAAAACCTTGACAGAAGAACACTTCACCAAACTCGGTCCAGAACCGAGTCAACTCGGCAGCGGTTCCGCTGCAATAAGCATGTTATTGCCGCGGAAACGCGGCGCTTTGAATGGTTCACTTGATCGTCTTTGGTGAGTTTCTTAACAAAACCCTGAGCCGATTTTTGAAGTATGATTTATTATTTTTAAAGCAGAAAAAAAATCAACAGAAACTTAGGGTTTTGAAAAACTAATTTTGCGATTTTTACCAATCGAACTTCTATACACTTTACTAACTATCTAGTTTATGTTTAGTTAGTCTCTGATACCACTGTAAGTCCACGTTGCCCACCCTGGTGCTTGCGGGGAGGCGGAAACGGTATAAAAATCGGATTTTTATTGAACTAGGCAACATGGACTATCAAAAGGAGGATCTTTGCTAAACAAAAACTAACTACAAAGCAAACTAGTCATAGCTACATGGAAGAAAGGTTATACCTAGGGCTTTATGTCCTTCTCTCCTTGCTCCTTTGAAGTGAAAGATGTGATCTTCTTGTCGCCTTCTCTAGTCGAAGAAGGATCCACCCGAGAGTCTCAACCTTTGGCTTCAACTTCAAGCTAGAAGTAACTAAGATGCTAGAAGTGCTAATCCTAGAACCTTAGAAGAGAGTAGAGAGTATCTTAGAATGGTTTATCTCAAGCTCAAGTGTTTCTCAACTCATGAGAGGGGAGAGCTAGAGAGAGAGGAAGAGGAGGAGAGAGAATCTATATGATAGAATGAGGTGAAAAATGAACCATTCTCTTATATATGGATGAATTATGAAAATAAATAATTAGCAAGATAATTTTCATGGTTAATCAAGACTTGACCATTATCATTTCACATTAAATGCAAATTGCAAGGATCAAAGAGCTTCTTTTATATGGAATGATGATGGTCAACATGTCAACCTAAGTCAATAAGTCAAGAATGGTCAAATGGTTAACAACCCTAACCATGCACAATTATATTTGACTAATATCAATTAATCATAATACACACATAAGCATTAGGGTTAAGAAAATGACAATGGTCTTTAACCCTAATCAAAGTCCTCTCCCTCTGTCTCAGTCAACTGTGCATACGCACCCGCATCCGTGATCCGAGGAACACGAATACAATGAGATATAACAAATCCCAAATCATAAACTAGGATCCGGCTTAAACCAAAGCCCGCTAGTATAAGCTGTCCGTATAGCAAACGTGCACAAGTGCGCGGATATGAACGAACCCTGTCGCAAAACTATGCGACCTCTACTCATTATGCCTAAAGGTGAATAACTCTCTGTGTGGGACTCTAAAGACTCGACACTACGCTGGCAGTGGGTTTAACCACTGACCACAAGCGGCACTAGCTGTACGTAACGGTCCCCACGTAGATGCCGATAAGAAGACTGACGAGGTGAACCCATCTGAACTCCTCCTAAGCCTGAATGTGACAGTCTCCATACACTCCGGTCTGTTCGTCTGATACATCGCATGGCGGGCCTAAGGGGTGGTAAACGTCAGTCCCCTAATAGCGATACAAGTCGTGTCGGAGTGTAGCCCAGAACACCCTGAGATAACACTGGAAACCTACCAGTATATCTCGCTTGCCCTTGCCAGGGACTACTTGTGTAATGGCTCTCCTGGACACAGCGTGATGTCAACCCCCAATACCGGGAGAGACGAATCCTGTCTAACCGTCACTGCCTCCAAGTGCTTCGGGACAGCACCCAACTAATGCCTGTTTGCATGACTCCTTTGAGCCGTGGTAGGGTAGTAATCAAAGTACTTTGGGAACACACTCGAGGTGAAGCGACAGTGTCAAGTCAGCGGACTAAGCTGTACTTATGTCACATAGGAACTGATAACTGACGATAGGTATAATACCAACCAACAGTTCCCGACGAGTCCTGTCCAGTGTACTCGTAACCTAACGAGCACCCGCATACTATCTCAAGTACGACGTACTGAAGGCTGTGGGATGGACCGTCTCCCTTGTTGGGATGAGAAGCGCATACGCTAGTCTACTCCGGAGTATCGATGCCCTGTCTCGATAATCCCACGACCAGGGACGTGTAAATAAGGATGTGCTTATAGATTACCCAGCCCCCACGAGTGTGACTGCCATCACAACGCTGGTAATCAAGCAAAGATCATAAGGGTTCCACTAATGCGTATAGGTGATATAATAAAAGAAACACATGTACACATTAAAGTAGAGAAAAACCAAATAGCATACTACCATTTCGAGCAAGATTGTCTATACAACTGTGAATATCCCAAGCTTCCATCAAGTAATATACATACTAGTATGATACAGTAATGGCCTCTAGGGCATATACAAGATAGCAACAAAATAACCCTGCAACCCATCTACGAACAATGCTGTGAGTCCAAGCAAAAGGAGCAAAAGAAGAGGTGCGCCTGCCGCTACTGTGCTGATGGGTCAGACCTGCAAAACACTGTTGCCCGACATGGGTGAGTTGCCAACTCGTGAGTAATAAGTAACATCTAATAAGGCTATCGTAAGCATGTACACAATAATGTCACAGCCTACAAATACTAATATGATGCGATGTAATAATATGTATGCAACATGAATGCAATAAGCAATGCGAGATTTGAATATAATTAACATGAGAAAACTGTATTCTTATCATAGTAAACTTCTGTGATTTAGCTGTAGTTTCATCAATGAAATCAATATAAATCTGTGTCAAGCATCGACACTAAATATGAATAACTCAATTATCCAGGCTTCTGGCAATCCGGACTGGCCCAAATATCTGATCAAGGGCTACAGCAAATCCGGACTGGCCCATATCATCAAAACTCAAGACTACGTCGGTATCCTGTGGATATCCGCCGTGTCATAAATAATTGATTGGTAGTGCTCCCCTTCCGGGCTCTACGCCATCATCTGCGACCATCTTGCCTCGGGGTGCCACACCAGGTCCACCATGCACCCACAAACGGTTCATCCTCCTACTCGAATCGGGTGTATGATACTGCTTAGGCACCGAGAAATATCATGGTGGACGATAGATGCATGATATCACGAGAAAACCGCAACTTACATTTTTAAACTGGAAATATGTTTTCAAATCTTTGCGGTTTCTCAAATCCATAAATCTCATAAATATGGAAATCCTCAAAAGGAATCATGATACATGAATGTCTATGATATTAGCAATATGCAATGAAATGCGAAAACTAGAAAGCTATGCATGAACAATGATGCAATAAGATATGTGCATGTGACTAGCAATCCTACATATCCATAATGATGAATTAATATATCAATTACGGGTTTATTAATCAATAATTAGCGCAAGTTATAAGATGCGGATTTAAACAAGTTATAAAGTGTTCGTGGTATAGCAACTACCAAAGCGTGTGTGTCCCCATGAATAGTGCCCGTGCAGTATAAACCAATGGTAATAGTGCGAGTGTCCTATGAGGTACTAGCATAGTAGATATATATATATTTATGATAAATGATGCAATGCAACGGAATGATTAATTAGGAACTACACATATAATTATAAGTACTAAACGAAATTCTAACTATCGGGCGTCTTGCACCATCCAAACGATTTCCCCCATAGATTTGTACATCTACTCACCGGAACGCCTCCGCTAGTCTGATCCAATCACCGCCTTTCCTTTCCGCGCCACGTCCGATGACTCTGCGACCGATCCTAGCATTTATACAAAGCAACACACATAAGGCTAAAATCCTGCAAAAACGCGATATCAAGATCATACGAGAAACTAACGTCGCATGTTAACGCGTATGCACTTGAAACACCGAAACGTGTATGCTAACGTCTGAAACCACCCTGAAACGCTGCGATACACAGCAAACACTAAATCCAAACTCAGAACGTACGCTCCGCGCAAGTCAAAAAGTGTTAAAAACAAGGTATATGGTCCCGGATTTTACTTGGTGCAAAAACCAAGAAAACAAACAGTACCAATCGTCGCAATGTCGCCGGTTCGCGGGGGGTGAAACGGGCTCGTATCACAACACAACACTATAATTACCCTATATTGTATTCTGTATATGTTTGCGAACCAAGAAAATAACCACAGATATAGCAGATACCCCGTATCCTAAAGCTTGATTTAAAACGTATTAAAAACACTAATTTGTGACATTAAGGTGTTTTAGTGTAACCAGGTGAAAAGACTTGGATTAAGCGATACTAATAACACTTAGTTAATTTAAACAAACCATAAAAATGTTAACTTAACCTAATCTCCACTTAAACCACATAATTAGCGCAAAAACTCATTAAAACACTACATTAAGCTGAATAAACTACAAGTTTAGCAAAAAGGAATTTATTGTTGGATGTATATGCCCTAGAGGCCAGTATTGTATATGTATACATATGGATACTAGGGATATGTATGTACAGAACAATCTTGCTCAGTTTTATAGTATATTATTTGACTTATATTTATCGGGAAATGTGTATTTATTGTTATTATATCTGGTTTGCACATATTGATAAAGACTCGATACGGCAGTACACTATTGTTGTTTGTCTTTATCTTAACATGGCATATGTCATACTCGTTATTACATATTGCGGTAACATGTTGATAAAGCCCCTAGGATCTTGCTTGACTACCTGCGTTGTGATGGCGATCATACTTGTGGGAGCAGGGTAGTCCATAAGCACATCCTTAAATGGTCCCCAGTCGCTTGAGTATCGAGACTGGGCACTGATACTCCAGAGTACACTGGTGTGTATGTTTCTACCCCCGTCGGGGGATGGTTGGTACCGCAGCCATTGGTCTGATGCACCTAAGATCGTATGCAGGTGCTCACTGGGTGTGAGTACACTAGACGGACTCGCCGAGAACTTCCATATGGTACTATATCTATCGTCAGATGGAAGTTCTCAGGTGACATGTGTACAGGTTAGCCTTTGGACCGGAGATCGGCATTTGTCTCGTGTGAGTCCTACTGAACTTTGATCACTACCATACCACGGCTCTACTGAGTCGTGCAAACAGGTTTTGTTTGGGTTCAGTCCCGAGCCACATTGAGGCAGTGAGCGATTGTCGGGGATTCGTATCTCCCGGTATAGGGAGTCGATATCGCACTTTGATTCGATTGGTCAGGACCATAAGACCTTGGCCAAGGCACTTGGGATTTACTGATAGGTTGATCAGTAGTTTCTCGGATTGGTCCTGAGCCACAACGGCACGACTTATCAGGTTGTTAGGGTCTGGCGTTCACCATCCCCTAGTCTCGGTATACGATTGTAACGTTTTTTAAAAAAAATTAATTAAATAAATAAATAAAATCGTTTAAGTGAATTTTATGATTTTCGGTAAAGTAAAACGTATTTTTCGTAAAACTAAACCGTAATTATTTTTCACTATAAAATTAAAAATACCTATTTTAATTATGTTATTACTAGTAAATGGTGTTTATATAGCCACTTATTAATTTTTAGTGTAATTAAATATTTTTCCTAAATTAATTTTTTTAAATATTAACATAAGCTTTATTTATACACTAAATTAGTGTAAATTTCAAATTTGAATGGGTTTAATTTGTAAAAATGAACCATGGCATATTAGAATTTAGTGTGTATCATGCAAAATTTATTTACAAATTTAACCATGTTTCTAGATTTTTCTTGAGTTGTTTAAGAAAAGAAATAAAAGAAAATGAATAAATTCATGAAAAGACATTAAAAGAGGTATCAATTGATGAAGCTTCTACACAACGCTCCTCACTCTTTTCTCTTTCTCCCTCTCTCCCTTGCTATGGCCGGCCCTCACCCATGGCAGCCCCCCTATTTCCTATTTCATCTTGGTTCAAAAATCCATTAAAATTTCATCAAAAATTCATATAAAAACCCACAAATTCCTATATAAAATTCCTACCCACCATTCTTGCTCATTTTAGTTTGGTCCTTGGAGAAAAATTAGCTTCTTTAGGAGGCTTAGTTTTTATGTTGATCCACATCACTTGAGCTATAAAATCCTAAACCATAATTAAATTGTTGTTTGCTTTAATAATCTACCTTAATTGCAAAATTAATTGTGCTTTCTATTTAAGTTTTCAAAATTCAAGTTAGGGTTGTAAAATCAAGTTATGATTTTTATTAATTAATTAGGGTTATAATAACTAGTTTAACATTTTTAGAAGTGGAAATTCTTGTATGGATGATAGATTGTAAATTGCTTATCCAAAATTGTTAAATTAAACCATATTTGCAAACTAGATTTCTATATATTGTATATTTTGGTGAAATAAAATTTCAATTAATGTTTATAACACTAGAGTGTGGTTTTAAAGAGGATATTAATTTGTTGGTGGAATGAAAAACTCAATTTAGTTACTAGTTTTATTGATAATTGATATATTGTGATAAAAATTGCTATTTTTGCAAACTAGTTTTTGGAAATTCTTAAATAAATGAGGTTTAAAATCTAAATTATAGTTTCATTATATTATTATCATCATGAATTGTAGTTTAGTAAATTAATTCATGTAAAATCATGTTTAGTTGTGATATTATGAAATTTTTGCTTGCAAAGTGTCGAAATGGATAAAATTGCAAACTAAGAATCTATTTTTATACAAATTTGTGTGAGAAAAATATGGTAATAGTTTCTATAATATAGTTAGGCTATTTAATGAGTATCATGACCATTGGTTTCATTTAAACAGTAAGTTTTGAAGTAAAACGGCAAATTGGCATTTTCGGATTTTACGAAATCGGACGATTTGATCGATTTTTAGGGTTTCGATGGATTAAATCATGTTTTATATTATAAGTAATGATTTTTAAAACTATGGGTTATTTTTTGATGTTTATCTCAATCCATCAGAGTTTGTACGCCGATATCGAGCGATATTTGGTTTTTTTGCGTGAACGGGACATAGGTTTTAACCTATGCTTGTTCCGTGCGTCGTTTTGACTTTTGTCCGTGATTCAGTTTACGATACTATATATGTTTCCGTATAGGTACCCCTCACGTGGACTGCGGGCGAGGAAGAAGAGGACGGCGACACCGTCTTCGGCAGATAAGGACCAGGTGAGTAGATGTATATCTACGGGGGGAAGTCGAGTGGATGGCGTTTAGCACCCCCGCAATGTAGAATAGGAATAGTACTTATTGATATTAGGAAGACAGATGTGACCCTAGATTCTTAATAAGTAGGACCCTAGTAATGACCCTAGGCTGGACTAGACTGATTTAGGAAGACCATAACAGAGGATGAATACCTTGGAAAAGATTCGTAGGTTTCAGGTAGATACACACACACGCACACACTGAAACACGACGTGGTGTATAGGTGTAAGTGTATATATATAGGACTAGGTGTAGGTATATATATATATATACAACACGTATATGGGATATGATGATGTGATATGATACACAGGAATGAAACAGTATAGCTGGGCTTGATGCCGTGATTCTTGGCTACGGTCGTGTTATGATGATAGCGGATCATTAAGAAATGAGTTAATGAACAGGTATACATAGATAATAAAGGGTGGTGATGATATTGAGGTATGTATGACTCTAGAACAGCACCCAGACCGTAACATGTAATTGAAATTCTGATATGATATATGTGTGACTCGATTACGACATCATATAGGTGTGACATGATTTCGATATCATATAAGTGTAACTTAACCACAATATGATACATGAGACATGATATTTCTGAGGATAAATTAACGATGTATATTTATGCTGGAAATGATATATGATTGATGCATGTGATACAGTGCAGCACCTTGATCATGACATGTGTTGACGATGGTATTACGAATGATGAGACACGTAGGTGGGACTTGACCTGTACCCCGATTTTGGGATGCCGTACGATGGATTTTACCATACGAGATATAGATGTGATGATTGATCCGCACTCTTGATTCGAGGAAGCCGTACTATGTACGTGATGCTATTGAGGCTGGATCACCGACTATTAGAGATATGGATGCAGACTTTAGGTGTACTCTTATTTCTTATCGACTAGTTCATTAGGTTTAGCTCCTTAAGAGGTTAGATTGACACTAGTTTAGGCTCGAGTCTTATAGTTGTAGTTAGTCTTGTATATTATAATAAGTAGTTATTACAAATCCATTTTTACATTCAGATTGTAATCATTATGTAGCATGTTCATACATATATTTCTATAATCAGAATCAAACTCTGCCTGTTAAGACACTAGCACCATTACCGATGATGCGCATATTCTACACACACTTATTTGCCGGCTCACACACATCATCATCGGTAATTGCTATGTCACGTACACTTTAGATCACATTATTATTATTGATGCAATCGGCTAACAGCTAGATTGATATAATATTGTGATTGCTCTCTGGTGTTAGTATAGACATGGTATTGATTACTTAGACATTTCATGTATTCACATTTCCATGTTATCATGCAGTATTATGTGCATATGCCGACACTTATCATATACTTATTCATGATTTTGGTTTTCTTTGAGATTTCTGGATTTTGGGAAAAACCGCAAGAATATATAAAAACTTCTCTCTCTCTCCTCCTCTCTTTTTAAAACATAAGATGCGGTTTTCTCGTGATGTATGTGTCGTCCACCATGAGATTTCATGTTTTCTATTGGATTTCGAGACCCGATTCGAGGAGTGGATGAACCGTCTCGGGTACATGGTTGGCCCGATATGGTACCCCGGAGCAAGAAGATCGAGTTGTAGATGATGAGCCTGGCAGGGGAAGGCTACCTACCGGTGATGTCTGGCGCGGCGGATATCCGGAGGATACCGACCGTTGTCGTGAGATTTTATGATATGGGCCGATCCGGACTGATGGAGCCCGAGATATTGAGACTATGAGACATTGAGATTATGAGGTATTGAGACTTGAGATTTACATGTTTTGTGTCGATGCTTGACACGGATTTCCCTGGATTTCATTGTTGCTATTTTTAGATTTCTATACACATTTTACTATGATAAAAGCTGAAGATTTCTTATACAGAAATATCCAAATTTCAGGATTGGTTATTTTACATTCATGGTGCATGCATACTCATTCTCATGACATAGTACTATATGAGGTACTGACACGAGCACGGAGCATTTGCACTTGCACGTAGCTTATTATCCTGTCTTTACTAGATGACTAGTAATATGTTTGTATATTATTATTACCTTAGACAGGGTCGTGCATTCGATTTCTTTTCGCAGATATCTTCTACTCACGAGTTGGCAACTCACCCCCGTTGTGCCAAATTTTATTACAGGTTGATGTACAGGGTTCCTTGGCAGCTTGCTGGTACATCATTTCATTCCGGGTGATTTGCACGGTAGGTTGGTTCACTTGTATCTGGACCGCCATTGTATTTTTATTACTTCATTTGTATCTAGAAATCTCCATCAACCAAACTTGTATTACTTGATAGATTACTGGACCATTTATTTATTTTGACCTTAGAGTCGCGCTTGTATTATTATGATATCTGGTGGTTTTGTTTTCTTTTAAGTTTTGAGCCTCGCCCTTTGGCGTTGTATAATATTGTGCATTGGTGTGGTTGTTTCCTCCTGTTGGCGTTGAGCTAGCTCCCGTTTGGGGATGCTTTTTATTGTTTGTATGTATTTATTCTTATTTGTACCCGGTTGGGGCCATTTTTTACAGAGGAGACTCTGCCGAAATTTTTGGGAAAATCTGCTGATGCTTTTAAACTTGTTTTCTTCATGTTTTCTTTTACTTCTTCTTTTATGCTTTAGATTTCTGGGCTTCGGCTTACTTAGGTTACGTTACGCCTCTAGACATTTCGTAATCTAAGTGCCGGTCACGTTCCGTAATTTCGGGTCGTGACAAAGTTGGTATCAGAGCGCTAGGTTTAACCATGTATAAGTCTAGGTGACCCTTGGTTGATGGAGTAGGCGACCTAGGTAGAGTAACATACCGTGGGTATGGTCTGCGACATACTTACGATACTCTACTATGCTTAAGAAGCCTTAGGATGTACATTTTTTTGCACCGTATTTCATTCGTTCCTTTGATCTATCTTCGTCGATATCGGATGGTGGTTTCTGTTACCACGGGCGCACTGGTGGAGGGAGCTACGTCTTGAATGCGATAACCATTAGGGTATTGGTTATTCCTGAGGATTGAAGCATTGTTTAGCGTGCGGGTGAAGGGTATTCACATGCCGTCCAGACGAAGTTAAAGGATTCGAACGATTGTCAGAAACCCATTTTCCCAAGTTTAAAGTATTCGGAAGAACATGCAGGTATTTCTAAGGACCCTCTAGAAGAATGAAACCCTAATTCGACATAATGACCACGAGAACGCCCTTGAACCTTAGGGTTTATGGCAGTTCCGCGGTGCCATTAGTGAGGCTTGGGTTGGCCCTTCTACGGCTGGACCATCGATGCTGGGGTATGTACCGGATATTTTTAAAGAGTACTTGAGTGTTAAGCTCTCGGGGAATTATGGGATTTTGATGGATCGATCGAAAAGTTTAATGTAGTCCGGATATCAGGTGAAGGGATCGACTACGTGGGAGGCTCTAGATATGAGTATTGCCGTTGGTAGCGCAGTCAACACACCTATGAAGAGACGAGTTCGAAGCAATCGACATCAGAGGAAAGAGGCGCACATTGACGATAGTGTTACGATTGTGATTTGGTGATTTGAATTTTATATTTCTTTTGTTGGATTTTGGTATTCTGAGGATTTTGTTCTACGATTGGTATTTCTTATGTGTACCTTCATTACATTCTATTTGTGTTTCATATATCAGTTGTATTGATATTGTTTAGTACATACCCAGTGCACCTGATTTGGTTTTAATACATTTTGAGATTTTGATTTCATTTCGTGCATATGGGTTACACATGATTTTGACATATACTTCGACCTAGTTTCCATGCATTTTCGTACTGTGATTTCGATTTTGATATTCGGTGTATGTTTTCGTGCACCATGTGCACCTGATTGAGATTCTTGCGCCCACTTGGCGCACTTGATGCGATTTTGTGCACACCAGATGCACTAAATCGGGGTTTTGTGCAGATTAGATGCACCTAATAGTGAGTCGTGCACGCCCGTTGCACTTGACAGATGTTTTTGGTACACACCTGTTGCACTTAGTTTGGTTTTGTATGTATTCGCGGCATCTGTATTTGGTTTCGATTTCAGTGCGCACCGGACGCACATGACATTTTTATGATGTGATTAGGATTGATTTCAGTTTAAGTAGTATGTTTTTATAATCATTACTATTGATTTAGTAACCAGGCAGGACGTGTTTGTTAAATAAAAGATATATATATATATATATATATATATAGCTATTTTTTTAAAAATAAACGTCCACTAGTTATGCCGTGACACATGCATCGCACTGCGATTTTCAAGTGGGATTTTTGTATGCTTCTTTATTAAGATGTTTAGACGATTTTTACTACGATGCGCGCTATATATATATATAAGTTATAGTTTTGATACATATTATGTTGGTTTTCGTATTGGGTTTTGATGTTTTATCTTCACCATAACTCCGATGATTGCGTTATGCTTGATGGAGTTGATTTTAGTTATGTATTGTTGATTTCGGAGCCCCGATGATTTGAGTGTTTTGCTAAATGTTTTAGTATTAGGAGGGGGAGTTTTAATTTAAATTCGGGGACCGAATTTCTTTAAGGGTGGGGAGATTGTAAAGTTTTAAAAAAATAATAATAATTAAATAAATAAAATCGTTTAAGTGAATTTTATGATTTTCGGTAAAGTAAAACGTATTTTTCGTAAAACTAAACCGTAATTATTTTTCACTATAAATCTAAAAATACCTATTTTAATTATGTTATTACTAGTAAATGGTGTTTATATAGCCACTTATAAATTTTTTGTGTAATTAAATATTTTTCCTAAATTAATTGTTTTAAATATTAACATAAGCTTTATTTATACACTAAATTAGTGTAAATTGCAAATTTGAATGGGTTTAATTTTTAAAAATGAACCATTGCATATTAGAATTTAGTGTGTATCATGCAAAATTTATTTACAAATTTAACCATGTTTCTAGATTTTTCTTGAGTTGTTTTAGAAAAAAAATAAAAGAAAATGAATAAATTCATGAAAAGACATTAAAAGAGGTATCGATTGATGAAGCTTCTACACAACTCTCCTCACTCTTTTCTCTTTCTCCCTCTCTCCCTTGCTATGGCCGGCCCTCACCCATGGCAGCCCCCCTATTTCCCACTTCATCTTGGTTCAAAAATCCATTAAAATTTCATAAAAAATTCAAATAAAAACCCACAAATTCCTATATAAAATTCCTACCCACCATTCTTGCTCATTTTAACTTGGTTCTTGGAGCAAAATTAGCATCTTTGGGAGTCTAAGTTTTTATGTTGATCCATATCACTTGAGGTATAAAATCCTAAACCATAATTAAATTGTTGTTTGCATTATTAATCTAGCTTAATTGGAAAATTAATTGTGGTTTGTATATAAGTTTTCAAAATTCAAGTTAGGGTTGTAAAGTCAAGTTATGATTTTTATTAATTAATTAGGGTTATAATAACTAGTTTAACATTTTTAGAAGTGAAAATTCTTGTATGGATAATAGATTGTAAATTGCTTATCCAAAATTGTTAAATTAAACCATATTTGCAAACTAGATTTCTATATATTCTATATTTTGGTGAAATAACATTTCAATTAATGTCTATAACACTAGAGTGTGGTTTTAAAGAGGATATTAACTTGTTGGTGGAATGAAAAACTCAATTTAGTTACTACTTTTATTGATAATTGATATATTGTGATAAAAATTGCTATTTTTGCTAACTAGTCTTTGGAAATTCTTAAATAAATGAGGTTTAATATCTAAATTATAGTTTCATTATATTATTATCATCATGAATTATATTTTATTAAGTTAATTCATGTAAAATCATGTTTAGTTGTTATATTATGAAACTTTTGCTTGCAAAGTGTCGAAATGGTTAAAATTGCAAACTAGGAATCTTTTTTTATATAAATTAGTGTGAGAAAAATATGGTAATGGTTTTCATAATCTAGTTAGGTTGTTTAATGAGTATCATGACCATTGGTTTCATTTAAACAGTATGTTTTGAAGTAAAACGGTAAATTGGCATTTTCGGGTTTTACGAAATCGGACGATTTGACCGATTTTTAGGGTTTCGATAGATTAAATCATGTTTTATATTATAAGTAATGAGCTTTAAAACTATGGGTTATTTGTTGATGTTTATCTCAATCCATCGGAGTTTGTACGCCGATATCGAGCGGTATTTGGTTCTTTTGCGTGAACGGGACATAGGTTTTAACCTATGCTTGTTCCGTGCGTCGTTTTGACTTTTGTCCGTGATTCTGTTTACGATACTATATATGTTTGTGAATAGGTACCCCTCACGTGGACTGCGGGCAAGGAAGAAGAGGATGGCGACACCGTCTTCGGCAGACAAGGACCATGTGAGTAGATGTATATCTACGGGGGGAAGTTGGGTGGATGGCGTTTAGCACCCCCGCAACGTAGAATAGGAATAGTACTTATTGACATTAGGAAGCCAGATGTAACCCTAGATTCTTAATAAGTAGGACCCTAGTAATGACCCTAGGCTAGACTAGACTGATTTTGGAAGACCATACCAGAGGATGAATACCTTGGAAAAGATTCGTAGGTTTCAGGTAGATACACACACACGCACACACTGAAACTCGACGTGGTGTATACGTGTATGTGTATATATATAGGACTATGTGTAGGTATATATATATACAACACGTATATGGGATACAATGATGTGATATGATACACGGGAATGAAACAGTATAGCTGGGCTTGATGCCGTGATTCTTAGCTACGGTCGTGTTATGATGATAGCGGATCATTAGGAAATGAGTTAATGAATTGGTATACATAGATAATAAAGGGTGGTGATGATATTGAGGTATGTAGGACTCTAGAACAGCACCCGGACCGTAACATGTGATCGAAATTCTTATATGATATACGTGTGACTCGATTACGACATCATATAGGTGTGACATGATTTCGATATCATATAAGTGTAACTTAACCGCAATATGATACATGAGACATGCTATTTCTGAGGATAAATTAACGATGTATATTTATGCTGGCAATGATATATGATTGATGCATGCGATACAGTGTAGCACCTTGATCATGACATGTGTTGACGATGGTATTACGAATGATGAGACACGTAGGTGAGACTTGACCTGTACCCCGATTTTAGGATGCCGTACGATGGATTTTACCGTACGAGGTATAGATGTGATGATTGATCTGCACTCTTGATTCGAGGAAGCCGTACTATGTACGTGACGCTATTGGGGCTGGATCGCCGACTATTAGAGATATGGATGCAGACTTTAGGTGTACTCTTATTTCTTATCGACTAGTTCCTTAGGTTTAGTTCCTTTGGAGGTTAGATGGACACTAGTTTAGGCTCGAGTTTTATAGTTGTAGTTAGTCTTATATATTACAATAAGTGGTTATTACAGATCCATTTTTACATTCAGATTGTAATCATCATGTTGCATGTTCATACATATATTTCTATAATCAGAATCAAACTCTGCCTGTTAGGACACTAGCACCATTACCGATGATACGCATATTCCACACACACTTATTTGCCGGCTCACACACATCATCATCGGTAATTTCTATATCACGTACACTTTAGATCATATTATCATTATTGATGCAATCAGCTAACAGCTAGATTGATATAATATTGTGATTGCTCTCTGGTGTTAGTATAGACATGGCATTGATTACTTAGACATTTCATGCATTCACATTTCCATGTTATCATGTAGTATTATGGGCATATGCCGACACTTATCATATACTTATTCATGATTTTGGGATTTTGGTTTTCTATGAGATTTCTGGATTTTGGGAAAAACCGCAAGAAATATATAAAAACTTCTCTCTCTCTCTCCTCCTCTCTTTAAAACATAAGATGCGGTTTTCTCATGATGTATGTGTCGTCCACCATGAGATTTCATGTTTTCTGTTGGATTTCGAGACCCGATTCGAGGAGTGGATGAACCGTCTCGGGTACATGGTGGGCCCGGTATGGTACCCCGGGGCAAGAAGATCGAGTTGTAGACGATGAGCCTGGCAGGGGAAGGCTACCTACCGGTGATGTCTGGCGCGGCGGATATCCGGAGGATACCGACCATTGTCGTGAGATTTGATGATATGGGCCGATCCGGACTGATGGAGCCCGAGATATTGAGACTATGAGACATTGAGATTATGAGGTATTGAGACTTGAGATTTACATGTTTTGTGTCGATGCTTGACACGGATTTCCCTGGATTTCATTGTTGCTATTTCAGATTTCTATACACATTTTACTATGATAAAAGCTAATGATTTCTTATACAGAAATATCCAAATTTCAGGATTGGTTATTTTACATTCATGGTGCATGCATACTCATTCTCATGACAAAGTACTATATGAGGTACCGACTTGAGCACGGAGTATTTGCACTTGCACGTAGCTTATTATCCTGTCTTTACTAGATGACTAGTAATATATTAATATATTATTATTACCTAGGACAGGGTCGTGCATTCGATTTCTTTTCACAGATATCTTCTACTCACGAGTTGGCAACTCACCCCCGTTGTGCCAAATTTTATTACAGGTTGATGTACAGGGTTCCTTGGCAGCTTGCTGGCACATCATTTCATTCCGGGTGATTTGCACGGTAGGTCGGTTCACTTGTATCTGGACCGCCATTGTATTTTTATTACATCATTTGTATCTAGAAAGCTCCATCAACCAAACTTGTATTACTTGATAGATTACTGGACCATTTATTTTTTTCGACCTTAGAGTCGCGCTTGTATTATTATGATATCTGGTGGTTTTGTTTTCTTTTAAGTTTTGAGCCTCGTCCTTTGGCGTTGTATATTATTGTGCATTGGTGTGGTTGTTTCCTCCTGTTGACGTTGAGCTAGCTCCCGTTTGGGGATGCTTTTTATTGTTTGTATGTATTTATTCTTATCTGCACCTAGTTGGGGGCGGTTTTTACAGAGGAGACTCTGCCGAAATTTTTGGGAAAATCTGCTGATGCTTTTAAACTTGTTTTCTTCATGTTTTCTTTTACTTCTTCTTTTATGGTTTAGATTTCTGGGCTTCGTCTTACTTAGGTTACGTTGCGCCTCTAGACGTTTCGTAATCTAAGTGCCGGTCACGTTCCGTACTTTCGGGTCGTGACAACGATACTCTTTGACGAAGAGACCGGACTATACGGATATTGTCACGGATAGTCTCAGTAGGAGATACGGATGAGTTTGCTCATTGGCCATCCTTTTCGACAGGTACCAGGTGATTGTTAAGATACGAGCGTGTTCAAGTTTAAGTTTAAATACCGCAATCAAGACGGTTTCGCACGTAGCTAGCCGGTTGAGTACGGGTCGTCCGCAGGGAGATGGGAATCTTTTTCTATGTGTTTTTCGACGAGTTAAGTCCGGTTGTTCAGATTTTGTTTGTAGTTATCTAAGTGTTGAGTTGATATTTAAAGAGAGCATGTTAGGGTTAGGATTAGGTTAGTTTGAGTTAGGAGTCTCCACATCTTTCGTTTCCCTTCTTAATATCGTGTTACGGTAATCGGCAACAACGGGGATTAGCACGACTAGGAAGGACTTTGCGAGTATAAGCTAGGCTTTCCAACGCATAAGTCTTCCTTTTGGTGCTTGTCCGTCCGTTCTTGGCTCTTAGCCATAACCTCCGGTTAATCCAACCACAACCGGTCTCACTACGGAATCACCGCTATCATGTAGGATAGGGTGCCGTAAGGAGCGGATTGTGGTTGGGTTAACGGGAGTCGATTTAAGATGTTGGGAAAGGAAAGAGTGAGAGAGATTTCCTTCTCTCAAACTTCCCTTATCCTACCCTAACAAGAATGAACTACTCACACATCATAATACGGAAAAATAAAACAACACAAAAGAGGAAGATAGAAAGAAGGAGATTAGAAGAATACGACTAACTATTTGCGACCTCACCTTGGCGAGGATCAAGCGTAAGTATCATTGTCATATGTAAGGATAAAGAAAAAAGAGAGGAAAGAAATAACAAGGAAATAACAACAACTACTTAACGAATTAAAATTACAACAAGCATAAATATAAGGAGACAAGCATGATAATAAAATGGTCTTCTTTATTCATCACTCTTCACTCAAAAGCTCACTTACAAGTTTAATGGAGAAGAGGTGAGAAGAGGAAGAAGAACATGTAACTAAAACTTAGCAAAAGAAATACAAGAATTGGACCCTTTCCTTCACAAACTTCTGGGCTATTTATAGGCCAAAACATGAAACCCTAGGGTAACCAACAGAACATACATGAAAAGACCAGAATACCCCCCTTTTTCCTGCATGCTTGGCGCCAAGATGGCAGCGGAAGCGCGGCCAATACCCCCCTTTGGCCGGCCTTCCGCGGCCGTATTGTTGAGTTGGGCAATTTGCTTTTTGGTGCTGGCCTGGTTTGCAGTGTACCTAATTCTGGTATATGTATTTTCTCAATTTGGCTCCACGATTTTTCCAGAATTTCTGTTGAAGGAAAGGTGGACTTTTTGTTAAGATTTTGTCATGATTGTCTCGAGCTCCGCGTAGATCTCTTGGATCTTGTGCTACCATTGAGCCTTGTGCCTGAAAACGACATTGATTTGACATTTTGTCTTCCTAAACTGGTATCTGGCAGCATACGGATGAAGAGCGGAGACCGTGTTTTATCTGTGGTTGCCAGGAACCGGATTTTTGTCGTGTTTTCCATGAATTTCTCCGTTTGAGAACCGGGAACCTGTATCCTGCAATTGACTAGCAAACACGGCTCAAGAGTATCTACCGACATGCAATGTGATAAAAATTGGGCGGTATGAAAATGCAAAAATCTGATATGAACAAATACCCCCAAACTTATCATTTGCTCGTCCCGAGCAAAGTCCATTTATTCACAAAAAATTTCCTAACCTCACTTTCGCAGGGAACGCGATTGCACTGAGCATGTGCAACAAGCCGTTAAACCTCTAGGTGTCCCTAGTAGGAGGAGTGTTGTCTCCTGAGGGTTTTCAGCGGATACTACCCACAAAATCCGGTCAAGTTGGTTTGTAAAAAATGACTAAGTTTCAAACCCTAAAGTTTTGTTTTAGAAAATAACAATTCTATAATCCTAAGTCTAGATTATCGAACCTTTATTTTTCACACCTCACATCTTATTTAACTACAGATTTTATATGTCTTTACGTGCAGTGCGGATAGTGTCGTAAAGTTCCAGAAGGATCGATTAGAGTCATCATGTCGCACAATAAAGCCCAGATAACAATTTTAAAAGGATCACATAAGTTTTATAACGAGTTAAGCATTTTTCAAGTTTCGTTTTCCAGTAAGGTTTCAACTTCAGAATTTCTATCTTCCTTAACAGGAAACTAAGTCGTATTTTTCACTCCACCTTTTTCTTGTTTTCATTTCATACACACCTCTGTGAACGTGCAATAGTCTTTATCATAGAATAAAACCTTCATATCTCCGTTAAATTTTTTTTTTAAAAGTCTGTCTTTTATCAAGATTATTCTCACACAATTAGGAATTTTAACTCGGAGAGAACACTTGCTTGACTTTGTTTTAAACTGGACTTTCTAGGCTTCTTAGCGAGCTTTGGGCCAATGCATCCTAACCAGTTGGTTTTAGGGTATTAGGTGTAGAAACACCCCAGCGGACTTAATTACTCAAGTTACCTAGGTCCAAAAACAAAAGACAGTTTGGCGTGAAAATCAGATGATTTAATACGAACGGAGATATAACCGGCAGTTCAAATATTTTTTTTTTTGGATAAAAGACGTGTCTAGTGGGTTTGGTGTGTAATCATTCCAATCAAGTTTTAGATGGGTTATTTTTCAGACTTAGCTCCAATTACGGCATCAATAACATTCCTTCATATTCGCTTTACTTCATAAACTATTCTTGACATTACTTATTTCAGAACAAACCTATTTGATTCTCAGAAAATCATTTATCTGTTTAAAAGTTTGAACATGAAAGACTTGTCATCTAATTCCTAAAACTCACGACGCGTGTAGTGTGATGTAAAGACGTATATCAGCTATAGTTAACTTCAAAGGAGAGTTATCTTTCAGGTTTTCAAAATCCAAACATAAGATCTAGTTATTCCTATTTTTTCAAACAAAAACCGTCGAATATTGAATCAGAGTTCTTCCACAAGCTAACTTGACAAAAAAGTTTTTATATTTTTTAGAAAATTTTCAAATTTTTATGGATTTTATGGATATTAATATGCAGATGCAAAATATACATATGTATGCGAAGGTAAGAAATACGTACCGAGCGTACCCCCAAACTTAAACTGGACAGTGTCCTCACTGTCGTAGCATGAAGAGAGCAGTTGGAAGGTTCAAAATTGTCGGTAGTGATACACAAATTTTTATTTGTTTTTTTTTTGTTTTTAAAGAAAAGAAAAAGAATATACACAAATATAAACAAAATGGTTTGTACATACCCCCAAACTTATTTGGAACAGTGTCCACTGTTCTTGGCTGGATAACCGAAGTTTGGAGGTAGGCAGAGGAAGATCATGCAAGGTAAACCGGCTCCTGTAAGAACAGGAGCTCCTCTGTTGGTTCGGCGCTAAGGTACGGTTTGCATCGGTGTCCATTGACCTTGAAGAGTGAACCGTCCTTTGGATTTTCCAAATCCACAGCGCCATGCGGATACACATTCCGCACACAATACGGCCCTTTCCAGCGAGATCGGAGCTTTCCAGGATGGAAATGAAGTCGGGTGTCGTAAAGAAGTACCTGCTGACCAGGTACGAAGGTTTTGCGCAAAAGGTGTTTATCATGAAACACCTTCGTTCGATTCTTAACGACAACCGCGTTGTCGTAAGCCTCATCCCTAAGCTCGCTCAGTTCGTTCAGCTGCAGCTTCCGAAGGCTGCCCGCGTCCTCCAGAGACAGATTCAGCTCCTTTATCGCCCAAAACGCGCGATGCTCGATTTCGACAGGAAGGTGGCAGGCTTTTCCGTACACAAGCCGATAGGGAGACATGCCAAGGTCGGTCTTATAAGCGGTTCTAAATGCCCAAAGGGCATCAGTGAGTTTCAGAGACCAATCCTTACGGTTCTTGGAAACCGTCTTCTCCAGTATTTGCTTGATCTGCCGATTTGAAACTTCGTCCTGCCCGCAGGTTTGGGGGTGGTAGGGCGTAGAAAGCTTATGATTAATGGAGTATTTCCGCATCAAGGCCTCGGAAGTCCTATTGTAGAAATGACTTCCATTGTCGCTAATGATCGCTCGGGGGTGCCCAAACCGGGAGAAAATGTTTTCTTTAAGGAACCTTGTTGTCGTTAGTCCGGCTGGGCACAGCCTCGACCCATTTAGAGACGTAATCAACAGCTAGAAGGATGTACAAGTTCCCAAAAGAGCTGGGAAACGGCCCCATGAAGTCTATCCCCCAAACATCGAAAATCTCCACAACCAAGATTGGTTGGAGCGGCATCTCGTTTCTCCGGGATATCCGGCCCATGTGTTGGCACCGGGAGCAAGTCTTGCAATAGTCGTGAGCGTCTTTGAAAAGTTGTGGCCAGTAGAAACCACATTGCAAGATCTTCTCAGCTGTCTTTCTGGGCCCAAAATGCCCGCCACATGCTTGATCGTGGCAAAATGACAGCACACTCTTGAATTCCTCATCAGGGACACACCGACGAATAATCTGGTCGGGACAGTACTTGAACAAGTAGGGTTCGTCCCAGTAAAAGTGTTTTACTTGGGATAAGAAGCGAAGTCTGTCCTGACGTGACCATTCGGTCGGTAGCAATCCCGTGGCCAAATAGTTCACAATATCTGCGAACCAGGGTTCGCAAGATACTGTCAAGAGTTGTTCATCCGGAAAAACGTCGTTTATCGGAATTGGAAGCGAGGGCGAAGAAGGAAGTCGTGAGAGATGGTCGGCAACCATGTTTTCACATCCTCGTTTGTCCTTAATGACAAGGTCAAACTCTTGAAGCAAGAGGATCCAACGGATTAACCGAGATTTGGCATCTTTCTTCGCAAAAAGATGGCGCAGAGCTGAGTGGTCAGTGTAGACAATGACTGGAGAGCCGATGAGGTAGGGCCTGAACTTTTCTAAGGCAAATACAACAGCTAAGAATTCCTTCTCAGTTGTTGTATAGTTAAGTTAGGCGTCGTTCAGGGTCCGGCTCGCGTAATAGATTACGTGCGGCATCTTGTTGATGTGCTGTCCAAGGACAGCACCGATGGCAAAGTCGGATGCATCGAACATAATCTCGAATGGGTGCGTCCAGTCAGGGGAAGAAAGAACGGGAGCAGAAGTGAGTGAGCGTTTCAGTGACTCGAATGCAGTCACACAGCTCGAGTTGAAGTCGAAAGGCGTGTCCTTGGCCAGCAAAAGCGTCAAGGGCCTAGCAATCTTGCTAAAGTCCTTGATAAACCGTCTATAAAAACCGGCATGGCCAAGGAAGGCTCGGATATCTCTGACGCATCGGGGAGGAGGCAGATTGGAAATGACCTCAATCTTTGCTTTGTCAACCTCTATGCCATTTTGCGAGATGATATGTCCTAAGACAATACCTTCGCGCACCATGAAGTGGCATTTCTCCCAGTTCAAAGTGAGATTCTTGTCCTTACATCGGGTAAGGACAGCGTCAAGATGCAGCAAACACTCGTCAAAGGAGTCGCCAAAAATGGAGAAGTCATCCATGAAAATCTCCAGAAATTTCTCCACCATGTCTGAGAAAATCCCCATCATACACCGCTGGAAGGTAGCGGGCGCATTGCATAACCCAAAGGGCATGCGTCGATATGCAAACGTGCCGAAAGGACAAGTGAAAGTGGTATTGTCCTGGTCTTTTTCGGCGATGGGAATTTGATTATAACCAGAGTAGCCATCAAGAAAACAATAGTACTCATGTCCGGCCAATCGTTCCAGCATCTGGTCAATGAAAGGTAGCGGAAAGTGGTCTTTCCGCGTTGCGGCGTTGAGTTTTCTGTAATCAATGCAAACTCGCCATCCAGTTTGGGTGCGAGTAGGGATTAACTCATTCGCCTCGTTGGTTATGACCGTGATGCCCGACTTCTTGGGGACAACGTGAATGGGGCTAACCCACTGGCTATCAGAGATAGGGTAAATGATACCACTATCTAGACATTTGACGATCTCCTTCTTCACAGCCTCCTTCATGACTGGATTAAGACGTCTTTGTGGATCCCGGGCTGGTTTGGCATCATCTATCAGATGAATGTGATGATCAACGATGAGGGGACTAATCCCCTTGATGTCCGCCATGGACCAGCCAAAAGCTTGCCTGTTGCTGTGCAAGACCGCGAGAAGGGCTTTCTCTTGCTCTGGAGCTAGAGAAGCCGAAATGATGACAGGGAGAGTCTCGTTCTCACCTAAGTAAGCATACTTAAGGTGAGACGGCAACGGCTTGAGTTCGAGCGTTGGAGGTGAAATGATGGAAGGCAAGACCGGTGCAAAGGTCTCGAACTCAAAGGACTCCAGCAAAGGTTCAAAGCGAGTGTAGGCAACCGAGTTGGATGGTTCAGGTAACTCATCCGGAAAGTCAAAAGATTCAAACTCGGGTTGTGCGCGGCTAAGATCGTTCAAGAACGTGAAACACTCGTATTCGTTATCGGGCGCAGAAGCAGCAGCAGATTCGAGGAGAAACGCACTAGTGGCGTCAAGATTATCGTGTTCAAACAGAAACTCCTCGAATTCACACTCTTTGGGGGTGATCTCCTGGATCGAGCAGACATCCAGTATATGAGCATTAGGTTCGGCGGGCTGATTCCCCGACCTAAAAATGTTGAGTTCAATTGTCATATTTCCAAAAGAGAGGTTCATCGAACCATTGCGACAATTGATCACAGCATTTGAGGTTGTGAGAAATGGGCGACCGAGTATCACCGGAATTTGATTCCGGGGGTTAGCTACAGGCTGTGTATCTAAGATAATGAAGTCGACGGGGAATATGAAGTCCCCGACTTTGATTAACACATCCTCTAGCTCACCCCTAGGATGGGTGATCGATCGGTCGGCCATCTGGAGAGTGCAGTGTGTGGGTTTCAGCTCTCCGACGCCTAATTGCTCGTATACTGAATACGGAAGCAAGTTAACACTGGCACCAAGATCTAATAGTGCGCGGTTGATGTTCGTATCCCCAATAGTAATTGAAATCGTAGGACAGCCAGGGTCCTTCCGTTTTTGTGGTAAAGATTGGGTAAGGGCATCACTCACAGCACTAGCCAAGAAAACTTTCTTGGGTACCTGAGACTTCCTCTTTTTCGTGCACAAGTCCTTTAAGATTTTCGCGTAAGACGGGACTTGTTGGACAGCATCTAAAAGAGGAATGTTAATGTTAACTTGCTTGAATAACTCCAAAATCTTCTCCATTTGTGGATTTTGTTTGTTAGACCTCAACCGGTTTGGAAATGGAACATTTTGAAAATTGGTTGAGTCTAAAGCTGGAGGAGGAGATTTTGGAGTTGGAACAAATCCCAGAATAGGTGTTTTCGTGGAGTGAGAAGCGGGTCCGTTCAGGGCAGAAGAAGAAGAGGGAGAGCCTTGTGAAGAACGGAGAATAGGCTCGGAAGACGAAGAAGAAGAAGGAGAAGAAGCAGAAGAAGAAGCGGCCGGGGTGTCATCGTTGATTTGCTTGCCAATGTTGTTTTGCAGCACCCTCCCTGATCTCAGTGTGGTCACGGCACTCACATTATGGTTTTGTTGTTCAAGAGCAACATGTGCATTATGTGGGTGGCCGGGATTTGGAAGTGGCTGGGACGGGAGCTTCCCCTTCTCTCGCTCGCTCAAGGCCGCGTTCAGCTGTGCAATCTGGGCCTCGATGGTCTTGATGCTCTGCCCGTGTGCGGTGGTGTGTTGCACTAAAGATTGGATCGAAGACTGGATGTTGGCGGTGGATTTAGTCGATTGTTTAACAAACGCATCCAGACTTCGCTCGAGCGAGGAAACCTTATCGTTGTTCGACGGAACAAAGTTGTTTGGTGGAAAGGAATTGTTCGGTGCAAAGTTGTTCGTCTGGTTTTGGTAAGGTTGGGGTTGGAAGGGCTGCTGATACTGAGTTTGTTGTTGCGCTTGTTGTTGCGGTGGAGGGGCCCTTTGGAAATTGTTGCCCTGGAATTGATTCTGATTCTGATTCCAGGCGAAATTGGGGTGGTTCCTCCAACCGGGATTGTAGGTGGAAGAGTATGGATCATTCCTTGGTCTTTGCTGGAATGCATTAACCTGATCCTGTCCTTGCGATGGTGGATTGTAAGGACACTCTTCGGTCAAGTGAGAAGGATCGGAACAACAAGCGCAGATGGTACGAAGGGGGAGAACAGGGGCAGGAGTAGGAGAAGAAAATTTGCTCTCTATTGCTTCAAGCTTTTTTGTTATTGCAGCCATTTCAGCTCTCATCGCAATAGAGACATCAAGCTGGTGAATTCCTACCCTAGACTGACCGGTAGAAGTGGAGGTAGAAGAAGAAGAAGGAGTCGGTCTGGTGCTCTCCCACTGTAGCGTTTGCTCCGCAAGATCGTCAAAGAACTGCCACGCTTCCTCGTCAGATTTGGATAGGAAGTGGCCCTGACAGATGGTTTCAAGCAACTGCTTCGTTGCTGGGTTCAGTCCCTCGTATAAGGTTTGGCAGAGTTGCCATTTCTCTATACCGTGGTGAGGACACTGAACAAGAAGGTCTTTGTATCGGTCAAAGCACTTCCAGAAGGGTTCAGAAGGAAGCTGGGAGAATTGGTTGATCTCATTTTGAATTCTTGCGGTCTTATGATTTGGGTAGAATTTTTTCAGAAACGCTTTAACAAACTCGTCCCAGCTGGTGATTGAGTGGGAAGCGGTGCTATACAGCCATTTTTCTGCGAGATCGCATAAAGTGAACGGAATGACCCGTAGACGTATAGCATCGTCCGACAGCTGGGTGGTTTTCATCATGGCACAGACATTTTGAAATTTATTTATGAAGATATAGGCATCTTCAGATTCAAGCCCATGAAAACGTGGAACCATGTTGATGAAATGGGGCTTAATTTCAAAGTTGTCCCCATTGGCCGGAGGAAGAGAAAGGCAAGTGGGAAGTGCATAACGGGTAGGGTAGAAACGATCCTGGAGCGCAATTCGCTGCGGCGCTACAACAGGCGGAGGTGGTGGAAGATTGGTCTCCGTAGGAGGTGGAGCCAATCCAGGGGTGGTCAAGGAGATGTTCGGATTAAATCCCGACATCGCGGAAGAAGAGGTTGGTGAAGGTGAAGGTGAAGGTTAAGATGTATGAACAGAATTCCGGTCAACGTCGGAGTTGGCCGGCAAAGGAAGGGGAGAAAGAGGAGTGGACGGAGTATCGACTTCGGAGTCGATCGCGTAGTCGGTCGCGACTAACGTAACGCGGACTAGACGGGCGCTAGTGTCCCGAGTCCAAGCGGACATACACTAAACGAGTTTAGTATAGTCAAAGCGAAGAAGGTGAGGGTAAGAAAACGTCAATGGAGAAAGGCGATGGGTGGTGGGTAAAAATGGATTTGGCGACAAAAGGGCAAGTTTTTGTAAAAGTTTTTGATTTTTTTTTTCCTTTTTTTTTTTTAGAAAAAGATTTACAGAAGTATGTACGGAAATATGGCTTAAGCAATCACAAACAAGATATGCACAATCACACCTAGATCTAGGGTAACCTAGGTCTACTAGACCTGCTCCTGAACTTGATTGTCGAAGTTAAACAGTGTCGAGAAACAGGCTTAAAAATACACTGATCACGAGGCCAGGTAAGTGCAGAGATAAGGGGAGGTTGTCCAACGCTTTCGCGAAGTTCCTTAATTAAATAACCCTTTCTCTTTCGGCGGTTGCGCCTTTAACACTTTCCTAGACACCCCGTAAACAATATACGGTTAAGCAAGGTTCTAAACAAGGTTTATCTTCTCCTAATGAGCGCGAAGTCCTTAGGGCTGAAGTCTAGTATTTTTTAATTTACAATGGACAATGCATATGCTTTAGTGATTTCCGGGGTCCTGGGAAGGGTGATGAAATCCCCACCCAATCTGGATTGGTTTCAAGCCCCTTAAGTCCGTATTAAAGAATGCAAAACAGTAACAAATCAACTGCAAACAATTTTTATTTGGGCGCAAAGAATCCTGCACAAGAACAGTTTATTGGAAGGGGGAGAAGAATTTGCGCAAAGAAATCTGCAGAAAACACAATTTATTGGAGTCCAAAGGAGTGGGAAGGAGGAGAGGAGGACTTACAGAGAAAATGGCACCCTGAGGCAACCAAACGGCCTCGTTTCCGCGGCCAAACGCATGCAATGGCCGCGGATCCGCGGCTATGTAAGGGACTTGGGGTTCTGAAAAATTTGGGTGTTCTCTGTTGGGTGTCCTCTGCTTGTCTGGATGTACTGAATCTTGAATTGCTCACTGTATTTGCTCCAGATTTGTACAGTAGACCGGATGCTTTGTTTTATCCGTTGCGGTGTAGCCGCGAAAATGTGGGTCTATCTTCCCACGTCTTTGGCACTGTACTTGAACTCCGTATTTTCACCGTCTTAGGCACCGAACTCGAACCTTGTATTTTCCTGCGAACTTGCACAAAAACTTAAAAAAAAAAAAACAAGATGATTTTTTTACAAAGTATATATATATATATTTTTGGTTTTTGGTTGTTTTTATATTCACAAATTAACCCGAAATTACACAAGGAAATAAACTACCGTCTCCCCGGCAACGGCGCCATTTGATTGTTAAGATACGAGCGTGTTCAAGTTTAAGTTTAAATACCGCAATCAAGACGGTTTCGCACGTAGCTAGCCGGTTGAGTACGGGTCGTCCGCAGGGAGATGGGAATCTTTTTCTATGTGTTTTTCGACGAGTTAAGTCCGGTTGTTCAGATTTTGTTTGTAGTTATCTAAGTGTTGAGTTGATATTTAAAGAGAGCATGTTAGGGTTAGGATTAGGTTAGTTTGAGTTAGGAGTCTCCACATCTTTCGTTTCCCTTCTTAATATCGTGTTACGGTAATCGGCAACAACGGGGATTAGCACGACTAGGAAGGACTTTGCGAGTATAAGCTAGGCTTTCCAACGCATAAGTCTTCCTTTTGGTGCTTGTCCGTCCGTTCTTGGCTCTTAGCCATAACCTCCGGTTAATCCAACCACAACCGGTCTCACTACGGAATCACCGCTATCATGTAGTATAGGGTGCCGTAAGGAGCGGATTGTGGTTGGGTTAACGGGAGTCGATTTAAGATGTTGGGAAAGGAAAGAGTGAGAGAGATTTCCTTCTCTCAAACTTCCCTTATCCTACCCTAACAAGAATGAACTACTCACACATCATAATACGGAAAAATAAAACAACACAAAAGAGGAAGATAGAAAGAAGGAGATTAGAAGAATACGACTAACTATTTGCGACCTCACCTTGGCGAGGATCAAGCGTAAGTATCATTGTCATATGTAAGGATAAAGAAAAAAGAGAGGAAAGAAATAACAAGGAAATAACAACAACTACTTAACGAATTAAAATTACAACAAGCATAAATATAAGGAGACAAGCATGATAATAAAATGGTCTTCTTTATTCATCACTCTTCACTCAAAAGCTCACTTACAAGTTTAATGGAGAAGAGGTGAGAAGAGGAAGAAGAACATGTAACTAAAACTTAGCAAAAGAAATACAAGAATTGGACCCTTTCCTTCACAAACTTCTGGGCTATTTATAGGCCAAAACATGAAACCCTAGGGTAACCAACAGAACATACATGAAAAGACCAGAATACCCCCCTTTTTCCTGCATGCTTGGCGCCAAGATGGCCGCGGAAGCGCGGCCAATACCCCCCTTTGGCCGCCCTTCCGTGGCCGTATTGTTGAGTTGGGCAATTTGCTTTTTGGTGCTGGCCTGGTTTGCAGTGTACCTAATTCTGGTATATGTATTTTCTCAATTTGGCTCCACGATTTTTCCAGAATTTCTGTTGAAGGAAAGGTGGACTTTTTGTTAAGATTTTGTCATGATTGTCTCGAGCTCCGCGTAGATCTCTTGGATCTTATGCTACCATTGAGCCTTGTGCCTGAAAACGACATTGATTTGACATTTTGTCTTCCTAAACTGGTATCTGGCAGCATACGGATGAAGAGCGGAGACCGTGTTTTATCTGTGGTTGGCAGGAACCGGATTTTTGTCGTGTTTTCCATGAATTTCTCCGTTTGAGAACCGGGAACCTGTATCCTGCAATTGACTAGCAAACACGGCTCAAGAGTATCTACCGACATGCAATGTGATAAAAATTGGGCGGTATGAAAATGCAAAAATCTGATATGAACACCAGGGCAGCCGTTACGTACATCTAGTGCCGCAGATGTGCTTGTGGTTAAACCCACTGCCAGAATACTGTCGAGTCTTTAGAGTCCCACATAGAGGATTTCCCTGATCCAAGTAAAACGATGTAGTAGCCGTATTGGATACGTGCAGGGTTCGATCGGTTGATGTACTTGGTACTCGGATTTTCGATCGGATAGTTTGTAATGCTAGCCGGCTCGGGTTTGAGCCTGATTATTAAATCAGGTATTGATTTAATAATTTACGTATATGTATTTCGATATATGTATTCTAGTATTACGTTCTTCGTGTTATTCTATCTCTTTTGGGCGTTCGAATTTTTATTTGATTGCTAGAATATTTGTACAGTAGACTGAAATCCGTATTTACAATAGATTTCCTTCTAGAGGGTGGCCACCACATTATGTATTTTCCTTTTATTTGATAATTGAAAATCAGGTGTAAAGTAAAGGGTATGGAAGGAAAATAGGTGATCATGCTTCAATAGTTGTCAAATGAATTTATAATTCATTTTGGAGTTACTATTGAAGCATGGTTGCTAGTTGTTTATTGAAAGAATTGATACACAAAATCTAGATGTGTATTTTTCTCTTTCATGCTTGATTCATTATTTTTCTCTTATGCTCTCATCTCCTCCCTCCTCTTGCTTTGCTCCACCTTCATCTTCTTTCTCTTCACTAACATTCTCATGAGTTGAGAAACAAGTGTAGAGGTTAGAAAAGAGATAACAAACACTTAGACACCCTCACTACATCCTAGACTACTTGGTTTAGCAAACCAAGTTTTCTAGTTGCTCCTTTTGGTACATAGTTAGGAGCTACTGCCATGGATCATACTCCACGGGTGGATCATCAAGGACCAAAGAAGACCTGAGATTAAGCTCGATCCCGGTGAACCGACGGAGAAAGGAAAGAAGATGAAGCAATTTCAAGGTGGCTAGTAGGAGCTAAGGATGAAGAACGAAAAACGAAGGACTTGGTTCGTTTGGTATGAATTTCTCATCATAGTAGATAACTCTCCTAGTATAGCTAGTTAGTTTTATGGAAAGATCCGGTTAAGTTTTATTCTAGTGCCATATTTTTGTTTGCAAGAAAATTTATGTTCCACATTTGGCAACGGAAGATGGCCGGGGCACTAGGGTAACCCTTCATTGTATCAGAGCCATCCCATAAAACCTATACTAGCTTGTTTAAACGTGTTTAGAATAACGATCGACCGAAAATTCTAAAAACTGCATTTCATTTCATGTAGTTTCTATCGATTTTTAAAAGTGCTCGAAAAATCAATTTTATGGTCTCCGAAAAACATGCAGGCTTTTCTAAGAACCCTGAAGAAATTTGGTCATGTGTCCCCTCCAAAGCGCCACGGATCCGCCGCGCAAACCCCCTTTTGGCGGCGGTTCCGCGGCCGTTTTGGGTCCCACATGGACAAATTTCTTCTGAGCCTCTTATTTTTGAAATTGTGTTTTCTGGAATAATTATTTTTTGGGCCCAGTTTTGTTACGGTGTTGGTTTAATACTTGGGGCCCACTTGAAAAGCTTAGTCGATCGTAATTTTAAAATATGTATTTTATTTTCAGTACATTCACTTTTATCTGCGACCGGGGATGTCATTCGATCGGTAAAACTCATCTGATTGCTATATGTTCCTTTAGACGGATTTTGCGAACGTGACATTCACGTTGATGTTGTGTGCTTGTGTTGTGATTGTGGTTGGATTGTCATTATAGATAGCGTGTGGTGTAATATTAGAAATACAGTTTATAATTCATTTGTATATTTGTTATTGCGGGGTGAGCGTCCGACATATGGACTGCCGTCTTTGCCGTTTGTATATTATTTTGGGGTACGACCGGGCTGAGGTCGATGTCACCGGTTGTATATATTTTTTTAATATTCTGTACTAGGATTACCCCGCGGTGGAGTGCACGAATAGCCGGATTCTAGAAGGCAACAAGCCCGCATCTCATAGCGTAAAGACTGAGGGGGTTGCATTCTCATGGCGCCGAGACGAAGGGGGCTTCATTCTAGAATTGGCAGGGCTATTCGCCGCACTCGTAGGGGGTACAGGTTTACATTGCACAGGCTATCCACACGACAGGGAACGTCGTGTTTTATTTGCGGCTCAAATGAAACCCGGGGCTCCAAGATTATCCACCATTCTGTATGTTTATCTATGATGTTGTTTATTATCATGCCTGGGACGAATGTTATATATACTTATATATATACTAGTAGATGTTGTATATGTTTTGCACCTGCGCTAGTCCAGTCCTCGCTCTGTCGTTAGTTATGTAACCTAACGGGTGATGACGGGGCCCCATGGCGAATGCGGATGGCATATACGTACATTTTATTTTCGTTCTTTTCTGGTGTGATAGGTTACAAATTTGATGGGACCGCATTAATTTTGATTAATGCAAGATAATAAACCTAAAAGATGTTGTTGGAACAAAGCTTTAAAAACTGACATTACAGACGTTCTCTTTTACTTTGCACAGTGGTATTCGGTTTGGAATACCCAGCACCTCATTCGACGAGGCAAGGGCCGAGATCCCTTCACCAGGAGTGACCCCTTGAGTAAAAGTTTGCGTCAGGGTAATAACTTCACTATAGTCGATTATTTTTGCTTTGCTTCATGGTATTCAGTTTGGAATATCCTGCACCTCATTCGACGAGGAAAGAGCCGAGATCCCCCCACAAGGAGTGACCTCTTTACCAAAGGTTTTCGCCATAATATATTTATAAAACCACTCAGGTTCTTTCAACGATATCAAGTTCAGTACGTTAACGGGTTTTTCGCCAAAAACCCAGTCGTAGCCCTCCGTCATTTCGGATTGGTATTGCTTAGTTTTCGTGCTTCGTATTTCGTGCTCAGCTGAGGCGTAGTGTTCGGTAGCTATGTAATATTTTTCTGTAGCATGTAATGCAATTGGTTAGGACAGTCGTGCGGTCATTTTGGCTCAGTCAAGGACTCGTACGGGTGGTTCTAATACAATCAAGATAATGACGGGTTGAACTTGACTAGGATCCTTTGATATGTTGGCTCAGTCAAGGTCACATGGATCCTAGGAGCAAAACCCACATCGGGAGTTTCAAATATACCGGAAACTTGCAGATTTAGCATACCTTCTGGAGTGTGGTAACTAGGGTTGATTCCATCTAGTGCATCACACAATGATAGTTGGATCCCGATCCCACTGATGAGTAGGATTACACTTGGGAGATTTTTTCACTTAACAATCAATGCTATAAACAAGTAGGTGTCTAGAACGGTGTTAGCGGGGCTACGCCTCCAGGGAAAAGAGGTTATATAATTAAGGAACTTTGCGAAAGCGTTGGAAAACCTCCCTCGAAGTACCAACACCAGCCTGGTTGAAAGGTTAAGCAAGTATTGTGACGTGCGATTAATCCCGACTAGTTCTTCTTTTAGGGTTTGAAGAAGAATTTGAGGAAACAGTGGGAGCCATCCTCGCTAGATAAATTAATAACCAATCTAACCTTGCAAGAGCGCACGCTGAGTGTTTTCCCTCTCTCTCTCTCCAGGTAGCAACCATTTCACGCCCTAATCAAGATAATAAAATGTATCGCTTGACCGATCCGAATTCTTATTCGGGGCTGGGGAACGTCGGTCCGGCTCTAACTTACGACACCTGTCATAAGTATGAGCAAAGGAAAGAGGAAAGCTTGAAATCCTTGATAAACCCATCGAAGAGGAAACATACTGTTGCATCTTCTTCAGGTGTTCTTGTTATTGAGAACTGTTTTTCGGTCAGTCCTACCTCTTGGGTACTCGATACCGGATCAGGATCTCACATCTGTAATTTATTGCAGGGACTGAGAAAAAGTAGGACAGTTGGACCTGGTGATATGTCCCTCAGAGTGTGGAATGGAGCACAAGTTAATGCTGCTGCCGTCGGTGAATATCACCTAGTATTGCCAAATTGCAATACTATGATTTTGAACAATTGCTACTATGTACCTTCCATGTTATGCAACATAATATCAGTTTCATTACTTGATAAAGATGGATATAATTTTGTTCTTGATAGAAATATCATGAACATCTACCTTCATAAGGTATTGGTTGCATAAGGTACACTGTGTAATGGTATCTATGTTCTAAATCAGAATACAGTTCTCAATATACAAAACACACGCAAGAGGAAGAGTTCAGATGTGAACGAATCCTACTTGTGGCATTGTAGACTTGGTCATATCGGAGAGAAAAGACTGAGCAAGTTGCATAAAGATGGACTCTTAGATACGTTCGAATTTTCATCTCATGAAACTTGTCAATCTTGTCTCAAAAGAAATATGACTAAATCTCCATTCACCGAACATGGAGAGAGAGCAGCAGAGCTCTTGGGGCTTATACACAGTGATGTGTGTGGTCCGATGTCTATACATGCAAGGGGTGGGTTCTCGTACTTCATCACATTCACTGACGATCTCTCTAGATTTGGGTATGTGTATCTTATGAAACACAAATCTGAAGCTTTTGAGAAATTCAAAAAATATAGAAACGAGGTAGAGAACCAGAATGGCAAAAGTATTAAGATCCTCTGATCTGACAAAGGAGGGGAGTACTTAAGCACGGAATTCCAAGATTACCTAAAAGAGAATGGAATTTTCTCTCAGCTTACTCCTCCGTATACACCACAACACAACGGTGTATCGGAGCTGAGGAATCTTACCCTATTGGATATGGTTCGCTCCATGATGAGTAGTGCTGAGTTGCCTCTTTCATTTTGGGGACATACACTTTTGACAGCAGCATATCTATTGAATGATGTTCCGTCCAAATCCGTGCCTAAGACACCATTCGAGATATGGAATGGCAAAAGGACATATCTTAAACGTATTAAGATATTGGGTTGTCCGGCATATGTAAAAGTACAAAATCCGGACAAATTAGAGGCACGTTCAGTTTTATGGAAGTTTGTGGGATATCCTAAAAATTCAATAGCATATCTGTTCTACCACACCGAGAAACAGAAGGTGTTTATATCTCGCCATGCCACCCTTTTAGACTGGCAATTTCTTGCAAAAGAAACATGTAGGAGTTCGGTAGAACTGGAAGAAATTCAGCGACCACAAATTGAAACTGAAGATTTGGCAGAAACTCAAGATTCAATAATCCCGGACGAACCTCAGCCACTCCGCAGATCTAGTTGGATTTCTCATCCGCCCGAGAGATACTACGGTTTTCTCATAGATGGGGATCGAGAGGATTGTATCTTGGAAGAAGATGATCTTACTGGTTTCAGGCATGCCATTATCAGTAGGGACTCTGATAAGTGGTTGGATGCTATCCAATCTGAAATGGAGTCCATGTACACCAATAATGTATGGACCCTGGAAGTTGCTCCACCTGGGGTAAAACCCGTGGGATGCAAATGGATCTACAAGAAGAAACTTAGTGTAGATAGACTCGTTGCAAAAGGTTTTCGTCAAAGACCAGGAGTAGACTATGACGAAACCTTTTCTCCAGTGGCTATGCTCAAATCCATTAGGATCCTGCTTGCCGTTGCTGCCTTCCATGACTATAAGATCTGGCAGATGGACGTAAAAACGGCTTTTCTAAATGGAAGTTTAGAAGAGTGCCTTTATATGGATCAGCCAGAAGGTTTTATAGATAGTGGGAGCAGCGGGAAGGTGTGCAAGTTACTCAAATCCATTTATGGATTGAAGCAAGCATCGCAGAGCTAGAACATCTGTTTTGATGCGACAGTCAAGGACTTTGACTTCATCAAGAATGAGGATGGGCCTTGTATTTATAGGAAGATTGTAGGAAGAACTGTCGTGTTCCTAGTCTTGTACGTGGACGGCATTCTTTTGATAGGAAATGACATTCCTATGCTACAATCGGTCAAGCTATTCTTATCACAAAGGTTCTCCATGAAAGACCTAGGTGATTCCTCGTACATTTTGGGGACAAAGATCTACAGAGATAGATCCAAGAAATTACTGGGACTTTCACAGTCCAGGTACATAGAGACCGTACTAAAGAGATTTAGTATGGAAGATTCCAAGCGCGGTAACATACCCGCATTGCACGGAATCACCCTCTCCAAGACCGACGAGGAGAGGGTTCGCATGAGCACTATACCCTACGCTTCAGCGGTAGGATCTATAATGTATGCGATGCTATGTACAAGACCAGATGTAGTTTACGCACTAAGCGTGGTGAGCCGGTATCAGTCAGACCCAGGTGAGGACCACTGGACAGCAGTAAAGAACATTCTCAAGTACCTGAGAAGGACTAAGGAGATGTTCCTAAATTACGGAAATAGAAACCTAAGGGTCGAGTCCTTTACCGACTCAAGCTTCTAGAGTGAGAAGGATGACAGCAAGTCTGTCTCGGGTTTTATGTTTGCCCTCAACGGAGGGGCGGTATGTTGGAAGAGTTCCAAACAGGATACCGTTACAGACTCGACGATGAAGGCTGAATACATTGCTGCGAGCGATGCCGCAAAAGTGGCGGTCTGGATAAAGAAGTTCATAGCTGAACTTCAGGTTGTTCCGTCCATTGTTGATCCTATACCAGTGTATTGTGATAACAATGGGGCTATAGCTTTAGCGAAGGAACCACGGTCCCATCAGAAATCCAAACACATCTTAAGGCGGTATCACCTGATCAGGGAGATCATAGATCGCCAGGAGATCGAGGCCCGGAGAGTAGATACGAAAGACAACACGGCGGATCCATTTACAAAGGCCCTCCCTCAAGCACAGTTCGAGTGACTTTTTGGGATTTTGGGTATGCGGTACGCCAGCAGCTAGCCTTAGAGCAGACGTTGGGTATTCGGTATGCCAAACACTAGCCTTTAGTATAAGTGGGAGATTGTTGGATGTATATGCCCTAGAGGCCAGTATTGTATATATGTACATATGGATACTAGGGATATGTATGTACAGAACAATCTTGCTCATTTTTATAGTATATTATTTGACTTATCTTGATATGTGTATTTATTTTTATTATATCTCGTTTGCACATATTGATAAAGACTCGATACGGTAGTGCACTATTGTGGTTGTCTTTATCTTAACATGGCATGTGTCATACTCGTTATTACATATTGCGGTTACATGTTGATAAAGCCCCTAGGATCTTGCTTGACTACCTGTGTTGTGATGGCGATCATACTTGTGGGAGTAGGATAGTTCATAAGCACATCCTTAAATGGTCCCCAGTCGCGTGAGTATCGAGACTGGGCACTGATACTCCAGAGTAGACTGGTGTGTACATTTTACCCCCGTCGGGGGATGGTTGGTCATGCAGCCATTGGTCTGATGCACCTAAGATCGTATGCAAATGCTCACTGGGTGTGAGTACACTGGACGGACTCGCCAAGAACTTCCATATGGTACTATATCTATCATCAGATGGAAGTTCTCAGGTGACATGTGTACATGTTAGTCTTTGGACCCGAGATCGGCATTTGTCTCGTGTGAGTTCCCACTGAACATTGATCACTACATTAACACGGCTCTACTGAGTCATGCAAACAGGTTTTGGTTGGGTTCAGTCCGGAGCCATATGGAGGCAGTGAGCGATTGTCGAGGATTCGTCTCTCCCGGTTTAGGGAGTCGATATCGCATTGTGATTCGATTGGTTAGGACCATAAGACCTTGGCCAAGGCACTTGGGATTTACTGATAGGTTGATCAGTAGTTTTCTGGATTGGACCTGAGCCACATCGGCACGACTTATCAGGTTGTTAGGGTCTGACGTTCACCATCCCTTAGACCCGGTATGCGATACTCTTTGACGATGAGACCGGACTGCACAGATATTGTCACGGATAGGCTCAGTAGGAGATCCGGATGAGTTTGCTCATTGGCCTTCCTTTTTGACAGGTACCTGGGAAGCCGTTACGTACAGCTAGTGCCGCTGACGTGCTTGTGGTTAAACCCACTTCTAGAGTACTATCGAGTCGTTAGAGTCCCACAGAGGGTTTCCCCGATCCAGGCAAAATGATGTAGTAGCCGTATTGGATACGTGCAGGGTTCGATCGGTTGATCTACTTGGTACTCGGATTTTCGATTGGACAGTTTGTAATGCTAGCCGGCTCGGGTTTGAGCCGGATTATTAAATCAGGTATTGATTTAACGATTTATGTATATGTATTTCGATATATATATTCTAGTATTACGTTCTTCGTGTTATTCTATCTTTTCTGGGCGTTCGGATTTTTATCGTATTGCCGGTATATTTGTACAGTAGACTGAAATCCGTATTTACTACAGATTTCCTTCTAGAAGGTGGCCACCTTATTATGTATTTTCCTTTTATTTGATAATTGGAAATGAGGTGTAAAGTAATGGGTATGGGAGGAAAAGAGGTTACTATGCTTCAATAGTATTCAAATGAATTTATAATTCATTTTGGAGTTACTATTGAAGTATGGTTGCTAATTGTTTATTGAAAGAATTGATACACAAAGCCTAGATGTGTATTTTTCTCTTTCATGCTTGATTCATTATTTTCTTTGAGCTCTCTTTTGCTCTCATCTCCTCCCTCATCTTGCTTTGCTCCACCTTCATCTTCTTCTCTTCACTAACATTCTCATGAGTTGAGAAACAAGTGAAGAGGTTAGAAAAGAGATAGCAAACACTTAGATACTCTCACTACATCCTAGACTACTTGGTTTAGCAAACCAAGTTTTCTAGTTTCTCCTTTTGTTACATAGTTAGGAGCTAGAGCCATGGACCATAGTCCCCGGGTGGATCATCAAGGACCAAGGAAGACCGGAGAACAAGCTCGATCCCGGAGAATCGACGGAGCAAGGAAAGAAGATCAAGCAAGTTCAAGGTAGCTAGTAAGAGCTAAGGATGAAGAACGAAGACCGAAGGACTTGGTTCATTTGGTAAGAATTCCTCATCATAGTAGATAACTCTCCTAGTATAGCTAGTTCGTTTTATGGATAGATCCGGTTAAGTTTTATTCTATTGTCAAGTTTTTGTTCGCAAGAAAATTTTTGTTCCGCATTTGGCCACGGAAGTTGGCCGTGGCACTAGGGTAACCCTTCATTTAAGGTAAGCTTTATACCTCAAGTTGGTTTAGTGATGGCTCAAACTTGCTAATCTTGCCATCAAATGCAAAGATTTGCTTCAAGAACCAACTAGGAAGTGTTTAGCAAATGCTTTAGTGAAGAAATGATGGATTTTTGTTGGAGATTGGTGCTTTAATGAAAGAAGAAGAAGAAGAAGAAGAGGAAAGGGGAGGGCTGCTGCTACTGCTGGGTGCAGGAAGTTGAGGGGGAAAGAGAGAGTGTGAGGTGTGAGTGCAAAGTCAAAGCTCCCATGCTTAATAAAATAACCCCCAATGCTTCCCTTTTCTTTTCTTTTCTAATTTTCATATTTGTTTTGGTTTTTAAAAAGGAAAATAAGAACCATATGAATAAAAATGAAAGACATGCTACATTATTAACCTAGGGTAAATTGTAGGATTGTGCATGCTAACTAAAATTTGCTTAGAAAAAAAGATTGTTAAGAAAATTTGATAATTAAGTGAACAATAAATTAAATGATAATTAATAAAACACAATTATATAAATAATTACATATTATCACTATTTAAAATAGATTTATTCCGGTCTATGTGGAAATAATTATTAACTGTTGGTTGTATGTATGCCCTATAGGCCAATACTGTACATGAGATGTATATTATAGTGGATGCTGGGACATATATAGGGAGGACTTTCTTGCTCGACATAATAGTACGCTATCTGGTTGCTCTTTATCTTAACATGTACACTTATTGTCTCTCTGTTACATGTTGATAAAGCCCTTAGCATGTTTACACGACCTCCAGGATTATGATGCAGATCATACTAGTGGGGCTGGGTAGTCCATGACTACATCCTTCAATGTTCCTAGTCGTGGGAATATCGAGACAGGGCATCGATATGCCAGAGTAGACTAGCGTATATCTTCTCGACCCATGTGATGGGCGATGGATGTTCCCATATCCATTGGTGTTTGACATCAGAGATGGGATGCGGGTGCTTAGTGGAGACTGGGTACACTGAACGGACTCCCCGATAACTCCAAGATGGTATTATATCTCACGTCAGATGGCAGTTCTCTGGTGATACTGATACAGCTTAGTCTGTTGACCCGAGATCGTCATAGAGTCTTGTGTGTCTTCCACTGTGCTTTGATTTCCACCCTACCACGGCTCAACTGAGTCGTGAAAACAGGTGGTTTTTGGGTACAGTCCCAATTCACATGGAGGTAATGAGCGATACGAGAGGATTCGTCCCTCTCAGTATTGGGGGTTGATGTTGCCCTATGCTCAACTGGCTATAACTGAAAATCCCTGGCCAGGGTTGATGTGATTTAATGGTAAGTGTTATCTGTAGTTTCACACTCGTTATGGACCTTACATCGGCATGACTTCTTAAGCTACTGGGGTCAGACGTTTACCACCCCTAGACGAGATATGCGACATATCAGATGAACAGACCGGACTGTGCGGAAAGTGTTACTGATCGTATTCGCAGGAGTGTGAGCAGGCTTGCTCGTTGATCTTCTGATCGCTCATTACCCGGGTGGCCGTTACGTTTAGCAGACCGCTTGCGGCTTGTGGGTGACTGATATGATCAGTACCTACTGCCGGCGTATTGACGAGTCTTTAGAATCCTACACAGTGGTTTCCTGGCTCAAGCGAAACGAAATAGGAGCGCATATGAGATATGTGCGGGAACGAGAATAATACGAGTATGTGATACCGTATTCTATTCTCGCGATTTGTATCAACGGTCGGTTATATGCGATATAGCCGGGTTACCAAATCAAGTGTTGATTTGATATATTGATACACTAGATATTAGTCGGTTATATGCGATATGACCGGATCATTAAATTAAGTGTTGATTTAATGATTTAATGTACAATTATATATTTGATATATTACTTTACATTAACTAGTATTGGTTCACTTAAGATTGCTTTTCTCACTTGATGTGCACATGTTGTATATGTGATATATGTTTGTGCACTTGATTGCATCGTGCTTGATGATACATGCAAACTTGGGTGTATGAGTGACTTATACCATATTTAAGTTAGTGGAAAAGGTTTATATTTATTTTGTAATTCAAAATTAGTGTTCACTTTGTCATGCTTAAAGCTTCAAGAAGCTTTTGGCATCATTTGACCAAGTCCACTAACTTTGGCTCACTAAAGATATTTATTAACCAAACCACTAACATAAACTATGGTTTAGTCTCTGCATAGGTTAGTGGATGATATTAACCCACCCAAGGTGGCAAATGATAATTATCTTCACTTATTAATCTTTTCTCATTATTCATTCTTTCTTCTTCTTCTTCTTCATCAAGAAAAAAACCTTGCTAGAATTTTTTAAGTGAAGAAACAAAGTGAGAAATCAAAATCTAAAGTGAACCCATTTCCTATTTCATTATCCTGTACTACTTGCCATTTAGTTTAGGGTGTTCTCTTCAAAAATTTCTTGACCAATTGAAGAGGGAGCTTGAGTTTGAGTCATCTCAACGTAGATCATGTTCGGCCTCAAAGTCAACGAGCAAGCTTGATCATTTCTCCGGGGGAATCCATTCTAGAGTTCGGGACTATGATGATCGCAGCGAAGGGACATCAACACGGAGTTTTAGAAGTGAAGGACCGGATCTACAAAGGTTGTATTTTCATTCACTTCTCTTTGTAATGTTAGATTATTAGTTTTGTTACCCTAGTTTTCTAGTATGATCTTTAGGTTGATTTCTTAGCACCGCCTTTTAATTTTTATTGTGGCTTGTGTGATGCTTGCAAACCCTAGGCTAGGTGCTAAGGAATCCCAAGATGGTATCAGAGCCTAACTAGAAACTTAGACGATGTTAGGACAATACGAAAACAAAAAACTCCGCAAAAATACGATTTTTGAAACCTTGAAATTGCTCTCTGGAAATTTTTTAAAAAGTGGTATGGCAATTTTTTAAGCAACTGCAGAGTGGAATTTACGGTGTTTTAGGAACACAAAGGAAATACAAAGGGGCGTACACGGTTCCTGGCCGTCGACATGGCCAAGAATTCCGGCGTCGCCGACCCCTTAGGCTCCCCTGCCCCTCGTATTGCACCTGTGATCTTTTACACCTATTTTGGGGTTTCTGGTATTGTTTGGGAAGTCCAGATTTTCATGTGATGATATTTGTGTTATGGACTCTTTGCGGAGTATTTCGTATTCGTATTTTTTAGCATTGTATTGGTAACCTAGGCTATGTTTGACAGTTCGAACGAAATTCAAACAGCGCCCCATGACCCCCTCTTTGAAATTTCCTAGTGTTGGAATTTTCCTAAGTTAATTATATTCAATGTTCGTGCAAGTAACTCTATGGACCCTCTAGAAGAACATAAACCTTAACTCGATTCTGTGCCCTCTGAACCGCGGCTTGAAACTTAGGGTTTGCCGTGGTTCCGCGGTGTCATAGGTGAGGGGTTGGTTTGACCCTTCTACGGCTGGATCAAAGGTACTGTAACACTTTTTGTGTACTTTAACTTCGCTCAAGTGTTGAGCTCATTGAGAGTTGTGGGAATTTGTTGATTCATTCGAAACGTTTAACATAGTCTAGTATATTGTGATACAATAATTAGAATCAACAACATTTGAATATTATGAATCTAGCAATTTAGTTGTCACGACCCGCAGGGTACGGAACGTGACTGGCACTTAAGTTTACGAAACGTCTAAAGACGTCCGTAAAATAAGTAAGCCAAAGCCCAGAAAACCAAACCAAATAAGCAAAAGAGTGAAGAGAACCCAATCAATTGGAAACAAGTTTATCAATAAGTCATATAAAACCCTTTTTGAAAACAATATCAATTTTTCCGAAAATTTCGGCAGAGTCTCCTTTGTAAATACTGGCCCCCAAAATGGGTACAACAAAAATATATATGAATCCAACAAATAAGGCATCCCCAAGCGGGAGCTAGCTCTTCGCCACAAGGCGGTCACAAATCCCATGCAAAATAAAGCAACAACATGCGAAATAATCATAATGAAGCATAAGAAAAACAGCATGTCGACTCAAGTGAGCTCGACCCCAAAATACAGCATAAAAGTCCACAAACCTCACAGTCTCATTTCTAGGTCAATATACAATAATACTGGTAGATACAGTAGATGGAGTGCACTAGATACAAAGAATATACAAGGTGGTACAAAAATAATGATATAACCCACCTAAGAGCAAAACCTCGAGTCCAGGCAAAGGAGGCAAAAGAACAAGTGCGCCCGCCGCTACTGTACTGACGGAGCGGACCTGCAAAAGGCTGTGGCACAACGGGGGTGAGTTGCCAACTCGTGAGTAATAAATAACATCTACAAAGGCTATCGTATGCATGCACACAAGCATCCTAGTATCTAAAATACAGGTATGACTGGATGCACTAGCAGGTGTGTATACAACATCAGTGCACTAATATGTATGCAACATGAATATCTGAGGTCTCAATAGGTATATATAAGAAAACATTTTATCTCTTTTTGTTTTTGAAACTCTTTTAGAATGCCAGCATAACCCTCAAAGAATCGACGAGAACCGGTGTCCAGCAACGACACCTAAAAGCTGTCTCAAATCTCATAAATCCATGTCATAGTGTCTCTGGCCTCAGCCATCCGGCTGACCCATCTCAATATCAATATCTCATCCTCTCGCGGCCCCGGTCGGTATCCTCTGGATATCCGCCGTGCCTAATGAAGTCACCGGTAGGTAATCCGTCCCCTGCCAGGCTCATCGTCAGCACCACGAGCTTCTTGCCCCGAGGTACCCTACCGGGCCCACCATGTACCCGAGACAGTTCATCCAACTCCTCGAAACGGGTCTCGAAAACAACAGCAAACTCATGGTGGACGACACTTACATAACTAGAAAACCGCAATTTACATATTTTAAAAATATAATAAGTTTAGAAATTTTGCGGTTTTTCCCCGAAATCCAGAAATATCATAAAATCTCAAGAAATCCTCATAAGTGCATATGTCAATGATAATGAATGCATATGGTATCAATAATCAAGTTGCGATGTGTGATTAATAGATTAGGCATGAACAAATAATATGATGAAGTACATGCACATGAATAGCAATCCTACGATTTCATTTTAAGGAATTAAAGACAATAGCACAAGTTTAAGTATCAATTAGTAAAATGTTTCAATTTAAAGGTTATCTAGTGTGGTGGCATGGCAATTACCAGGGTGTGTGTGTAAGCATGAATAGTGCTCGTGCTGCATATAAAAACCCTGGCAATGGTGCAGGTGTCCTATAAAATGGTTTCGTATAGGTATGTCAATATAGGGCATGAATGTAGCAAATAATCATACAAGTATTACACCCCTAATTACTAACATTACTAGGAATCTTTTAAGTTACTAAAACTATCGGGCGGCTTTCGCCATCCAACGATAGTCCGCCGTAGATGTGACATCTACTCACCGGAATCCCTAGCTAGCTGTGTCTAATCACCGCTTTCCCCTTTCGTGCCGCGTCTGACGTCTCCGCGACCGAACCTGGAATTTACATTAATACCAAACATAAGGTTACCTATCAAGACTGACGCAAAACCCAAACGAAAATACTAATGTTCACTAGCTAGGTACAACGTGCACAAGGTGCGCGGAACATACGCGAAAATCGCAAAAACTGCCAAAAATCGCCGATTTGGTCGCCCGGCAAAACTAAAACCCGACCACTCAAAAATCCGCACACACGCATCCTAAATGTCATAGGATACGCTAAAAATGTTATCAAGACATCGCAATAATTCATCACAACATTTTAGTAAAAACTAGTAAGCTAGAATAGCAATTAGGTGCAAACATCGACAATAGCGACAAAGTTATCACGGTCCAACACAACCATCCAATCCACACAACTAGTTAGCCACCAAAAACACAAATTTTAACTTATTTACCATGCTACAAAACCCACATTCCATACACAAACCTCTTCTTGAATTTGGTAATTAGCAATCTTAATGAAAATTTCACACAAGCTTAACATAGATTAGCATAATATGAAGCCACTTAAGCAAAGTAACCTTAAAGATTGGTTTAGTAATTAACTAGATATCTAATTAGCTTTAATTAACTAAGTAATGGTTCCTAAAAACCCTAGTTTAACTCTAACCATAAACCTTTAAAAACTAGATTAGAATCTAACACTAAATTAACACTAGATTTTAGCCCAATTAGCAATTTAACCACTTAGATTAAGCTAACAAAATAACTAGATAACAAAATAGCTTAATTAATCTCTTAATGGTGATCTAAACCCTAAATTAATTTCAAACCACAAACTTTAAAAAACTAGTATGCAATTAACACTAAAATTAACACTAAAACAATTTTCAAAGTTCTAATTAGCATACTTTAACTACAATGTAACCATTTGATTAGAAGTTATACCTCAAAAGTTCAAACCCTATGTTGCTAAAGCCTCCCAAGATGCCATCTTTCTCCAAGATTTGAGCCAATTTGGGTTTGAGAAGAGAGGGAATAAGGTTTTGCTTTGAAATTGTAAAGGATTTGTTGATTTTTGATGGTTTTTGAGATGAATTTGTGAACAAAATAGAGAGGAAAATGAAGGGGGGGGGGAGCTGCTGATTTTCTGGACAGAAATGAGGGAGAGGGGAGTGGTGTGGGTGTGGGAAAAAGTCTCTAGTCAAACTCCCCCAAAGTCAAAGCACCATACCCCATTTAACAATTCAAAAACATTTAAAAAAACCCTCATTTCCACACAAAAACACAAGTCAAAGAGCATGGAATTTTTTTTTCCCATGTGCTGCTGGAAATGGCCGGCCTAGGGTGAGGGAGAAGTGAGAAGGAGTGCACAAAAAAAAAATTTATGCAAAAAGACCCCCTACAAGTCCAAAATTGCAAGTTTAAGCTTAAATTCAATAAATTTCGTTTTCTATAATAAAAATTAGTTAAAAATCAAAATAAAATACAAAAAATTTATGTTACAACTAGATTTTAATTAACATAATTTTAAAGATTAAAATTAGCCCGGAAAATTTTGTATTTATCGCTAATTTAATGTATTTTCTTACCGGCTTAAAATAATATTAAAAAATTGAAAAATAGGGAAAAAATTTTAAATGCCCAAAATTTAATAAGTAACTCATTAGCTACTAAAAACAAGCAATTACCTATCCATTTTAGGTATAATTAGCCCTAAACTGCAAAATAACAAAAAAGACGGTTTTCGGAAAAATACCGAATTTTCACCGATTTTCAGGAAAACACCAAAACGACTTTTCAAGGCGCTACAATCTTCCCCCCTTAAAGAAATTCGGTCCCTGAATTTAAAAATATAACTACGCGTACCTTCAAAGAGATGGGGATATTTCTTCCTCATCTCGCCCTCGGTCTCCCAGGTAACCTCCTCGCTGCTCGGGCTACGCCAAAGGACCTTGACGATTGGTATAATCTTCGACCTCAACTTCTTCACCTGCCGATCCAGGATGGCCACCGGCTGCTCTGCAAAAGAAAGGTCGCGCTCTAGCTGGACTGTCGGGTGCTGAATCGCATGCGAAGGGTCGTGAAGGTACTTGCGGAGCATCGAAACATGGAAGACGGGATGAACATCGGGAAAGCTGGGAGGAAGAGCCAAACGATATACAACAGCGCCGACATGCTCGAGGATCTCGAAGGGACCTACGAATCTAGGGCTAAGCTTCCCCTTTCGCCCAAAACGCATCACGCCCTTCATCGGAGAGACTCTCAGAAAAACATGGTCGCCAACTGCGAACTCTAATCTGCGACGGCGCCTGTCTGCATAGGATTTCTGTCTGCTCTGAGCTGCCCTCATCCGGTCTCGAATCAACTGTATCTTCGCTGTCGTCTCCTCAACAAGCTGCGGCCCCAAAATGCTGCTCTCGCTGAGCTCTGACCAACAGACGGGCGATCTGCATCTCCTCCCATACAATGCCTCGAAAGGTGCCATCTGAATAGTATCCTGGAAGCTGTTGTTGTAGGAGAACTCCACTAGAGGTAAATGACGATCCCAGCTACCACCAAAGTCTAAAACGCACGCTCTGAGCATGTCCTCGAGAGTCTGAATGGTCCGCTCTGACTGTCCGTCGGTCTGCGGATGAAATGCTGTGCTGAAGCTCAAACGAGTGCCCAGAGCCTCCTGGAGTCTCTGCCATTCTGCTGGTAAACTGAGTGCCTCGATCTGACACGATACAAGTCGGTACGCCATGTAGTCGCACGATCTCGTCAATATAGAGCTGAGCATACTGAGCGAAGCTGAAAGTGGTCTTCACTGGTAGGAAGTGAGCCGCTTGCGTAAATCTATCCACGATCACCCAGATGGAGTCGTACCCTCGACTGGTCCTGGGTAGACCCACAACGAAGTCTATCGAAATCTGCTCCCATTTCCACTCTGGAATGGGTAACGGCTGTAGCTCTCCTGCGGGCCTCTGGTGCTCGGCCTTGACTTGCTGACAAGTCAGGCATCTCGAAACGAACTCCGCAATGTCCCTCTTCATCCCGTCCCACCAGTAGGTCTCTCTCATATCATGGTACATCTTGGTGGAACCGGGGTGGACACTATACACTGATCGGTGTGCCTCCTCAAGAATGTCGCGCCGCAATCCATCAGCATCTGGTACGCACAGTCTAGATCCATATCGTAAAATCCCCTGATCGTCAATCACGAACTCGGAAAATCTGCCATGTCCCATCTGTGCCATGATCTCTGAGCAACGGTCGTCACTGCGCTGTGCCTCATATATACGGTCAAGCAACTGTGGGCGTGCACGAACATGCGCGAGCTGTCCTCCTGTCTGAGTGAACTCGAACTCAACTCGGCTGTCGCATAACATCTGCCAATCTGCTGACGACTGCCTCTGCACTGCGCGCAAAAAGGATAGACTACCCCCGGGCCTCCTACTCAACGCATCTGCCACCACATTCGCCTTGCCTGGGTGATATAAGATCTCGCAGTCGTAGTCTTTCACCAACTCCATCCAACGACGATGTCTGAGGTTCAGGTCTCGCTGCTGAAATATGTACTTTAAGCTCTTGTGATCGGTGAATATCTGACACGACTCGCCGTATAGGTAATGTCGCCAAATCTTCAGTGCAAAGACCACTGCAGCCATCTCCAAATCATGAGTGGGGTAGTTCTGTTCATGCTTCTTCAACTGCCGAGAAGCATAAGCGATCACCCGGCCATGCTGCATCAATACGCATCCTAATCCCACTCGCGAAGCATCACAGTAGGCCACAAATCCGCCTGATCCCGAAGGCAAAGATAATACCGGCGCCGTAGTCAAACAAGTCCGTAGCTGCTGAAAACTGTGCTCGCACTCCTCTGTCCAAACGAAAGGAACTCCCTTCCGGGTCAAACCGGTCAAAGGTGCAGCTATACGGGAGATGTCCTGAACAAAACGCCTGTAGTAGCCTGCCAGGCCTAGAAAACTATGGATCTCAGTAACCGATGTAGGTCGGGGCCACTGCTGAACAGCCTCAATCTTCTTCGGGTCCACACAAATGCCGTCTCTCATAACCACGTGACCTAAGAATCCGACGATGTCCAGCCAGAATGCACACTTGGAGAACTTTGCGAACAGCTGGTGCTCCCTCAGAGTCTGTAACGTAATCCGCAAGTGTTGCTCGTGCTCCTCTCTGCTCCGGGAGTACACCAAGATATCGTCGATAAACACGATGATGAACATGTCAAGATACGGCCTGAATGTACGGTTCATCAAATCCATGAATGCTGCTGGGGCGTTGGTGAGTCCGAACGACATCACCAAAAACTCGTAGTGGCCGTAGCGCATGCGGAAAGCTGTCCTCGGTATATCCTGCTGTCGAACTCGCAGCTGATGGTATCCTGATCGCAAGTCGATCCTCGAAAAATACCCCGCACCCTGAAGCTGGTCGAACAAATCATCAATGCGTGGCAACGGATATCTGTTCCGAACGGTAACTTTGTTCAGCTGGCGGTAGTCGATACATAAGCGCAAACTTCCATCCTTCTTCTTCACAAACAGGACCGGAGCACCCCACGGAGAAACACTCGGTCGAATAAGCCCCTTATCTAACAAATCCTGCAACTGATCCTTCAGCTCTCGAAGCTCTGCCGGGGCCATCCGATAAGGCGGTATAGAAATAGACCCCGAGCTGGGAATCAAATCAATGCAGAACTCAACATCGCGCTCAGGCGGTAGCCCAGGTAGCTCATCAGGGAAAACATCAGGGAACTCACAAACTACCGGGACCCGGTCTAACGGAACCTCTGCAGCTCGAGTATCACAAATATACGCTAAGAATCCCTGACATCCCTTCCGCAAGAGCTGACCAGCGCGAAGAGACGAAATCAAGCTGGGAAGGGTGACGCTGCGGTCTCCCTGAATAACAAGGACTGGCTCTCCCGGAAAGCTAAATCTGACTGCCTTCTCACGGCAGTCCACCGAAGCATAACAAGTGGCTAGCCAATCCATGCCCAGAAGCACATCAAAGTCCAACATATCGAGGAGAATCAAATCAACCGATGAATCCCTCTCCCCGATACGAACGGAACACAAACGAAAAACAAAACGAGCGACAAACGACTCGCCTACCGGAGTACTAACAACAAGCGGATGATCTAACGACAACGACTCATGGCCCAACATCGATGCAAAGTGTGTAGATACGTACGAATGTGTGGAACCTGGGTCGAATAATACCCGTGCATCGAAAGAACAAACTGGCAAGGTACCTGTCACAACGGCATTGGATGCCTGCGCATCCTGCGATGTCAAAGCAAATACTCGGGCCTGTCCTCCACCGATAGCGGGCTGACCTCGACCTCGGCCTCTGCCTCCTCGTCCTCTCTGAACAGGACCGCCGCGTCCACGGCCTCTGGGTGCACCTAACTGGCGTGGAGCATCGCCTGTGGTAGGAAGTAGGGCTCTCTGTGGAGGGGGTGGCGATGGTGGTAGGGTCACATGCGGAACTGTCACTGCTCCCTGTCGTCTCGCCGGACAGTCTCTGACAAGATGGTGCAAACTCCCACACCCAAAACACCCTGGCGACGGCTGCTGCCCCTGGGGATAAGAACCATATAACTGTCCCCGCCCAAATCCTCTGCAAGGCCTATCTCTCGGAAAGAATCTGGCGTGCTGCCTCTGAGACGGTACATCGGTGCGAATCCTCTTCGGCCCAGAAACGGCCGAAGTCTGTGATATGCGTGCCTCCATCCGCAATGCCGTATCCATAGCAGCTGAATAAGTGTCGTAGTGCTGGGCGCCAATGGCAACATATAGTTGGGCATCAAGTCCCTGTACGAACTTCTTCATCATCTTCTCCTCGGTATCCACCAAATACTGAGCATATCGGGATAACTGTGTAAACTGGATGTCATACTCAGACACCATCATCCTAGGTGTCTTGACTAAGGCCTCGAAGCTACGAGCTTTGGCGTCACGAACGCTCTCTGGAAGGAAACGGGCTAGAAAGACCGCTGTAAACTCGACCCAAGTCATAGGCGGCAGACCTGCAGCTCGACCTCTCAAGACTGACTCCCACCATGTCTGCGCGAGACCCTCTAGTCGGAAACTCGCAAGCTCTACCCATCGATCTTCCGAACATCTCAGCGAACGGCAGATCCTTGCTAAACTGTCAAGGAACGTCTGTGGGTCCTCCGCTGCCTCGGTGCCGGTGAATACTGGAGGTCTCAGCCTCATGAAATCCTGTAGTGAAACCGGAATGGCCACGGTGGTAGTAGTAGGAGCAGGTATCATGGTCGTCTGTGATGTAGTAGGTGCGTCATCCGGCCTCGGTGTACGACTGGCTGCAACTAGGGATCCTACCATCTGACGTAGCTCCTGCATACCCCCATCATCTGTCGCAACTCCGCCATACCAGTCTCGAGCCTATCCATACGGCCTGGGGAAGGTGGATCGGTCTGTCCCAGCGGCGTAGGCATACCACCCTGCTCAGTCCTAGTCTCGGACGAGCCAGCTCGAATCTCGTCTCTGGCGGCAGCCCTCTGTTCCCTCATAGCCTTCGGCGGCATAGTGGCTGTTACAGGAAAATGGATAATAAGAACAGTGCAATAGAATCATAGGATACCCGGAATTGAAGAAGGAATTTCAAGCAAGTATCCTAAAGTCACTTAGGCGGAGTACCGTATCGCAAGTATGCCGCGGACATACGCACGCTACGTTACCCTGCTTAAGTTACTTACTCCATCTACCAAGGGTGATCCTACACTCAAAAAGGTAAAACCTATCGCTCTGATACCAACTTTGTCACGACCCGCAGGGTACGGAACGTGACTGGCACTTAAGTTTACGAAACGTCTAAAGACGTCCGTAAAATAAGTAAGCCAAAGCCCAGAAAACCAAACCAAATAAGCAAAAGAGTGAAGAGAACCCAATCAATTGGAAACAAGTTTATCAATAAGTCATATAAAACCCTTTTTGAAAACAATATCAATTTTTCCGAAAATTTCGGCAGAGTCTCCTTTGTAAATACTGGCCCCCAAAATGGGTACAACAAAAATATATATGAATCCAACAAATAAGGCATCCCCAAGCGGGATCTAGCTCTTCGCCACAAGGCGGTCACAAATCCCACGCAAAATAAAGCAACAACATGCGAAATAATCATAATGAAGCATAAGAAAAACAGCTTGTCGACTCAAGTGAGCTCGACCCCAAAATACAGCATAAAAGTCCACAAACCTCACAGTCTCATCTCTAGGTCAATATAAAATAATACTGGTAGATACAGTAGATGGAGTGCACTAGATACAAAGAATATACAAGGTGGTACAAAAATAATGATATAACCCACCTAAGAGCAAAACCTCGAGTCCAGGCAAAGGAGGCAAAAGAACAAGTGCGCCCGCCGCTACTGTACTGACGGAGCGGACCTGCAAAAGGCTGTGGCACAACGGGGGTGAGTTGCCAACTCGTGAGTAATAAATAACATCTACAAAGGCTATCGTATGCATGCACACAAGCATCCTAGCATCTAAAATACAGGTATGACTGGATGCACTAGCAGGTGTGTATACAACATCAGTGTACTAATATGTATGCAACATGAATAACTGAGGTCTCAATAGGTATATATAAGAAACATTTTATCTCTTTTTGTTTTTGAAACTCTTTTAGAATGCCAGCATAATACTCAAAGAATCGACGAGAACCGGTGTCCAGCAACGACACCTAAAAGCTGTCTCAAATCTCATAAATCCATGTCATAGTGTCTCTGGCCTCAGCCATCCGGCTGACCCATCTCAATATCAATATCTCATCCTCTCGCGGCCATGGTCGGTATCCTCTGGATATCCGCCGTGCCCAATGAAGTCACCGGTAGGTAATCCGTCCTCTGCCAGGCTAATCGTCAGCACCACGAGCTTCTTGCCTCGGGATACCCTACCGGGCCCACCATGTACCCGAGACGGTTCATCCAACTCCTCGAAACGGGTCTCGAAAACCACAGCAAACTCATGGTGGACGACACTTACATCACTAGAAAACCGCAATTTACATATTTTAAAAATATAATAAGTTTAGAAATTTTGCGGTTTTTCCCCGAAATCCAGAAATATCATAAAATCTCAAGAAATCCTCATAAGTGCATATGTCAATGATAATGAATGCATATGGTATCAATAATCAAGTTGCGATGTGTGATTAATAGATTAGGCATGAACAAATAATATGATGAAGTACATGCACATGAATAGCAATCCTACGATTTCATTTTAAGGAATTAAAGGCAATAGCACAAGTTTAAGTATCAATTAGTAAAAGGTTTCAATTTAAAGGTTATCTAGTGTGGTGGCATGGCAATTACCAGGGTGTGTGTGTAAGCATGAATAGTACTCGTGCTGCATATAAAAACCCTGGCAATGGTGCAGGTGTCCTATAAAATGGTTTCGTATAGGTATGTCAATATAGGGCATGAATGTAGCAAATAATCATACAAGTATTACACCCCTAATTACTAACATTACTAGGAATCTTTTAAGTTACTAAAACTATCGGGCGGCTTGCGCCATCCAACGATAGTCCCCCGTAGATGTTACATCTACTCACCGGAATCCCTAGCTAGCTGTGTCCAATCACCGCTTTCCCCTTTCGTGCCGCGTCTGACGTCTCCGCGACCGAACCTCGAATTTACATTAATACCAAACATAAGGTTACCTATCAAGACTGACGCAAAACCCAAACGAAAATACTAATGTTCACTAGCTAGGTACAACGTGCACAAGGTGCGCGGAACATACGCGAAAATCGCAAAAACTGCCAAAAATCGCCGATTTGGTCGCCCGGCAAAACTAAAACCCGACCACTCAAAAATCCGCACACAGGCATCCTAAATGTCATAGGATACGCTAAAAATGTCATCAAGACATCGCAATAATTCATCACAACATTTTAGTAAAAACTAGTAAGCTAGAATAGCAATTAGGTGCAAACATCGACAATAGCGACAAAGTTATCACGGTCCAACACAACCATCCAATCCACACAACTAGTTAGCCACCAAAAACACAAATTTTAACTTATTTACCATGCTACAAAACCCACATTCCATACACAAACCTCTTCTTGAATTTGGTAATTAGCAATCTTAATGAAAATTTCACACAAGCTTAACATAGATTAGCATAATATGAAGCCACTTAAGCAAAGTAACCTTAAATATTGGTTTAGTAATTAACTAGATATCTAATTAGCTTTAATTAACTAAGTAATGGTTCCTAAAAACCCTAGTTTAACTCTAACCATAAACCTTTAAAAACTAGATTAGAATCTAACACTAAATTAACACTAGATTTTAGCCCAATTAGCAATTTAACCACTTAGATTAAGCTAACAAAATAACTAGATAATAAAATAGCTTAATTAATCTCTTAATGGTGATCTAAACCCTAAATTAATTTCAAACCACAAACTTTAAAAAACTAGTATGCAATTAACACTAAAATTAACACTAAAACAATTTTCAAAGTTCTAATTAGCATACTTTAACTACAATGTAACCATTTGATTAGAAGTTATACCTCAAAAGTTCAAATCCTATGTTGCTAAAGCCTCCCAAGATGCCATCTTTCTCCAAGATTTGAGCCAATTTGGGTTTGAGAAGAGAGGGAATAAGGTTTTGCTTTGAAATTGTAAAGGATTTGTTGATTTTTGATGGTTTTTGAGATGAATTTGTGAACAAAATAGAGAGGAAAATGAAGGGGGGAGCTGCTGATTTTCTGGACAGAAATGAGGGAGAGGGGAGTGGTGTGGGTGTGGAAAAAAGTCTCTAGTCAAACTCCCCCAAAGTCAAAGCACCATACCCCATTTAACAATTCAAAAACCTTTAAAAAAACCCTCATTTACACAAAAACACAAGTCAAAGAGCATGGAATTTTTTTTTCCCATGTGCTGCTGGAAATGGCCGGCCTAGGGTGAGGGAGAAGTGAGAAGGAGTGCAAAAAAAAAATTTTATGCAAAAAGACCCCCTACAAGTCCAAAATTGCAAGTGTAAGCTTAAATTCAATAAATTTCGTTTTCTACAATAAAAATTAGTTAAAAATCAAAATAAAATACTAAAAATTTATGTTACAACTAGATTTTAATTAACATAATTTTAAAGATTAAAATTAGACCGGAAAAATTTGTATTTATCGCTAATTTAATGTATTTTCTTACCGGCTTAAAATAATATTAAAAAATTGAAAAATAGGGAAAAAATTTTAAATGCCCAAAATTTAATAAGTAACTCATTAGCTACTAAAAACAAGCAATTACCTATCCATTTTAGGTATAATTAGCCCTAAACTGCAAAATAACAAAAAAGACGGTTTTCGGAAAAATACCGAATTTTCACCGATTTTCAGGAAAACACCAAAACGACTTTTCAAGGCGCTACATTAGTCTCATTTGATCGGTTGCCACTGGATTTTGAAGCGATCAAAAGTCCGTCTCAATCACTTTGTGTATTCGGATACTCGCCGGGTAACATTATTAGATAGCCACGCCCCATAGCCCCGACAAAGTCACTGTAGGAGAACTCCGCTGCCAAAAAGCATCCATCTGGGTGCTCGTAGCCGCGGGGTTCCTCCTAAGTGCACTTCGTCAACGGTATCGGGGGGTGCGGCCGTCTACTAAAGTTTCCGACGAGCATTTGATCGGGATGTCGGGAATCTTGTTGAATTGCCCGACTGATTATTGGAAAATGTTTTCAATATCGAGACTAAAAGGCGGGGTTTATAATTAATAGGCATGCGATGTCTAAGGAATTCATATTGTTAGGCATGAAATACGCAATATGGGATATTACGGGTTTATGTTGTCTAAGGCGGTTGCGGATTCCAACTGTTGTAGTTTTCATTTTCTTTTCTGCGACCGTAAGTGTAATATGTGGGGTATCGCCGGTTTCGTTGCTATACGTCAACCACAATTGAGATACCCATATTTACTTACATTGATCACATGTGATGTTATGTGTTGCTGGATATGTTATATTGGATCGTCATGTTTGAATAGCCGTGGGTTTTTATATGAGATGGGTGTTTTTCATTTTCATTCATGTAAAAACTTGTATGTAATATTCTTTTATTTGGGGCACTTCCGGGTTGAGGAAGATGTCACCGTTGATGTATATTATTTACTTTTCCGCATTAGGATAGACCCAAGGAGGGGAGCATAAGTAACCGGGTTCTAGAGTCCAATAGGAGACCATCTCGAGGAGTCGAGTCCGGGTCTCCTAACTCTAGAATTGGTAGGGTTGCTTTCGGCTCTCATAGGGGTCTAGGGGTGTGGGTTTGGCTATTCATCGCGACCGTAGAATCCATGTTTTATATAGGCTCAAAATAAAACACGGACATCCTACTATATCCAATATTTCGTCTGATATTTTCTGCTGCGTTATCTGTGATGTGATCATGTGATATGTTCAGATAGATACTGCATATAGTATATATGATATATTATATAGACGTTGTTTATGTTTTACACCCACGCTAGCCCTGCCCCGCTCTACCATTAGTTACCTAACCTAACGGTGCATAACGGGACATCGAGGCGAATGCGGATAGCATAAGCGTACGTTGTATTTATCTGTGATGCTTAGGTGACTTAAATGATGGGACATTCATTAATGAGATTAATGAAAGAAAATAAACCTAAAAGATGTTGTGGAATCGAATTTCAAAAATTAGGTAGCTCTAGTTGTTGGTTTGCATAGCGGTGTTCCTTGTAGAACATCCAGCACCTTATTCGATAAGGAAAGAGCAGAGATCCCTTCACCGGGAGTGACCTCTTTAGCAATAATTAGCATATGCTACAACCTTCGGTTTGTCTTTTGATTGCTTTGCACAGTGGTATCGGGAATATCCTGCACCTCATTCGATGAAGAAAGAGCCGCGATCCCTTCACTGGGAGTGACCTCTTTAGCGAAACTAGGAAAAGCCTCAAAAACACTCCATTTTAAACCATTTGATTCTGCAACGAGATCAAGTTCAAAGCGTTAAAGGTTTTCTTAAAAATCATCCGCAACCCTCCGTTATTTTAGGAAGTAGAGTACTTAGTATTCGTGTTATGTTTGTTGACCATAGTCAAGGCACAGTGTACGGTAGCTAAGTGATGTCTTCCGACACAGCATATGATACGATTAGTTAGGACATTCATGTGACTTTGTTGACCTTAGTTAAGGGTCATGTGGGTGGGTCTAATTAATCACGAAATGACGGGTAGAGCTTGACTACTGCATATGATTTGTTGACCATATTTAAGATCATAAGTGCTAGTGGTAAAAACCATTATCGGGAGTTTCAAGTGTTGAAATTTGCAATGAGATTGCATACCATCTTTGAGATAGTTGGATCCTGATACCTACTGCGAGTAATTGTTACTCCTGGGAGAGTTTTGCACTTTACAATTAGCCGATCAAGTAGGTGTCTAGAAAGGTGTCAACGGGGTTACTGTAAGTGCACGGCTGCGCCCCGGCCGTCTGAACGAGGCCAAAATGCGGAAACGATACTTTTCTTTAAACTTTAAAACCGGCAATACTGCGCACTAAAATCCCGGATCGGGCCATTAACCTACTCCTGGCTAACTAGAGAAGGGGTAGAGAGATATACCGAGCGATCCGTGTCTTTCGGTCTTCTCGTCGTCGTCCCGATCTCCCCGCGGAATCTCCGGTCTTCATCTCCTCGTCGGAAGGGCACCACATCGCCGGGTTCTTTTACGGGCTCCCACCTCTAGACCGAGGCAACTCGGGCACGAAGTTGGCGAGTCGACGTATCCAAGAATGCTGTAGGATAGTGTAGAGAGGTTTTGTCTCTTGGGGTTACTCGAAGTTGCCTTTTGGTGGACGAATGAGATATATACTTTTGGAGATGGAGCTATGGGATTTTTGCAAAGCTAAAAGATCAAAAATCCCACTTAAAAAATTTGGGACAGCCCCCATCAAATGTGGCCAGCCTCACATGGTGAAGGGAGAGAGGAAAAAGGTTAAGGGTTGGGGAAAAACATAATGCATGCCAAAGAAAAAAGGTTATCATAAGAAATGATGATCACCATCCAATCCATACCAACTCCCATATCCATCAACCATCATGTCATCAAAAGTCAAGCAATCATGAGATAAGAAGTCAATGTATGGTGGAACCATCATGAAGCAACAAGTTACAAACACCACCCTCCACAATGCCAATTTGCATGCTTGCAAATAAGCCCCCCCCCCAACCAATTTTCAGCCAAGGAAAGAAGCAAAGGAAAATGGCCGAAACGGAAAGCAAACTGGCAACTTCAGAAAACTGATCCCGTAATAAATTACAGGAAAACCCTGTGACTGTATATACATACCCGCATTTGTATTCCGACCGAATACAAATGCAATGAGACAAAATCTACACTGTACAATACTAGGATCTGGCTTAAACCAAAGCCCGCTAGTATTATCCATCCGATCATGATCCATGCAATACCGCACCTATCTGATCGAACCCTGCCATATCTCCATACGGTCTCTACAGCGTTTCGCCCGAAACTTGAGAAACGGTCTGTTGGGGACTCTAAAGACTCGTCAATACTTTGGTTATGGATTTAACCACTAGCACGTCAGAGCTATTAGCCATACGTAACGGGCTACCAAGTATTGACCAAAAGGGACGTCGATGAGCGAACTCATCCTGACACCCTACTGAGCCTGCGAGTGACAATATCCGTACAGTCCGGTCCGTTCGTCTATGAGCATCGCATGGTGGGCCTATGGGGTTGGTAAAAGTCAGACCCCCAAAAGCGGTACAAGTTGTGTCGGAGTGTAGCCCAGAACACCCTGAGATACTACTGGAATACCTACCAGTAAATCTTCCGCCTTGGCCAAGGACTTCGTGTAATGGCTCTCCTAGACACAGCGCGACCTCACCCCCAATATCGGGAGAGACGAACCCCTGATGATCCGCTCACTGCCTCTATGTGGCTCGGGACTGCACCCAACTAAAACCTGTTTGCACGTCTCCTTTGAGTTTGGTAGGGTAGTAATCAAAGTACAGTGGGAACTCATACGAGACAAATGACGATCTCAGGTCGATGAACTAACCTGTACACATGTCACCAGGGAACTGCTATCTGACGTTAGGTATAAGACCAACTAGCATGTTCCCGGCGAGTCCTGTCCGGTGTATTCATAACCCAATGAGAACCTGTATACATCTTAGGTGAACCAACTGACACCAGTGGCTTGTGAGACCGGCCACTGCCCCTCGTCGGGGTCTCGACTGTATACACTTGTCTACTCTGGAGTAGACTTGCCCTGTCTCGAAACTCCCACGACTAGGGACCTTTTAAGGATGTGCTTATAGACTACCAGCTCCCACGTATATGATCGCCATCATACTGCTGGCTGTTAAGCAAGAATCCTAAGGGCTCTATCAACGTGGAATAGTGACCTGTAAGGTCACCTGAAATAGTACACGATGATAAAGATAAACCAGATAGGACACTATCATCTTGAGTAAGACTGTCCTACCGGCATAGGTCCTCTCTCAATCATTGCAATCACATGCCTGTGATCCAATAATTGACTCTGAGGGCACTATCTCCAACAATCCCCCACATGCACTCAAGGCTAATTATTGCGATATCGCATACTCAATGCCCATGTGATACCGAACACCCAACACCTGTACTAATCAGTCTCACAAAATAAGTTTGCAAAACTAATGTGTTCGAGGAATAGCCTCAGTGAGTGGATCCGCCTTGATGTTTCTTTCTATGTCTCTCTTTATCTCAAGTTCGCGCAGAAAGCCATCTTCCGAAATGAGCAATACCTGTCTTAGAGTATGTCTGGATATCTGATGGGACCTAGTTCATAAATGAACTCCAAATCCAAACTTCTCAGACTGTATCGTCAACTAAACATAATCAGTATCCTGCGTCATGCCTCCCTCAGTATCCCCTTGGACCACCTGTCCAAAATACTGCCCCTCGTCAGAGGGAAAACTATAACTCTGACAGTCACTATGTCATCCATGTTACCTTGGAAGCCTAGAATGATACCCGTCTCCCGAATGAAGCTGTCGTTATCATATCCCTAGAACATCCACTTATGTTCTAAAACTACTTCCGAATGTTTCACCAGGATTGGATCAATATCAACTTATTGCATCTATTGCAAAAACAACATCTGGTGTGGTACTTGACATCTCATGATCGACTCAATTGCCTAAGCAAGTGATCTGCCAATCATGCACATCTCTCTCCCCTTTAGTCTGTAAGACTCCTTTAGAAAGGGTGACTCCATCACCTGCAGGTACACTACCGTGCCATGAGTCGTCCATTCTAAAACACCTTTAGAATGCTTGTCTAAATACCCAGATTGGGAAACTAACCATAGATCCAGTAACCAGAATGTCTTGATATAATATCTAAGTCCTATATGGAGAAACTACTGTGTGACAACCAAAGTATAACTGATCGTAGTATAGGAACTTCACTTCCTACTCTGTGTATGTTATCCAAATACCAGGACATCACACCCTACTACCTTCTTAACAGATCCATCCCCTATTCTGATGAAGTCAAACCTATGACTGTCACATCAGAAATAGATGATCTATCTCCGCTATATCTGCTTTAGTCTATAAAAAGACATAAGCCACTTGTTCACTATGCTTCCGCTGCTCCCACTGACCATGACAACCCTCTGGCAGAGTCATATACACGTGCACTTCTAAAGCCATTTTAGAACGATGCTATACTCATCCTCCTTCCGGGTCTCATAGCCTAGAACAACAGTAGTGTCAAATCTGGGTAAACAAGAACCTCCCTGCCACCGTCTTTAAGCATACCGAAGTACCTCTCGAGTGCCTGAGGTTACCCACCATATCTGCGGAGTGGCCAATGGAATGTCAAACTAGATTGAATCTTTAGGTTCTTATCAAATTTTCAGTAATCGTTTGCGGTTCTGGAATCACTTCCAGTTCTACTATAATCCCACTACTGTTTTCTGAAAAAATCCATTTCTTTTAAAACTGTGGCGAGTCTAGAGCAATATCACTATTGATCTTCCAGATGGTAGAAAGTCAACCCTCTTCATAGCCTAGGTCAACCCACAAAACAGTCATTACAGAAACGTGTCTTGAGTTGTCCAGAGTCTGGTTTTAAGCATAAGCTGGACAACTCCCCATACCTTAACATCGTCAAGATATGAACTGCTCTACATCCAATACAGAAATAGAGGCACTGATTTATTTGAACCATATTCAAATCATGCAGTTGTCTCCAGTGCATGTCAACTAAATGGAAGGAGGCTGATCAGCGTTACTCAACTTAGCAGTGCTTCCAATTATGAGTAACCTGAAAGAGAAGCAAGTTCTCTTATCCATTACTATCTACTGAATACCATACACAAGTATCTACATCTTCGATCTCCTTGAAGGATCTCGATACTTGCAACACCTGGTTCTCTACTTAATCCACATGCCTATAACTTCTCAAAACTTGGACCCTGTGTTTCTACGAAACACCTGTCTAAAAACTAGAGAAGTCATAAGTAAACTGAATATAGAACGAGAACCAACCCTTTTGTCCTCATGGATGCTGGACAACAAACAATACTCTGTATAAGTCCCTTGAGTCTAATAACTCATTCCATGTGTGTCGTAGGTTGAAAACTGTACCTATGGTTAAGAAGAATTACACCGCCGTTTAATACTCCTTCCCTAACCATCTACTGATTTAGGTAAATGCCATGGACATAATTTCAAAAAGGTATATCTCACTCTATATAAATAGACGTACAGATGTATCAATTTGAAATTGGTGCATAACAACGGATATTCAAAACCAAATATTTGCCGTCCGGCAAACAACCCAGGTGACTTCCTCAAATATCACCAATTACAACGAATTCCGATATAATGAGGATGATCACCTAATTCCCAATAACTTACTCCCACTCATCGTCTGTAAAACCATACAGATGTGAGAATCATACCTGGTAAATACATACCCTGGAGCAAGTGCTAATTGGGAAATCAGTTTTCTTTTAACAGTACACAGTGAAATTGAAACATGTAAATGTTTCGAAGGGGAATCCGGGTATTCCTATTAATGCCTCTTCCATTATCAGATTCACAACTATAACCATATATTTCTTTGCCACCTCTCCAAATCCCTTTATATGTCTTTAGCCATTACCTTCTGCATACCCCTTTAGGCCAAATGGTTTTCTTCCTTCCCTACCGTCCGGCACCAGCCTATGGTTTGGAAGAAGACTATCCAATAAGCATAATTGGTGTACTGTCCTAATCCTAGGAGCACTCGCAACCCGGAGAAGGTAAAGTGTCACTACCCACCCCAAACACAGATGATATTGTATGCTCTAGCCAAAGCCGCACAGTTTTGTCCCTTTGAATGAACCCGGGGCTACTTCCCAGTAGGTCAACCATCCCAGAATTTCTCCGGCTCAAGCACGCTTAACTATGGAGTTCTTCAAACTCCGGAGTTCCGATTCATCTAAAAGGCGCCTCTGTGTTATCAGAGTGGTATCATTCCGTTTATAGTTCAGATCGTGCCCTCTTTCGGAATGGAATTCGATACTTCCCATTGTTCAAGTGGGTCCTCGTGTGCATCCGTATCGGTTACATCCCCACCTCGATACCGGATAGCATCTCACTTCTCACGGGGTAGGTGGTATTCAGCCCCAACTACACCTGGGGTATTACATTCCCCCCCACTTAGAACAATGGTTCGTCCTCGAACCACAGACCTACTTTTGAGGGACCGGCTCTGATACCATATTTGTCACAACCCACCCCCAAACACAGATGGTATTGTCCGCTCTGGGTGAAGCCGCACGGTTTTGTCCTATTGAATGAACCATGGGCTACTTACCATTAGGTCACCCATCCCAGAATTTCTCTGGCTCAAACACGATTAACTACGGAGTTCTTCAAATTCCGGAGTTCCGATTCATCCAAAAGGCTCATCTGTGTTATAAGAGTGGTATCATTCCATTTATAGTTCAGATCGTGCCCTCTTTCGGAATGGAATTCGATACTTCCCATTGTTTTAGTAGGTCCCCGTGTGCATCCGTATCGGTTACATCCCCACCTCGATAACGGATAGCATCTCATTTCTCACGGGGTAGGTGGTATTCAGCGCCAACTCCACCTAGGGTATTATATAAAGATAAAAGACACCTGAATAAACCTTATTCCTATTTCTCCTGAACCAGAATCCATCCCCGAACTGGAACAAGTTCCTTTCGAGTTATTATATAACCATACGATGGAGTAACCAAATAACTGTGGATCTTCGTAGTGATACGGAGTATCCTAGAGAAATACAAAGGTGAAGTGGGAGTGGTAATGAAATACTTGGTTTGGTCATGAATAGCAGTCGCAATTTACTTTGCTCTCCTTCTAATCCCTTTATTTGTCTTAACTCATTACCTTCTGTACGCAATCGTTAGGCTAATTGGTTTTCTTCATTCCCCACCGTTCGGCACCTGCCTATGGTTTGGAAGAAGACTATCCAATAGGCGTAACGGGTGTACTATCCCCGAATCCAAGGAGCACTCGGAACCTGAGAGAAGGTAAACGGAAAAGACAACTGAATAGTCCTATTCGTTTTCTCCAGAACCGGAAACCATCCTCAAATAAATTTTTTCGAGTTCGTATATAACCATACGATGGTTTTATCCAATGGAAGTGGGTGTTCGTAATAATATGGGGTGTCCTGGAGAAAAGGGTAAAAGTTGGAGTGGCAATGAAGTATTCAACTCTGACAATCCAAGAAGCCAGTGTTTAAGAAGGTTCGTCCAATTTGGTCACTGAGTCATAGTCTAGGTCGGGTCATGGTCGCTGCCAAGAGAGAGAGAAAAGAAACACTCAGCGTGCACTCTAACCTGGTTCAGAATCGTTATCAATTTATCTAATCAGGAAACCTCCCACTGTAACGTCAAATTCTCCTCCAAACCTGAAAGAAGAATTAGTCGGGATCACCCGAGAAGTAAACCAACTAATCAGTGGGAATCGGGATCCAACTATCATCGCATGATAACATGATGGATTCCACTCACGCTATCACACTCCAGAAGGTATACGCATATCTGGCATGTTTCAGTTTCTTTAGAAACTCGCGATGTGATTTTTACCCCATGCTCTTATGACCTTGACGAAGGTCAAAAAATCATAAGTCACATGTCAAGTTCTACCCGTTATTGTCCAGGTTAATTTGAACCCCACCCGTACAAGCCCTTGACGAAAGTCAACAAGTCTATACGATTGTCCCAAAGCAACGCATCTATCTATGCAGCAGAAAGGTAACAAGCAGCTACCATAACTATGCCTTGAAGAAGGCCAACAAATATAGCATGAATACTACGTGCTACCCGTCTGAAATGACGGAGGGCTACGAATGGTTTTTGGCGAAAAAGCTTTAACATAATGAACTTGATATCGTTGAAGGAACTGGATAGTTTTTATAAAAAATATAGTGGTGAAAACCTTCGTTAAAGAGGTCACTCCCGGTGAAGGGATCTCGGCTCTTTCCCCGTATAATGAGGTGCAGGATATTCCAACAGAATACCGCAATGCAAAGCAAAAATAAACGACTATAGTGAAGTTATTGCCCTGACGGAAACTTCTGTCCAAGGGGTCACTCCCGGTGAAGGGATCTCGGCCCTTGCCTCGTCGACTGAGGTGCTGGATATTCATAACCGAATACCACTGTGCAAAACAAAAGAGAACGTCCTTGCAATAACAGCTTTTTGAAAATGTTCCAACAACATCAGAATAGGTTTGTTTAGCTTGCATTGATCCGAATCAATGCAGTCCCATCAATTGATCACACCAATAAGGAACGAAAATAATGATGTACGTATATGCCATCCGCATTCGCCACTGGGTCCCGTCATCACCCGTTAGGTTACATAACTAACGACAGAGCGGGGACTGGACTAGCGTGGATGCAAAACATATACAACATCTACTTGTATATATATATATATCAATATATAATATTCGTTCAAGGCGTGATAAAATGCAACATCACAAAAATGTAATAAGCATCACAGAACAATACAGATATCTGGGATCCCCGGGTTCCAAAGAGCCGCTACTGAAACCCGACGTTCCCCTGGTCGTGTGGATAGCCTATGCAATGAAATCCTAGACCCCTACGGGCGCGGCAAGTTACCCGCCAAAACCTGAAGCGAGGCAGCCCCCTTCAGCAACGTGAATGGACAACCCAGCACTTCACGGAATCCAGTAACTTAGCCACCCCTCCTTGGGTCAACCTGTACCCTCTACGAATGCGGCGAATAGCCCGCGAATTCTAGAGTGAAGCCCCCTCCGTCTCAACGCCATGAGATGCGGGCCCGTTACCCTCTAGAACCCGGCTATCCGTGCACCCCTCCGCGGGGTAATCCTAGTACAAAAAGTAAAATATACATACAACGGGTACATCGACCTCTGCCCGGTCGTGCCTCAAAAGAATAATATGCAAACAGGCAGTGACGGCAGTCCACATGTCGGATGCTCGCCCCGCAATATCAAATGTACATAATAAACCAAACTGTACTACCATTGCATCCAGGCTATACACCACGACAACCGCAACATCACAGCACAACACATAACATCAACGTGAATGTCACGTTCGCAAATCCGTCTAAAAGGGCTATAGCAGTTAGACAGGATTTACCGATCAAGTGACATTCACGGTCGCAGATATAATGTAAATACTGTGAACTAACATGTTTAAAATTTTCGATCGACTAAATTTCCCGAAGTGGGCCCCAAGCACTACTGTAGCACATAAAATAAATCTGGGACCAAAAAGAATATACCAGAAACCCTATTTCCATGTCATAAACCCACTGTAGAGATTTGGTGCTATTTGGACACAAAACGGCGGCGGATTCGCGGCCTAAACATGGTTTTGGCCGCTGATCTGCCGTCCTACAGTAATATCAGACGACCATATTTTCACAGAATTCTCAAAAAACCCTGAACGTAATTTTCCACTGTACCAAATAATTTTTTGACGACTGGAAAAATTCGACGGAAACTGATGAATGGAAAATGTGGTTTTTGGAAATTCGTTCGATCGAACTTGTAAACACATTAGAGCAAGCTAGACTAGGTTAATGGCGTGGCTCTGATACCAGTGTAAGTGCACGGCGGCGCCCCGGCCGTCTGAACGAGACCAAAATGCGGAAACGATACTTTTCTTTAAACTTTAAAACCGGCACCACCGCGCACTAAAATCCCGGATCGGGCCATTAACCAACTCCTAGCTAACTAGAGAAGGGATAGAGAGATATACCGAGCGATCCGTGTCCTTCGGTCATCTCGTCGTCGTCCCGATCTACCCGCGGAATCTCCGGTCTTCATCTCCTCGTCGGAAGGGCACCACATCGCCGGGTTCTTTTACGGGCACCCACCTCTGGACCGAGGCAACTCGGGCACGAAGTTGGCGAGTCGACGTGTCCAAGAATGCTGTAGGATAGTGTAGAGAGGTTTTGACTCTTGGGGTTACTTGAAGTTGCCTTTTGGTGGAGGAATGAGATATATACTTTTGGAGATGGAGCTATGGGATTTTTGCAAAGCCAAAAGATCAAAAATCCCACTTCAAAAATTTGGGACAGCCCCAATCAAATGTGGCCGGCCTCACATGGTGAAGGGAGAGAGGAAAAAGGTCAATGGGTGGGGAAAAAGATAATGCAAGCCAAAGGAAAAAGGTTATCATAAGAAATGATGATCACCATCCAATCCATACCAACTCCCATATCCATCAACCATCATGTCTCCAAAAGCCAAGCAATCATGCGCTAAGAAGTCAATCTATGGTGGAACCATTATGAACCAACAAGTTACAAAGACCACCCTCCACAATGCCAATTTGCATGCTTGCAAATAAGCCCTCCTCCACCAATTTTCAGCTAAGGAAAGAAACAAAGGAAAATGGCGAAACGGAAAGCAAACTGGCAACTTCAGAATACTGATCCCGTAATAAATTACAGGAAAACCCTGCGACTGTATATACATACCCGCATTTGTATTCCGACCGAATACAAATGCAATGAGACAAAATCTACACTGTACAATACTAGGATCCGGCTTAAAGCAAAGCCCGCTAGTATTATCCGTCCGATCATGATCCATGCAATACCGCACGTATCTGATCGAATCCTGCCATTTCTCCATACGGCCTCTACAGCGTTTCGCCCGAAACTTGAGAAACGGTCTGTGGGGGACTCTAAAAACTCGTCAATACTTTGGTTGTGGATTTAACCACTAGCACGTCAGATGTATTAGCCATATGTAATGGGCTACCAGGTATTGACCAAAAGGGTCGTCGATGAGCGAACTCATCCTAGCACCCTACTGAGCCTGCCAATGACAATATCCGTACAGTCCGGTCCGTTCGTCTATGAGCATCGCATGGCGGGCCTAGGGGGTTGGTAAAAGTCAGACCCCCAAAAAGCGGTATAAGTCGTGTCGGAGTGTAGCCCATAACACCCTGAGATATTACTGGAATACCTACCAGTAAATCTCCTGCCTTGGCCAAGGACTTCGTGTAATAGCTCTCCTAGACACAGCGCGACCTCACCCCCAATACCGGAAGAGACGAACCCCTGAAGATCCGCTCACTGCCTCCATGTGGCTCGGGTCTGCACCCAAGTAAAACCTGTATGCACGTCTCCTTTGAGCGTGGTAGGGTAGTAATCAAAGTACAGTGGGAACTCACACGAGACAAATGATGATCTCAGGTCGATGAACTGACCTGTACACATGTCACCAGGGAACTGCTATCTGACGTCAGGTATAAGACCAACTAGCATGTTCCCGGCGAGTCCTGTCCGGTGTAGTCATAACCCAATGAGCACTTGTATACATCTTAGGTGAACCAGCTGACACCAATGGCTTGTGAGACCGGCTACCGCCCCTCGTCGGGGTCTCGACTGTATACACTAGTCTACTCTGGAGTATCGATGCCCTGTCTCGAAACAGCCACGACTAGGGTCCTTTTAAAGATGTGCTTATAGACTACCAGCTCCCACGTATATGATCGCCATCATACTGCTGGCTGTCAAGCAAGAATTCCAAGGGCTCTATCAACGTGCAATAGTGACCTATAAGGTCACCTGAAACAGTACACGATGATAAAGATAAACCAGATAGCACACTATCATCTTGAGTAAGACTGTCCTACCGGCATAGGTCCTCTCTCAATCATTGCAATCAGGTGCCTGTGATCCAATAATTGACTCTGAGGGCACTATCTCCAACAGTTACGCCCCTGGGTAAACGAGATTTATTTTAATTAGGTTCGTGCGAAAGTACGGGGAAACTCCCTCAAAGTACCTGCACAGGCCTGGCTGAAAGATTGGCGAACTTATAGAGTGTAATTAATCCCGGCTAGTCTTTCCTTTTAAGTTTTGAAGAAAGATTTGATAAAAACAGTGTGAGCTATCCTGATTAGTGAAAATATATAACCAATCTAATCTTGCAAGAGCGCACGCAGAGTGTTTTCTTCTCTCTCTCTCTCCAGGTAGCGACCATGTCACGCCTTAATCAAGATAATAATATGGATATATTGACCGAACCCGCTTGTTATACTGAGCTGGGGAACGTTGGTCCCGCTCCCACTTATAATTGTTATAAGACCAAGCAGGAAATAGGAGAATACTAGGATTCCTATGCCGCCCAAATGAAGAAAGTGCATGTTGATGCATCTTCTTCGGGTATGTTCATTACATAGAACTGTTTCTCAGTATCCTCTACGTCCTGGGTATTTGATACCGGATCATGATTCCGGATATGTAATCTGTTACATGGGCTACTGATAGGTAGAGAACTAAGAACGGGTGATAAGTTTCAAGAGTTGAAAATGATGCAATTGTTGCAGCCAAGGTGCTGACAGTTATCACCCTGTATTACTAAATACATTGATTCTGAACGAATGTTATTACATACCGAACCTGATATACAATATCATATCAGTTTCTTTATTTAGTAAAGAAGGATATAATTTTGTATTGTTGGATAATTTTTTGAACATTTCCTATATCAAGAGTTGATCGGTTCAGGCGCGTTATCTAAAAGCATATACATTCTAAATCAAACCACAGTTCTTAACATACAGAACACACACAAAAGGATGGGTTTAGAAAAGAACAAATTCTTCTTGAGGCATTGTAGAATAGATCATATCAATACTACCCGACTAGCTAAGTTACTTTTAGATGCATATTTAAATCAGTTTGAATTTACATCTTGTGAAACTTGCCAGTCATGTCACAAAGATAAGATGACCATAGCTCCATTTACTGAAAACAGAGAAAGGGTTAGTGAACTCTTAGGACTAATACATGATGATGTATGAAGGTCCCAAGTCTACATATGCCAGGACTGGTTCTTTATACTTCCTTACATTCACTGATTATCTCTCAAGATTCGGACACATGTTCCTGTTGCAACACATGTCTGATGATTTTGAGAACTTCAAAGAATATAAGATAGAAGTAGAGAACCAATACAGGTATAAGTAGTATGTCCTATGATGTGATCAAGGAGAATAATACTTAGGCATTGAGATCCTGGACTATTCTAAAGGAGAATAAGATTTTCTCTCAACATTACTCCTCCGTAGACACCATAGCACAATGGTATATCGGGGTGGAGCAATCGCACCCAATGAGATATGGTGCGCTCTATGATGAGTACTACTGAGTTACCTATTTCCTTTTGAGAGTTATGCGCTTAGGGAAGATGCATACCTATTGAATTCGGTTCCAACCCAATTAGTGCCTACTACTCCATATGTGATATGGCATGGGAAGAGCCCATCTCGTAAGCAAGTTAAGATTTGGAGTTGTCCGGCCTATATGTAAAAGCAAAATCCGGACAAGATCGAGGCAAGGTCAGTTCTTTAGAACTGGAAGGAGTTCCAGCTATACAAACTACAGCTAATGATTTGGTACAACCAAAGGATTCAATAGTCCTCGACGATCCTCAGCCTCTCCGCCGATCTAGCAGGGTTCCTCATCCGCCTGAGAGATACTTCGGTTTCTCGATGACACAGGGAGCGAGGATTGCATCATGGGATGATGACCCAACTAGTTTCGAGCTTGCCATTAAGAGTGGGGACTCTATAAGAATGGCTGGATGCTAAGCGATCTGAGATGGAATCTATGTACACCAACAAAGTATAGACTTTGGTTGCTATATCTGAAGGGTTAAATCCCCATCAGGAGCAAGTATATCTTGAGAAGATTATTTGGTGTATATGGAAAAGTTGAGACTTTCAAAGCTAGACTTGTTAAAGGTTCTCGTCATCGACCAGGCATGGATAATGATGAAACCTTTTCTAGTAGCTGTGCTTAAGTCCACCCAGATCCTACTTGCCATTGCTACATACCATAACTACGATATCTGGCAGTTGGGTGTCATGACTACTTTTCTAAATAATGATTTAGAAGTGAACGTCTATAAGTACACAGCCAGAGGGCTTCGTTGACAGTGGGAGCAGCGGAAACGTGTGCAAGTTGCTTTAAAAGTTTAAGCAGTCATCGCGGAGTTGGAACGTCTGCTATAATGTGGTAGTCAAAGTGTTTGATTTCATCAAAATGATAGATGAACCGTGTATATACAAAAAGGTAGTAGAGAATAAGGTGGTCATCCTCATATTGTACATGGACAGCATACTCTCGATAAGAAAAGAGTTTCCTATACTATGCACGGTCAATCTCCTCTTATCACAATGATTCTCCATATAGGATCAAGGTGATACATCCTAAATCTTGGGTTGGATCTATGAGATAGATCTAAATGGATGTTAGGATTCTCACTAGGTGTAGTGAGATGGTATCAATCGATCCTGGGGAGAATCACTGGAAAGCTTCCAGGGTGGTAAGGTCGACTGAATGTCAGTCACATGCATTGTCTTTACCCTCAGTGGAGGGACGGTATGTTGGAAGAGTTCCAAGCTAGATACCATGGCAGACTAGACGATAAAGGCTAGTGACATCGCTACCAAAGATGCTACCAAAGAGGTGGTCTGGGTGTATATTTGTTCATTAGATGAACTAGGTTCCTACCATTGTGTGACAGTAGAGGTGTGGCTTTAGCCCAGGAACCACGGTCCCATCAGTGACCCAGACATATTCCAAGGCAGTATCACCTGATCATGGAGATAGTTGATCTCCAGTGAGATCAAGGTTAGGAGAGTAGACTCAGAGGTTAACACGGCGGATCCACACACGAAGGACTTTTCCCAGAGAGAGACTTTTATGGGATGGTTGAGTATGAGATACTACAACCACTGCTATATGATGGCCCTAGTGCAAGTGGAAGATTGTTAGTTGTATGTATGCCCTAGAAGCCATTATTGTACATGAGATGTATATTATAGTGGATGCTGGGACATATATAGGAAGGACTTTCTTGCTCGACATGATAGTACGCTATCTGGTTGCTCTTTATCTTAACATGTACACTTATTGTCTCTCTGTTACAAGTTGATAAAGCCCATAGGATGTGTACTTGACTTCCAGGATTTTGATGCAGATCATACTAGTAGGGCCTGGGTAGTCCATGAGTACATCCTTCAATGTTCCTAGTCGTGCGAATATCGAACGGGGCATCGAGATTCTAGAGTAGACTAGCGTATATCTTCTCGCCCCATGTGATGGGCGTTGGATGTTCTCATATCCATTGGTCTTTGACATCAGAGATTGTATGCGGGTGCTCAGTGGAGACTGGGTGCACTGAACGGACTCGCCGAGAACTCCCAGATGGTATTATACCTCACTTCAGATGGAAGTTCTTTGGTGACACTGGTGCAGCTTAGTCTGTTGACCCGGGATGTAACGTTTTGAAAATCGTTTCGGTGAAATTTCGAAAAAAACGGTAAAATAAAGAGGTTTTCTGTAAAAAGTCAAAATGCAAATATCTTTATTATAAAATTAAATATACATATTCTAGCTATGTAATTGCCAGTATTTGGTGTTTATTGAGCAACTGGTGAAATTTCAAATTTTCTGAAAAAAAAATTATTTTATTATTATTTTAAGCCTTCACTAATACATTTAATTAGGGAAAATTACAAATTGGAATGAGTTGAAACAAATTTTTTGCATCATAAAACATTAAATAAAATTTTATCATGTAGTTTTTGAAACGAAATCGTTTGCCAAAACGGTTTACAAAATATCGAAGAAAAAGGCTTTTTCGGCGAAATTAGTGTTAATGGGAATTGGGGTTTAGCATTTATCTTTTTCCTAACCCACACACCCACACCTCACCCTCTCCCCATGTGGCCGGCCCCACCATGACAGCCTTCCCCCTCTCCCTCTCTCCAATCACTTCTTTTTTCAAAAGAAAAGAAAAGAAAAGAGTAGAAAATGATAGAATTAGAGTGGACTTTGACTAGAGTGGACTTTCCACACCTCACTCTCTCTCCTCCCTCACCCAATCCCCACCAATTCTGGCCGAAACCTGAACCCACAACAGCCACCAAATTCTTCATCTCATTTTCCATCAAAATCCCCAAAATTTCTATCAAAAATCCAACCTTTTTCTCAAAAAATTCAAGCAAAAATCCAAATCAAAATCCACCTCCTACCCATTTTTCCTTGGCTACCATAGCATGGATCTAGGGATTTAGATTTCAATTTGGGAGGCTAAGTGTTCTTGTGGGATCTTCAAATTTATTTGGGTATAATTCTAACTTTTTTGTTAAATTGTTGTTAATTGCTTTAAGTTGGCTTAATTAGGTGTTTAATTAGGTTTAATTGCTAGTTTGGAAAATTTATGAGTTAGGGTTTGAATTCAAATATGGTTATTGTCACTTGTTTAAGTTTGCAAAGTGTATTTTGGCATGTGAGGGCATGGAAAACCTAATCTAGTTGCTATTATGTAAATTGTTGCATTTAAATTTTCCAAATCAAGTTTTTAAGAAAACTAGGTTTTTGAAATTTGATTAAGTAATGGAGATAAAAATATAATTAGGGTATTCATGGCATTATTAACATTTTAAAGTGTATTTTAGTACTTTACTTCATGAAAATCCAAGCTAGATTGTGGTTTGTGCATTTTTTTGCTATAAAATTGTTAAAATTTGGGTATATTGTAAACTAGAATTTTGGAATTTATGGATATTGATGAGAATAAATTATAGGAATGGTTTATATGACTTTGTTATGATATTTAGTGAATATTGTGGCCGCTAGATTCGTTTCAACATCAAGATGTTGTATTAAAGCGGTTAATTTTGCTTATTAGGTTTTCGGAAAAATAGCTTTAAAGCGAATTTGAAGTTTTGGTGATTTTAACCCTATTTTATATATATAATTAAGGTGTTGTGAAACACGATTGTTACGTTTGAGTTTTTCTCGATGGTTTGGCGCTTGTATGCCGACGTCGAGGGTTTTTGGGTTGATTTGTGAAAGCAACCATACGTTTTGACCTATGTGGGATTCACGTGTCGTTTTTGGGTCATGAGTCGGATTTTAATACGACACGGTGCGTTATAATATGTAAGTACCCCATGTGGACTTCGAGACGACAAGCAAGCGCGTGGCGACGTCGGCACCGGCTAGCGAGGACCAGGTGAGTAGATTTATATCTACGGGGAGAAGTCGGGTGGATGGCGTATAGCACCCCCGCAGTCCGTAGTGTAGCTCATATATATATATTTATATGGGTGTTTTGTGATACGAGAATGTTTATTCATGTTATGTTTATGTGTTCATGGAGTACCTTTGGGTTAGTTGCGAAACCCTGGAGTAGTTGTTATACCCACATACGCACACACAGACTTGCATACTTTACTTTCTTGTGCGCAGATTGGGATGTGTATATATGTATATATGCGTGGGTATGGGACTATGCATATGTACATTCATATACGCATGCATTGATAATGAGGATAGTACTTGGGATTTAAGATGAGTCGATGAGATTTGATTTGAGGCCGTGAGATCGGTGATATAGCAGGGTTCGTATTTGAGATACGACATGACGTTGTAGCGGGTCCTTGATGTAATGTTTCACACACGTCCATGCATACTTAGGCGGTATCAATATTGTACTAGACGTAGATCAGTACCTCGATCATGATATTTGATAAAGAGGATACCAGGTGAATAGTATGATGAATGTGATATTGACCCGTACCCAGATTTGGGATGCCGTACGACGGATTTACGTACGAGCTATATTGATGATTGATCCGCACTTTTGACTTGGGATGCCTGATTATAGATATGGTATCGGATATGATATTATTGAGGCGGGATCACCGACTATACATATACAGGTATGTATATGTATCGACTCAGATGATAGGCGGTTTCCTTATCTGTAGTTTAGCTTGTTAGTTCAGCCGTATAGTTTAGTTAGATTAGACTCCTACCTATTTCAAAACTAGCGGATCGTGGGTATTTTAAAGGACAGGTCAAGACATCTACGGATATTTCAAAAAACGTATCCTTTCTTAAAAACCACCGTAGACCCTATTTTCAAAACCCCGCGATTTGTGTTATTTCAAATGGCACCATTGTTTAATATTTAGCACCCGCTCCTTTTGGTTGCTCGCTCCGCATCGCATATTTACCTTGTTATTTCGTATTGCATTGTTGACATTATGCTGTTAGGACACCAGCACCATTACCGATGATGCGTATGTACCACATACACTTACTTGCCGGCTCACAAACATCTTCATCGGTAATTGCCATGTCACGTATACCTTAGAAAATAATATTGCTTAACTTAGCTTGATAGCCAGTAGTTTGACATAATATTAGTGTACATACCTTATATGCCAGCTTAGATATTGTAGTTATTACTTGTCGCTTCATGCATACTGTTATTCATTCTCATGCTTATATTCATGGTTTTACATGCTATTGATGATTGGGATTTCCATGATATTTTCTGGATTTGGAGGAAAACCGCAAAACATATATAAACTGCTTTCTCTCTTTTTAAATAAAAATGCGGTTTTCCCATGATGTATGAGTCGTCCACCATGAGTTTGCTGATGGATTTCGAGACCCGATTCGAGGAGTTGGATGAACCGTTTCGGGTACATGGTGGGCCCGGTGCGGTACCCCGGGGCGAGAAGGCCGTATTGTTGACGTTGAGCCTGGCAGGGGAGCACCACTAACCGGTGATATTACCCGACGCGTCGGATATTCGGAGGATACCGTCGTGGTCTTGAGATGGATGGTAGGGGCCGGTCTGGACTGACGGCGCCCTAGATATTGAGATTGAGACATTGAGATTTCGAGATATTGAGGTACTGAGATTTGATGATACAGGCCAGTCCGGATAGCCGGAGCCTGAGGTTTCGAGACTTTGAGATTTATGTTTTGTATCGATGCTAGACACTGTTGATGCTGATTTCATTTATGATACCTCATTTTAAAAATACAAAGGAAATCTCACTAAATTATGAAAACAGTTTCTTCATTTACCTGTAATCTGTTTTCATGCATTCGTACCTCATTCATGATATATTGCTACCTGAGGCACTGACACGGGCACATGAGATTATACTCGGGTTAGATATTTACCCTAGTCATTGTTATAGACTGCTGGTTTTATTTGAGGATTATATATATTGATCGTATGACCTAGGATTGCGTCATACATGCAATTTCTATTCGTAGATGTTTTTCTGTTCACGAGTTGGCAACTCACCCCCGTTGTGCCCCAGTTTCTTGCAGGTTTCGCCGTACAGGTTTCTTTACGGCTTTGCGGGTACAGTTCGTTCGGGTGACTTGCAAGTAGGTGGGTTTATTTGTATCGTACCCATCATTTTACATTGTATATTATTATTCAGTTGTATCTAGAAGTTCCATCAACCAAACTTGTATTTATTTCAGATAGAGACCAGTGTTGTTTATTCTTTCGACCTTAGAGTCGCGCGTTGTATTTCTATGGATTTCTTGCTGTTTTGAGTTTCCTTTTGAGTTTTGATCCTCGCCCTTGGCGTTGTATATTATATTGCTTGTGTGGTTGTGACTGTCGATTGACGAAGAGCTAGCTACCGCTTGGGGATGCCTTTTTATTGATTTCGTATACTATTCATGTTGTATCCTATTTGGGAGCCAGTATTTACAAAGGAGACTCTGCCGAAATTTTCAGGAAATACTTGATGTTTTTAAAACCGCATAACTCGGCTTATGCTATTAAAACTACTTGATTTTAAATTGGTTTTCTTTCACTCTACTACTTTTCTTGGTTTGGATTTCTGGGTTTTCGGCTTACTTAGATTACGTACGCCTCGAGACGTTTCATAGTTTAAGTGCCGGTCATGTTCCGTACTTTCGGGGCGTGACAAAGTTGGTATCAGAGCGTTAGGTTTTACCTTCGGAGCGTAGGATGACCCTTGGTTGATGGAATAGGTGACTAAAGTAGAGTGACGTACCGTAGGTATATTCCGCGGCATATTTACGATACGCTACTCCACTTAAGAAGACTTAGGATGTACATTTCTTTGCTCAGTATTATATTCATTCCGATCTAGCCTCATCAGTACCAGTTATGGTTTTGCTGCCACGATTACGGGCAGGGAGAGCTACAGCTAGAGTTGCGGTCAGCACGAGCTCGTCACGAACGAGGACTGACCAGGGTGAAATTCCAGCGACACACGATTGTGGAGATGTGTCTTTTTACTGTGTTTTCGCGCCATGAGCGTTTGGCGGATCACCTTTATGAGGTTACTCGGATGTGCTGGTCGACACTAAAGGATTGAGCCAATGATAGAGGCCAGCTAGATTTTGATGACCGTTGGTGTATTGCTTACTCATGATGATTGAGGCACTGTTCACCATGCAGACGAGTGAGCCAGTTGTTGCTGCGAGCGACAAGATATCGCCCCATATGTTGGAGCTATAGCAGTACAGGTTGTACTAAGAGATGATAGAAGGTCGCTAGTCACCCGAGGATGAATGACTAGGACATGTGGTTCGTTCGCCTACCCGATGAGAGGTCATCAGATAGATTGATTCCAGCTAGAGACGACTTCACGCGGAGACGTTGGTAGTCGACAGAGACGATCGAATGTCAGAAACCTATTATTCCAAGTTTAAAGTATTCGGAAGGACATGCAGGCAATTCTATGGACCCTCTAGAAGAATGAAACCCTAACTCGACTTAATGACCGTGTGAAAGCCTTTGAACCTTCGGGTTTGCGGCAGTTCTACGGCGCCATTAGTGAGGCTTGGGTTTGCCCTTCTACGGCTGGACCACCGATGCTGTGGTATGTACTCGATATTATTAAACTGTGCCCAAGATGTTGAGCACTTGGGGGATTATGAGGTTTTGACGACTCGATCGGATGGCTCGACTTAATTCAGATGCTAGGTGGTGAGATGCATTTGTTGGGAGACTCCCGATATGAGGATAGCCGTTGGAGCTCAGTCCATGCAGCCGCGACATGACGAGTCCAAAGCAGACGACATTAGAGAAAAGTGAAGTAAGAGGTTCGTACCAGATCTAGATGAGATGACGTTCCACTCCGACGACATCAGAGATGCGATGCGCATGCCGAGGCATGGTACTTGGATTTACCTTCCAGAAGGAGTCGCGATGAGTATGCAGTTGTTCCAGAGCAAGATGCAGATATAGGAAAGGACGATGACTTCCAGACAGTTGGCAGAGACGAGACATGGAAGAGACCGTGAGTAGGATTCCTTCCAGGACACTGCTGCAATGATACATGCACCCAGGATCAGATGTGTCACGTACATTCAGAGAGCCAGAGGCCGACGCCAGTGATATGCTGTCTTACGAGTGGTCGCGATGATTGACCAAGAGATGACCAGAGAAGTGCCAGAACGGAATCATCCCCGTTAGCACACCTGACAGGGCCGATGAGCCGATGGACCGAGAGATTGGTAATTCACAGTGAAGACCTTGACCCAGGAGTGGTCATTGTTATGCACACCAGTAGGCCAGAGTTCATGATCATCGACGAGACGTCCCACTAGTGACCGCGACAGTTGGCCCGAGATTCTTAGAGGATGCACTTGAGCGGTACTATTCCGCCATTATTGATTTCGATATTTTGGGTGATTTATTCGCATGATTTGAATTTGATGATTGAGAATTTACGATCTTTGCACAGTGTTGCACTTGATATCGTTTTCTTGCTTTGGTTTCACAAGTTTGTGATTTTACGGTTTTAGACATTTGAGTTGATTTTGTGCGTATGCACGCACACGATTTGGTTCCTGCACTCTGTATAGTTTATATAAGCTTGCAGTGCAGTGATACGCCTTTTGTGCACTTAGATGCACTGGACTTCGATTTCGATTGTGATACTCGATATTTGTTTTGTGTACCTTGTGCACCTGATTTGATTTTGCGCATGTTCGGCGCTTGATATTGGATTTCATGATTTCGTGCATGATGGATGCCCCTGGTTTTGGGTTTTCACGCATGTTGAGCGCATGTCTTGAGATGCGATTTTGGTGCACACCAGATGCACTAAATCGAGATTTTTTTTGTGCATGTCAGATGCACCTGATTTTGCTGTCAGGCACACACGTTGCCTACGACAGATGCTTTGTGCACACCCGATGCACTTAGATCTTATTTCTGTGCACTTGTATGGCACGTATATGAATTTTTATTATCGTGCGCACAAGACGCACGTAGTATTCATACGCGTATTTTGGGATCGATTTCTTATAGAGAAGTACGTTTTTTTATGATAATTGCGATGTGTTTTCGTACTAAGCAGGACTAGTCAGAGGACAGTACCTGAATGTATTTTGCATGCATTGATAGCTATTGAAGGGAATTCCAAAAAGCGAGCTATGGTCTCAGTATTTACCTACGTGTCTGATATGACGCGAAATGTTTAAAACAAGGAAAACCCTTCTAAATTGTTTCCCAAAACGGCGGAACGTACATTTCAAACAAAGGTATATATGTATATAGTTATTTTCTTATGATAGACGTCCGCCACTGTGCAGTGTTATGTGCATTGCACAGCAACTTAAAGGATTTGGCATGCATTTTCTCCTGATATTTGCATGTATAGTTCCGATTTATAGCATATCGGTCTTGCTTGAGATTTGGCATTCGTGTCTTCACCTTGACTCCGATGATTGCGGGATGCTTGATGGAGTTTTGAATTCGAGTTATCTACTCATTACTCATCCGCATGCATTGCGCTATGATGTGTTTATGTATTTATGATTTCGGAGCCCCGGCGATTTGATGGTTTTGGCTGAAATATTTTAGAATTTGGGGGGGGGAGTTTTAATTTAAATTCGGGGACCGAATTTCTTTAAAGGGGGAAGATTGTAACGTTTAGAAAATCGTTTCGGTGAAATTTCGAAAAAAACGGTAAAATAAGAGGGTTTTCTGTAAAAAGTCAAAATGCAAATATCTTTATTATAAAATTAAATATACATATTCTTGCTATGTAATTGCTAGTATTTGGTGTTTATTGAGTCACTGGTGAAATTACAAATTTTCTGAAAAAAAAATTATTTTATTATTATTTTAAGCCGTCACTAATACATTTAATTAGGGAAAATTACAAATTGGAATGAGTTGAAACAAATTTTTTGCATCATAAAACATTAAATAAAATTTTATCATGTGGTTTTGAAAGGAAATCGTTTGCCAAAACGGTTTAGAAAATATCAAAGAAAAAGGCTTTTTCGGTGAAATTAGTGTTAATGGGAATTGGGGTTTAGCACTTATCTTTTTCCTAACCCACACACCCACACCTCACCCTCTCCCCATGTGGCCGGCCCCACCATGACAGCCCTCCCCCTCTCCCTCTCTCCAATCACTTCTGTTTTCAAAAGAAAAGAAAAGAAAAGAAAAGAAAATAATAGAATTAGAGTGGACTTTCGCCACCTCACTCTCTCTCCTCCCTCACCCAATCCCCACCAATTCTGGCCGAAACCTGAACCCACAACAGCCTCCAAATTCTTCATCTCATTTTCCATCAAAATCCCCAAATTTCTATCAAAAATCCACCATTTTTCTCAAAAAAATCAAGCAAAAATCCAAATCAAAATCCACCTCCTACCCATTTTTCCTTGGCTACCATAGAATGGATCTAGGGATTTAGATTTCAATTTGGGAGGCTAAGTGTGATTGTGGGATCTTCAAATTTATTTGAGTATAATTCTAACCTTTTTGTTAAATTGTTGTTAATTGCTTTAAGTTAGCTTAATTAGGTGTTTAATTAGGTTTAATTGCTAGTTTGGAAAATTTATGAGTTAGGGTTTGAATTCAAATATGGTTATTGTCACTTGTTTAAGTTTGCAAAGTGTGTTTTGGCATGTGAGGGCATGGAAAAGCTAATCTAGTTGCTATTATGTAAATTGTTGCATTTAAATTGTCCAAATCAAGTTTTTAAGCAAACTAGATTTTTGAAATTTTATTAAGTAATGGAGATAAAAATCTAATTAGGGTATTCATGGCATTATTAATATTTTAAAGTGTAGTTTAATATTTTACTTCATGAAAATCCAAGCTAGATTGTGGTTTGTGCATTTTTTTGCTATAAAATTGTTAAAATTTGGGTATATTGTAAACTAGAATTTTGGAATTTATGGAAATTGATGAGAATAAATTATAGGAATGGTTTATATGACTTTGTTATGATATTTAGTGAATATTGTGGCCGATAGATTCGTTTAAACCTCAAGATGTTGTATTAAAGCGGTTAATTTTGCTTATTAGCTTTTCGGAAAAATAGCTTTAAAGTGAATTTGAAGTTTTGGTGATTTTAACCCTATTTTATATATATAATTAAGGTGTTGTGAAACCACGATTGTTACGTTTGAGTTTTTCTCGATGGTTTGGCGTTTGTACGCCGACGTCGAGGGTTTTTGGGTTGATTTGTGAAAGCAACCATAGGTTTTGACCTATGTGGGATTCACGTGTCGTTTTTGGGTCATGAGTCGGATTTTAATACGACACGGTGCGTTATGATATGTAGGTACCCCATGTGGACTTCGAGACGACAAGCAAGCGCGTGGCGACGTCGGCACCGGCTAGCGAGGACCAGGTGAGTAGATTTATATCTACGGGGAGAAGTCGGGTGGATGGCGTATAGCACCCCCGCAGTCCGTAGTGTAGCTCATATATATATGTTTATATGGGTATTTTATGATACGAGAATGTTTATTCATGTTATGTTTATGTGTTCATGGAGTACCTTTGGGTTAGTTGCGAAGCCCTAGAGTAGTTGTTATACCCACATACGCACACACAGACTTGCATACTTTACTTTCTTGTGCGCAGATTGGGATGTGTATATATGTATATATGCGTGGGTATGGGACTATGCATATGTACATTCATATACGCATGCATGGATAATGAGGATAGTACATGGGATTTAAGATGAGTCGATGAGATTTGATTTGTGGCCGTTAGATCGGTGATATAGCAGGGTTCGTATTTGAGATACGACATGACGTTGTAGCGGGTCCTTGATGTAGTGTTTCACACACGTCCATGCATACTTAGGCGGTATCAGTATTGTACTAGATGTAGATCATTACCCCGATCATGATATTTGATAAAGTGGATACCTGGTGAATAGTATGATGAATGTGATATTGACCCGTACCCAGATTTGGGATGCCGTACGACGGATTTACGTACGAGCTATATTGATGATTGATCCGCACTCTTGACTTGGTATGCCTGATTATAGATATGGTATCGGATATGATATTATTGAGGCGGGATCACCGAGTATACATATACAGGTATGTATATGTATCGACTCAGATGATAGGCGGTTTCCTTACCTGTAGTTCAGCTTGTTAGTTCAACCGTATAGTTTAGTGTAATTGTTAGATTAGATTAGACTCCTACCTATTTCAAAACTAGCGGATCGTGAGTATTTTAAAAGACAGGTCAAGGGATCTACGGATATTTCAAAAAACGTATCCTTTCTTAAAAACCACCGTAGCCCCTATTTTCAAAACCCCGCGATTTGTGTTATTTCAAATGGCACCATTGTTTAATATTTAGCTCCCGCTCATTTTGGTTGCTCGCTCCGCATCGCATATTTACCTTGTTTTTTCATATTGCATTGTTGACATTATGCTGTTAGGACACCAGCACCATTACCGATGATGCGTATGTACCACATACACTTACTTGCCGGCTCACACACATCTTCATCGGTAATTGCCATGTCACGTACACCTTAGAAAATATTATTGCTTAACTTAGCTTGATAGCCAGTAGTTTGACATAATATTAGTGTACAAACCTTATATGCCAGCTTAGATATTGTATTTATTACTTGTCGCTTCATGCATACTGTTATTCATTCTCATGCTTATATTCATGGTTTTACATGCTATTGATGATTCGGATTTCCATGATATTTTCTGGATTTGGAGGAAAACAGCAAAACATATATAAACTGATTTCTCTATTTTTAAATAAAAATGCGGTTTTCCCATGATGTATGAGTCGTCCACCATGAGTTTGCTGATGGATTTCGAGACCCGATTCGAGGAGTTGGATGAATCGTTTCGGGTACATGGTGGGCCTGGTGCGGTATCCCTGGCCGGGAAGGCCGTGTTGTTGACGTTGAGCCTGGCAGGGGAGCACTACCGACCGGTGATATTACCCGACGCGTCGGATATCCGGAGGATACCGTCGTGGTCTTGAGATGGATGGTAGGGGCCGGTCTGGACTGACGGCGCCCTAGATATTGAGATTGAGACATTGAGATTTCGAGATATTGAGGTACTGAGATTTGATGATACAGGCCAATCCGGATAGCCGGAGCCTGAGGTTTCGTGACTTTGAGATTTATGTTCTGTGTCGATGCTAGACACTGTTGATGCTGATTTCATTTATGATACCTCATTTTAAAAATACAAAGGAAATCTCACTAAATTATGAAAACAGTTTCTTCATTTACATGTAATTTGTTTTCATGCATTCATACCTCATTCATGATATATTGCTACCTGAGGCACTGACACGGGCATATGAGATTATACTCGGGTTAGATATTTAACCTAGTCATTGTTATAGACTGCTGGTTTTACTTGAGGATTATATATATTGATCGTATGACCTAGGATTGCGTCATACATGCGATTTCTATTCGTAGATGTTTTTCTATTCACGAGTTGGCAACTCACCCCGTTTGTGCCCCAGATTCTTGCAGGTTTCGCCGTACAGGTTTCTTTACGGCTTTGCGGGTACAGTTTCATTCGGGTGACTTACTAATAGGTGGGTTTATTTGTATCGTACCCATCATTTTACATTGTATATTATTATTCAGTTGTATCTAGAAGTTCCATCAACCAAACCTGTATTTATCTCAGATAGAGACCAGTGATGTTTATTCTTTCGACCTTAGAGTCGCGCGTTGTATTTCTATGGATTTCTTGCTGTTTTGAGTTTCCTTTTGAGTTTTGATCCTCGCCCTTGGCGTTGTATATTATATTGCTTGAGTGGTTGTGACCGTCGATTGACGAAGAGCTAGCTCCCGTTTGGGGATGCCTTTTTATTGATTTCATATACTATTCATGTTGTATAACGTTTGGGAGCCAGTATTTACAAAGGAGACTCTGCCGAAATTTTCAGGAAATACTTGATGTTTTTAAAACCGCATAACTCGGCTTATGCTATTAAAACTACTTGATTTTAAATTGGTTTTCCTTCACTCTACTACTTTTCTTGGTTTGGATTTCTGGGTTTTCGGCTTACTTAGATTACGTACGCCTCGAGACGTTTCGTAGTTTAAGTGCCGGTCATGTTCCGTACTTTCGGGGCGTGACACGGGATCGTCATAGAGTCTTGTGTGTCTTCCACTGTGATTTGATTTCCACCCTACCACGGCTCTACTGAGTCGTGCAAACAAGTGGTTTTTGGGCACACTCCCGATTCACATGGAGGCAATGAGCGATAGGAGGGGATTCATCTCTCCCAGTATTGGGGGTTGATGTTGCGCTATGCTCGACTGGCCATAAGTGGAAATCCCTGGCCAGGGTTAATATGATTTAATGGTAAGTGGTATCGGTAGTTTAACGCTTGTTATGGACCTTACATCGGCATGACTTATCAAGCTACTGGGGTCTGACGTTTAGCACCCCTAGGCGAGATATGCGACATATCAGACGAACAGACCGGACTGAGCAGAAAGTGTTACTGATCGGATTCGCCGGAGTGTGAGCAGGCTTGCTCATTGATCTTCTGATCGCTCAATACCCTGGTGGTCGTTACGTTTAGAAGACCGCTTGCGGCTTGTGAGTGACTGATATGATCACCACCTACTGCCGGCGTATTGACGAGTCTTTTGAGTCCTACGCAAATGTTTCCTGGCTCAAGCGAAATGAAATAGGAGCGCATATGAGATATGTGCAGGACCGAGAATAATATGAATTTATGATACCGTATTCTATTCTCGCGATTTGTATCAACGTTTGGGTATATGCGATATAGCCGAGTTACCGAATCAAGTGTTGATTCGATATATTGATACACTAGATATTAGTCGGTTATATGGGATATGACCGGATCATTAAATCAAGTGTTGATTTACTTATTTAATGTATAATTATATATTTGATATATTATTTTACATTAACTAGTATTGGTTCACTTAAGATTGCTTTTCTCACTTGATGTGCACATGTTGTATATGTGATATATGTTTGTGCACTAGATTGTATCATGCTTGATGATACATACAAACTTGGGTGTATTAGTGACTTATACCATATTTAAGTTAGTGGAAAAGGTTTATATTTATTTTGTAATTCAAAATTAGTGTGCACTTTGTCATGCTTAATGCTTCATGAAGCTTTTGGCATCATTTGACCAAGTCCACTAACTTTGTCTCACTAAAGATATTTATTAACCAAATCACTAACTTAAACTATGGTTTGGTCTCTACATAGGTTAGTGGATGATATTAACCCACCCATGATTGCAAATGATAATTATCTTCACTTATTATTCTTTTCTCATTATTCATTCTTTCTACTTCTTCTTCTTCATCAAGAAGAAAACCTTGCTAGAATTTTTTAAGTGAAGAAACAAAGTGAGAAATCAAAATCTAAAGTGAACCCAATTCCTATTTCATCATCCTCTACTACTTGCCATTTAGTTTAGGGTGTTCTCTTCACAAAATTCTTGACCAAGTCAAGAAGGAGTTTGAGTTTGGGTCATCTCGACGTAGATCATCTTCGGCCTCGAAGTCAACGAGCTAGCTTGATCATTTCTCCGAGGAAATCCATTCTAGGGTTCGGGACTACGATGATCGCAGCGAAGGGACGTCAACACGGAGCTTTAGAAGTGAAGGACCGGATCTACAAAGGTTGTATTTTCATTCACTTCTCTTTGTAATGTTAGATTACTAGTTTTGTTACCCTAGTTTTCTAGTATGATCTTTAGGTTGATTGCTTAGCACCCCCTTTTAATTTTTATTGTGGCATGTGTGATGCTTGAAAACCCTAGGCTAGGTGCTAAGGAATCCCAGGGATTTTATGAAAACCACACATTATCTCTAATTAACGCGAAAATAACCTAAACGAATTTTCATGGCGTTACAATCTTCCCCCCTTAAAGAAATTCGGTCCCCGAATTTAAAAATTTAGCTACGCGTACCTTCGAAGAGATGGGGATATATCTTCCTCATCTCGTCCTTGGTCTCCATGGTGACCTCCTCGCTGCTCGGGCCACGCCAAAGGACCTTTACAGACGGTATAACCCTTGATCTCAATTTCTTCATCTGCCGATCCAGGATGACCACCGGCTGCTCTGCGAAAGAAAGGTCACGCTCCAGCTCGACCGGCGGGTGCTGAATCGCATGAGAAGGGTCGTGAAGGTACTTGCGGAGCATCGAAACGTGGAATACGGGATGAACGTCTGGGAAATTGTGCGTAAGAGCCGACCGATACGCAACTGCACCAACACGCTCGAGGATCTAGAAGGGCCCCACATATCTAGGACTAAGTTTCCCTTTTCTCCCAAATCTCATCACGCCCTTCATTGGGGAGAACCTTAAGAAAACTTGATCGCCTACAGAAAACTCAAGTCTGCGCCAACGTCGGTCCGCGTAAGATCTCTGCCTGCTCTGGGCCGCTCTCATCCTATAACGAATCAACTGGATCTTTACGGTCATCTCCTCAGCAATCTGCGGCCCCAAAATTCTGCTCTCGCTGAGCTCTGTCCAACAGACGGGCAATCGACATCTCCTCCTATATAAAGCCTCGAAAGGTGCCATCTGAATCGTCTCCTTGAAGCTGTTATTGTAGGAGAACTCTATCAAGGGCAAATGATGATCCCAGCTGCCACCAAAATCTGAAACGCAGGGGTCTGAGTAGTCCGCTCTGACTGACCATCAGTCTGTGGATGAAATGCTGTGCTGAAACTCAATCGGGTGCCCAAAGCCTCCTGAAGTCTCTGCCAGAGTCGGCTGGTGAACTGGGTGCCTCGGTCGGACACAATACAAGATGGAATGACATGCAGCCGTACAATCTCATTGATGTAAATCTGGGTATACTGAGCAAATGCAAAAGTGGTCTTCACTAGCAGAAAGTGAGCCGCTTTCGTTAATCGATCCATGATCACCCAAATAGAGTCATACCCTCGATTGGTCCTGGGTAGACCCATAATGTAGTGCAAAGAAATCTGCTCCCACTTCCACTCCGGAATGGGCAAAGACTGCAACTCTCCGGCTGACCTTTGGTGCTCGGCCTTGACTTGCTGACAAGTCAAGCATCTCGATACGAAGTCGGCGACGTCTCTTTTCATCCCTTCCCACCAGTAAACATCTCTCAAGTCATGGTACATCTTGATGGAACCTAGATGAACACTGTATACCGATCTATGTGCCTCCTCAAGAATCTCTCGCCTCAGTCTCTCAGAAGCTGGTACGCACAGTCTATCCCCAAATCATAGTATCCCCTGATCATCGATCACGAACTTGTAATCTCTGCCATGTCTAATCTGCGCCGTGATCTCTGAACAACGGTCATCACTGTACTTTGCTTCATGGATATAGTAAAGCAACTATGGACGTGCACGGTTATGCGCAAGCTGCCCCCCGGTCGGAGTAAACTCAAACTGCACTCGGCTGTCGCATAGAATCTGCCAATTAGCCGACGACTGCCTCTGAACTGCGCTAAAACAAGATAAACTACCTTCGGTCCTCCGAATCAAAACATCTGCTACTACATTCTCCTTGCCTGGATGATACAGAATCTCCCAATCGTAATCCTTCACTAGCTCCATCAAACGGCGCTGTCTTAGATTCTGGTCTCGCTGCTGGAATATATACTTTAAGCTCTTGTGGTCCGTGAATATCTTGCACGAATTGCCGTATAGGTAATGTCTCCAGATCTTGAGTGCGAAAACCGCCGCCGCCATCTCTAAATCGTGAGTAGGATAGTTCTGTTCATGTTTCTTCAGCTGCCGAGAAGCATAAGCGACGACCCTATCATGCTGCATCAACGCACAACCTAGCCACACTCGAGAAGCATCACAATAAACCACAAATCCGCCTGATCCCGAAGGCAATGATAACACCGGCACCGTAGTCAAATGAGTATGCAACTGCTGGAAGCTATGCTCGCACGCCTCGGTCCAAACGAAAGGAACTCCCTTCCGGGTCAGCCCGGTCAACGATGCATCGATGCGGGAGAAGTCCTGAACAAAACGTCGATAGTAGCCAGCCATGCCTAGTAAGCTGCGGATCTCTGTAACTGTTGCCGGTCTAGGCCAATGCTGAACGGCTTAGATCTTCTTTGGGTCCACAAGCATACCATCTCTTGTAACCACGTGACCCATGAAATCAACACTGTCAATTTAGAATGCGCACTTGGAGAATTTCGTGAACAACTGGTGCTCTCTCAAAGTCTGCAATACGATCCGCAAGTGCTGCTCGTGCTCTACTCGGCTACGGGAATATACTAAGATGTCGTCAATGAATACGATGATGAATCGATCAAGATACGGCCTGAAAATGCGGTTCATCAAGTCCATAAAAGCTGCTGGGGCGTTGGTGAGTCCGAACGAAATCACCAAAAACACGTAGTATCCCTAACGCGTATGTAAAGCTGTCTTCGGAATATCTTCCTGCAGAATCCACAACTGATGGTAGCCTGATCGCAAGTCAATCTTCGAGAAGTGCCCCACACCCTGGAGCTGGTCGATCAAATCATCAATACGTGGTAAGGGATAACTGTTCCGCACTGTCACCCGGTTCATCTGACGGTAATCAATGCACAAACGTAAACTGCCGTCCTTCTTCTTGACGAATAGGACAGGAGCACCCCAAGGAGATACACTCGGTCGCATAAGCCCTTTATCTAACAAATCCTGCAACTGACCCTTCAGCTCTCTAAGCTCCACCGGGGCCATCCGATAAGGCAGTATGGAAATAGGCCCCGTACATAGGTTCAAGTCGATGCAGAACACAAAATCGTGCTCAGGCCGTAAACCAAGCAGCTCGTTAGGGAAAACATCAGGAAACTCACACACAATCAGGACCTGGTCCAATGGGGCCTCTGCAGCTCTAGTATCACAAACATATGTAAGAATCCCTGACATCTGTTCCTCAAGAGCTGACCAACGCGAAGAGATGAAATCAAGCTGGGAAGGGTGGCGCTACAGTCTCCCTGAATAACAAGAACTAGCTCTCTCGGAAAACTAAAACTGACTGCCTTTTTACGGCAGTCCACGGATGCATAACAAGTGGCTAGCCAGTCCATTCCCAGAAGAACATCCAAATCCAACATATCGAGGAGAATCAAATCAACCGAAGAATATCTTTCCCCGATACGAACAGAACACAATCGAAAAATAAATCGAGCGATAAATGACTCGCCTACCGGAGTAAAAACAATAAGCGGCAGATCTAATGACGACGACTCTCTGCCCAACCTCGGTGCAAAGTGTGTAGATACATACGAATGTGTGGAACCTGGGTCGAATAATACCCGTGCGTCGAAAGAACATACTGGCAAGGTACCTGTCACAATGGCATTGGATTCCTGCGCATCCTGCGGAGTCAACGCGAACACCCGGGCCTGTCCCCCACCAATAGCTAGTTGTCCTCTGCCTCGGCCTCTGCCTCCTCGTCCTCTATGAACAGGAATGCCGCATCCACGGCCTCTGGGAACGTCTGCCTGGCATGGAGCACCACCAGGGGTAGGAAGTAGAGCTCTCTGAGTAGGGGTGAGGGTGGAAGTGTCACATAAGGAACTGTTGGCTAACCCTGGCGCCTCGCGGTACAATTCTTGAAAAGGTTACCTGGACTCCAACTCTAATAATATACTGGCGGTGGCCACTGACCTGGTGAATAGAAACTGAACAATTGGCCTCACGCCATACCTCGACCATCACCACTTCCTGGGAAGAATCCGCCGCGACCTCTGCCTGCCATGCCTCTGCCAAACTGTACTGGAGCTGGTATATCTGTACGAATCCTTTTCGGCCCAGAAACGACCAAAGTCTCTGAAATGCGCTCCTCCAAAAGTAAGGCTGCATCTACCGCGGCTGCATAGGTGTCGAAGTGCTGGGCGCCAATAGCAAGAAATAGCTGCGTGTCTAACCCACGTACAAACCTCTTCATACGTTTCTCTTCGGTGTCCACCAGGTAAGGAGCATATCGGGACAACTGAGTAAACTGGATATCATATGCTGACACTGTCATCTCTGGAGTCTTGCGCAAACCCTCAAAACTATGAGCTTGAGCATCACGGACGCTCTCTGGATGGAAACGGGTAAGAAACACCACTGTGAACTTGTCCTACGTCATAGGAGGTAGACCTGCAGCTCGACCTCTCTCGAATGACTCACACCACGTCTGAGCAAGGCCCTCCAGATGAAAACTCGCAAGCTCCACCCATTTATCGTCAGAACATCTCAGCGAACTGCAAATCCTAGCCAACCTGTCGAGGAATGTCTGCGGATCCTCTGTTGCATCTGTGCCGGTAAAGACTGGAGGTCTCAGCCTCATAAACTCCTGCAATGATACGGGAATGGTCTCGGTAGTAGCAAGAACAACTATCTAGGCAACAGGTACCATCATGGTCTGTGCAATGGTAGGTACATCCTCAGATCTCTGTGCCCGACTGGCTTCGACTAAGGATCCCATCATCTGACGTAACTCCTGCATACCTGACTCTAGCTTGCCAATGCGACCTGGGGAAGGCGGACCAATTTGTCCCTGAGGGGTAGGCACACCATCCTGATCAGTCCTCGTCTCGGACGAGCCCGCTCGAATCTCATCTCTGGCGGAAACCCTCTGTGCCCTCGTGTCTTTCGGCGGCATAATGGCTGGTACAGGAAACGGGATAATAAGAATAGTGCAACAGAATTATGGGATATAAAGAGTCGAAGAAGGATTTGCAAGAAATTATATCCTAAGGTCACTTAGGCGGAGTACCGTATCGTATGTATGCCGCGGAACATACACACGCTATGTCACTCTGCTTAAGTCGCCTACTCCATCTACCAAGGGTCATCCTACACTCAGAAAGGTAACACCTAACGCTCTGATACCAACTTTGTCAAGACCCGAAAAGTACGGAACTTGACTGGCACTTAAATTACGAAACGTCTCGAGGCGTACATAATCTAAGTAAGCCAAAACCCAGAAATCAAAACCAAAGAGCAGTAGAGTGAAGGAAAACCAAGATTTTATTGAAAGCGATTTAAATCAAATACGTCACATCAAGCTTTTTAAAAACAATATCATTTTCTGAAAATTTCGGCAGAGTCTCCTTTGTAAATACTGGCCCTAAATGGGTACAAAATAGGAATATATGCACAATATGAAATAAGGCATTCACAAGCGGGAGCTAGCTCTTCGCCCACGGCGGACTCAAAATCTCACGCAATATAAACCATCACTGTGCAAAATAAGCATATAAAGGCATAAAGTAAAAAAGCATCATGTCGGCTCAAGTGAGCTCGACCCAGAGATACAACATAAAAAGTACACAAATCTCACTGTCTCGTCTCTAGGTCATAATACAATAGTACAAGTGATAGATACAGTAGATGGAGTACACTAGATACATTAATGATACAAGATGGCAACAAAATAACCCCGCAGCCCACCTACGAACAATGCTGACGGGTCAGACCTGCAAAACACTGTGGCATGACGGGGGTGAGTTGCCATTCGTGAGTAATAAGTAACATCTTAAAAGGCTATCGTAAGCATGTACACAATGATGTCACAACCTACAAATACTAATATGATGCGATGTAATAATATGTATGCAACATGAATGCAATAAGCAATACAGGATTTGAATATAATTAACAAGGGAAAACTGTATTCTTATCTTAGTAAACTTCTGTGATTTAGCTGTAGATTCATCAATGAAATCAATATAAATCTGTGTTAAGTATCGATACTAAATATGAATATCTCAATTATCCCGGGCTCCGGCAATCCAGACTGGCCAAAATATCTGATCTAGGGCTCCAGCAAATCCGGACTGGCCCATATCATAAAAACTCAAGACTACGTCGGTATCCTCCGGATATCTGCTGCGTCACAAATAACCGATCTATAGTGCTCCCCTGCCGGGCTCAACGCCATAATCTGCGACCATCTTGAACTGGGGTACCATACCGGGTCCACCATGCACCCACAAACGGTTCCTCTTCCTCCTCCTCGAATCGGGTGTATGATACTGCTCAGGCACCGAGAAATCTCATGGTGGACGATAAATGCATCATATCACGAGAGAACCGCAACTTACATTTTTAAAATGGTAATATGTTTTCAAATCCTTGCGGATTCTCAAATTCATAAATCTCATAAATACGGAAATCCTCTAAAGGAATCATGATACATGAATGTTTATGATATTAGCAATATGCAATGAAATGCGGAAAGTAGAAAGATATGCATGAACAATGATGCAATAAGATATGTGCATGTGACTAGCAATCCTACATATCCATAATGATGAATTAAATATATCAATTGCAGGTTTATTAATCAATAATTAGCGCAAGTGATAAGATGCGGATTTAAACAAGTTATAAATTGTTCGTGGCATAGCAATTTCCAAGGCGTGTGTGTCCCCATGAATAGTGCCCGTGCAGCATAAACTAATGGTAATAGTGCGAGTGTCCTCTGAGGTACTAGCACAGTATATATACATATGATAAATGATGCAATGCAACTGGATGATTAATTAGGAACAACACTTATAATTATAAGTACTAAACAAAATTATAACTATCGGGCGCCTTGCGCTATCCAAACGATTTCCTCGTAGATGTGTACATCTACTCACCGGAACGCCTCTGCTAGTCTGATACAATCACCGCCTCTCTTTTCCGAGCCACGTCCGATGTCTCCGCGACCGATCCTAGCATATACACAAAGCAACACACAAAAGGCTAAAATCCTACAAAAACGCGATATCATGACCATACGAGAAACTAGCATCGCAAGTTAACGCGTGTGCACTTGAAACACCGAAACGTGTGTGCTAACGTCTGAAACCATCCTGACACACTGCAATTCACAGCAAACACTAAACCCAAACTCAGAACGTACGCGTCACGCAAGTCAAAAAGTGTTAAAAACAAGGTATATGGTCCCAGATTTTACCTGGAGCAAAAACCAAGAAAACAAGTAATACCAAACACCATAAAACGCACACCGACACCCCTCTGCAAAGCACCAACCTCCAATTCCACTAGGGGGTGGCGAGCTCGGAAATCATCGCGATGTCGCCGGTTCGAGGCGGGTGAAACATGCTCGTATCACAACACAACACTCTGATTACCCTGTATAGTATTCTGTATATGTTTGCGAACCCAGAAAATAACCACAGATATAGCAGATCCCCCGTATCCTAAAGCTTCATTTAAAACGTATTAAAAACACTAATTTGCGAAATTAAGGTGTTTTAGTGTAACCAGGTGAAAAGACTTGGATTAAGTGACACTAATAACTCATAGTTAAGTTAAACAAACCATAAAAATCTTAACTTAACCTAATATCCACTTAAACCACATAATTAGCACAAAAACACATTAAAACACTACATTAAGCTAAATAAACTACAAGTTTAGCAAAAAGGATTTTAGGGTAAGCTTTATACCTCAAGTTGGATTAGTGATGGCTCAAACTTGCTAACCTTGCCTTTAAAGGCAAAGACTTGCCTCAAGAACCAACTAGGAAATGTTCAGCAAAAGGTTTAGTGAAGAAATGGTGGATTTTTGATGGAGATTGGTTCTTGAATGAAAGAAGAAGAAGAAGAGGAAAGGGGAGGGCTGATGCTGCTGCTGGGTGCAGGAAGTTGAGGGGGAGAGAGAGTGTGTGTGGTGAGAGTGCAAAGTCAAAGCTCCCATGCTTAATAAAATACCCCCCCCCATGCTTCCCTTTTCTTTTCTTTTCTATTTTTCTTATTTGTTCTACTTTTTAAAAAGGAAAATGAGAACAAAATGAATTAAAATAAAAGACATGCTACATTATCAACCTAGGGTAAATTATAGGATTGTGCATGCTAACTAAAATTTGCTTAGAAAAAAAGAAAGTTAAGAAAATTTGATAATTAAGTGAACAATAAATTAAATGATAAATAATAAAACACAATTATATAAATAATTACATATTATCACTATTTAAAATAGATTTATTCCAGTCTATGTGGAAATAATTATTAACGGGAATTTATGAAAAACACGGATTATCGCTAATTAACGCGAAAATAACCTAAAGGAATTTTCAAGGCGTTACAATTTTATTCTCATGATTTGTATCATCGGTTGGTTATATGCGATATAGCCGAGTTATCGAATCAAATGTTGATTCGATAAATTGATACACATGATATTAGTCGGTTATATGTGATATTTCCGGATTGTTAAATCAAGTGTTGATTTAATGATCTAATGTATAATTATATATTTGATATATTAATTTACATTGACTAGTATTGACTAACTTAAGATTGCTTTTATCACTTGATTGTATATTGAGTATATATGTGATATATACTTGTGTACATGGTTAAGTCATGCTTGATGATACATGCAAACTTGGGTGTGTGTATGACTTACACCATGCTAATTATAATTTAGGGTTTTATTTGTTTTAAGTAAATCAAAATGACATGGATATTGTCATGGCTTGAAAGCTTCATGAAACTTGTAGACCATTGACCAAAGTCCACTCATTTTGTTTTACTTAAGATATTTTAAACCTAACCATTATGATTTTAGCCATTGTTTAGTCTCTATAATGGTTTAATATACGATATTAACTCACTCATGGTTGCCTCATTCACCACTTGATTTATTCTTGAGTTCATTCTTTTTCTTCTTCATCTCAACTCAAAAGCTTTCTAGGTTTTTGATAAATGGTGAAAATAAGTGAGATAATAAAATCTAAAATGAGCCCAGTTCCTACTTCATCATCCTATACACTTGCTTTGGTAGTATAGGGTGTTCTCTTCACAAAGTTCTTGACCTAGTGAAGAGGTAGCTTGGGTTTTGAGTCTCCTCGACATAGATCATTTTCGGCCTCGAAGACTTCAAGCAAGCTTGATCATTTCTCCAAGAGAACCTATACTAGAGTTCACGAGATCAATACTTGCAGCGATCGCAGTGAATGGACTTCTACACGGAGCTTTAGAAGTGAAGGATCGGTCTACAAAGGTTGTATTCCTTGTTCACTATTTGTAATGGTTGATTACATGTTCATATTGTCTATTTACTCTAGCTTGATCCTAGCTTAGAATTGATTAGCACCTTAGAATTTTTAAATTTGGCATGGTAGTTGCTGTGAAAACTAAGTAGGGTGCTAAGGAATCCCAAAAGTGGTATCTGAGCCGGGCTAGAGTTTTAGACGATGTTTGTTAGATTACAAAACAGAAACTACTCTGAAACTTAAAACACCGAATAGTAGGTTCTGTCGATTTTTATATGGCCTCGAAAAAATTTTTAAACAAGTGCAGAGTGATATATGAGAGATAATATGAGCATGACAGAAATTTGAAGCCCAATGCTCTGATTTTGGCCGAGATCATGGGGGTTGTGGCCGGCCCAAAGAAGGAATTTTGGGTTCAAATTTTTTTCATGTTCTCACCTCTGTGTTTTGGTGTTTCGGGTGTTGTTTGTTTTTCCTAAGTTTGCATGTGATGTGATCTTACACTATAAGCAATTCGGAGTGTTTCGTATTCATAGTTTTACATTGTTTTTGGGTTTTCACATGTTATCTAGGCGAGGTTAAAAAGTTCGAACGAATGTCAAAAACCCATTTTTCCAATTTTAGGGTATTCGGAAAATCATGCAAGCGATTCTGTGGACCCTCTAGAAGAATGAAACCCTAACTCGACATAATGACCTTGGAAACGTTTTCGAACCTTAGGGTTTGGGGAAGTTCCGTGGTGCAATTAATGAGACTTGGGTTTGCCCTTCTACGGCTTGTCCATAGGTGTTGTGGCATGATTTTGGGTATTTATAAACTGGGCTCAAGTGTTGTGCTCTTGTGGAATTGTGGGACTTTGATTAATCGATCGAAAAGTTTAACGTCTGTCACGCCCCGAAAGTACGGAACATGACCGGCACTTAAACAACGAAACATCTCGAGGCGTACGTAATCTAAGTAAGCCGAAAACCCAGAAATCCAAAACCAAGAAAAGTAGTAGAGTGAAGGAAAACCAATTTAAAATCAAGTAGTTTTAATAGCATAAGCCGAGTTATGCGGTTTTAAAAACATCAAGTATTTCCTGAAAATTTCGGCAGAGTCTCTTTTGTAAATACTGGCCCCCAAACGGGATACAACATGAATAGTATACGAAATCAATAAAAAGGCAAACCCAAGCGGGAGCTAGCTCTTCGTCAATCGACGGTCACAACCACACAAGCAATATAATATACAACGCCAACGGCGAGGATCAAAATTCAAAAGGAAACTCAAAACCATAAGAAAACTACAGAAATATAACGCGCGACTCTAAGGTCGAAGGAATAACATCACTGGTCTCTATCTCAAAATAAATATATGTTTGGTTGATGGAAGTTCTAGATACAACAGAATAATGATATAAAAGATATAATGGGGGGGTACGATACAAATAAACCCACCTAATAGCAAATCACCCGGAAAAGGAAGTAGTGCCAGCAAAGCCGTAATGAAACCCGTACGGCAAAACCTGCAAGAAACTGGGGCACAACGGGGGTGAGTTGCCAACTCGTGAATAGAAAAACATCTACGCACAGAAATCGCATAAATAACGCAACCTAGGTCAATGATCATAATATATCCTCAAATATATGAATAACATGCAGCCTATAACAATGGCTAGGGTAATATCTAATCCGAGTGTGATCTCATGTGCCCGTGTCAGTGCCTCAGGTAGCAATATATCATATGAATGAGGTATGAATGCTTGAAAACAGAATACATGTAAATGAAGAAACTGTTTTCATAAATTAGTGAGATTTCCTTTGTATTTTTAAAATGAGCTATCATAAATGAAATCAGCATCAACAGTGTCTAGCATCGACACAAAACATAAATCTTAATGTCTCAAAGCCTCAGGCTCCGGCTATCCGGACTGGCCCGTATCATCAAATCTCAGTACCTCAATATCTCGAAATCTCAATGTCTCAATCTCAATATCTAGGGCGCCGTCAGTCCAGACCGGCCCCTACCATCCATCTCAAGACCACGACGGTATCCTCCGGATATCCGACGCGTCGGGTAAAATCACCGGTAGGTAGTCTCCCCCTTCCAGGCTCATCATCATCACCATGAGCTTCTTGCCCCGGGGTACCTTACCGGGTCCACCATGTACCCGAAACGGTTCATCCAACTCCTCGAATCGGGTCTCAAAATCCATCAGCAAACTCATGGTGGACGACTCATACATCATAGGAAAAACCGCGCTTTTCATTTAAAAAGCGAAAGAAGAAGTTTGTATATGTTTTGCGGTTTTCCCCAAATCCAGAAAATCTCATGGAAATCCGAATCCAAAACCTCAATAGCACGTAAAAAGTGAATATATGCATGAGAATCCATGAATGCGGCATAACAATGAATAACAGAATGCATGAAGTAGCAGGAAATAACTACAATGTCTAAACCAACATATAAGGCAAGTACACTAATATCATGTCTAAACTATTAGCTAACAGGCTATGTCAAGCAATAATATTTTCTAAGGTGTACGTGACATGGCAATTACTGATGAAGATGTGTGTGAGCCGGCAAGTAAGTGTACGTGGTACATACGCATCATCGGTAATGGTGCTGGTGTCCTAACCACAAGATATCAACAATAGAATTTGAAGCATAATATAAGCATGTGATGCGGAGCGAACAACAATAATGAGCGGGAGCTGAATACTAGACGCGGCGATAACTAATCTGCATTAACCTAATATAAGTCCTACAATGGTGCCTTTTGAAATAACACGAATCGTGGGGTTTTGAAAATAGGGGCTACGGTGTTTTTAAGAAAAGATACGTTTTTTGAAATATCCGTAGAATCCCTTGACTTGTCATTTAAGATACGCACGATTCGTAAGCTTTGAAATAGGTAGAACCGAATCTAATCTAACAACTAACTAAACTAAAGGGCTATGCTACAAGCTAGACTACAGGTAAGGAAACTGCCTAACATTTGAGTCGATACATATACATACCTGTATATATATTAGTCGGTGATCCCGCCTCAATAATATCATATCCAATACCATACCTATAACCAGACATCCCACGTCAAGAGTGTGGATCAATCATCAAAATATAGCTCGTACGTAAATCCGTCGTACGGCATCCCCAAATCTGGGTACGGGTCAATATCACATTCATCATACTATTCACCTGGTATCCTCTTTATCAAATATCATGATCGGGGTACTGATCTACGTCAAGTACAATACTGATACCGCCTAAGTATGCATGCACGTGTGTGAAACACTACGTCAAGGACCCGTTACAACGTCATGTCGTATCTCAAATACGAACCCTGTTATATCACCGATCTCACGGCCTCAAATCAAATCTCATCGACTCATCTTAAATCCTAAGTACCATCCTCATTATCCATGCATGCGTATATGAATGTACATATGCATAGTCCCATACCCATGCATATATACACATATACACATCCCAATCTGCCAACAAGAAAGTAAAGTATGCAAGTCTGTGTGTGCGTATGTGGGTATAACAACTACTCTAAGGTTTCGCAACTAACCCAAAGGTACTCCATGAACACATAAACATAACATGAATGAACATTCTCGTATCATAAAACACCTATATAAACATATATATATGAGCTACACTTCGGACTGCGGGAGTGCTATACGCCATCCACCCGACTTCTCCCCGTAGCTATAAATCTACTCACCCGGTCCTCGCTCGCCTTTGCCGACGTCGCCACGCGTTTGCTTGTCGTCTCGAAGTCCACATGGGGATACCTACATATCACAACGCATCGTATCGTATAAAAATCCGACTCATGACCAAAACGACACACGAATCCCACATAGGTCAAAACCTATGGTTGCTTTCACAAATCAACCCAAAAACTCTCGACGTCGGTGTACAAACGCCAGACCATCGAGAAAAACCCAAATACACTCATTTTCACATTCAGAAACACTAATTTTAATACAAAATAGGTTAAAACTCACAAAAACCCCAATTTCACTTAAAAAGTCATTTTTCCGAAAATGTAGCAAGCACAAATCACCGTTTTAGTACAAAACTCGATGTATGAACGAATCTAGCGGCCACAATATTCACTAAATATCTTAAATAAGTCATAAAAACAATTTCCACAATTTAATCTCATTAAATTCCATTAACCCCAAAATTCTAGTTTACAAAATACCCAATTTTTAACAACTTATAGCAAAAATGCACAAACAACAATTTAGCTAGGATTTTCATGAACTAAAGGCATTAAACCACTCAATATATTATCTATAATAACATGAAACCATAATTATAATTTAATCTAAAGCATTTAATAATTTTCCAAAACTCTAGTTAGCAAAATAACTTAATTAGGGCATTTTACAAGTAATGGTTTGGAATTAACAACTAAATTAGCTTTCTATAAAACTTAAGATATTAATCCACATCACAAAACCATGCACAATTTATCACAATCCATTTCCACAACAAAACCCCAACTTGAAATCTTTAATCATGCAATTAAACTCATCAAAAACCTAATTATGCACTTAGTTAACTTATATTAAAGCAATTAGATAACAAATTTTAACAAAAGCATGAGATTATACCTCCCATGATGAGATCAAGCTCAAGATCTAGCCTCCCAAAATGCCATTTTGATCCTTAGATCCATGCTAGAATGGTCAAGTAAAAATGGGTAGGATTTAGATTTTGATTTTGTTGGCTTTATGTGTGATTTTTGTTGATTTTTTTGAAGGAAAAAGGAGGGAATTTGGGGAGGGCTGTTACTGTTGAGGGGGAAGGGCAATCTCGTTCAGAATTTGGAGGGGATGGGTGAGGAGGAGAGAGAGTGAGGTGGAGAAAGTGAGGGAAAGTCAAAGTCCACCATTTTTCTTTTATCATTTTCTTTTCTTTTCGTAAGAAAGTGAGGTGATTGGAGAGAGAGGGAGAGGGAGGGCTGTCAAGGTGGGGCCGGCCATATAGGGAGGGGGGAGAGAGGGTGAGGTGTGGGTGTGTGGGTTAGGAAAAAGATAAATGCTAAACCCCAATTCCCATTAACACTAATTTCACCGAAAAAAGCCTTTTTCTTCGATATTTTCTAAACCGTTTTGGCAAACGATTTCGTTTCAAAAACCACATGATAAAATTTTATTTAATGTTTTATGATGCACAAAATTTGTTTCAACTCATTCCAATTTGTAATTTTCTCTAATTAAATGTATTAGTGACGGCTTAAAATAATAATAAAATAATTTTTTTTCAGAAAATTTGAAATTTCACCAGGGGCTCAATAAACACCAAGTACTAGCAATTAAATAGCTAGAATATGTATATTTAATTTTTATAATAAGATATTTTTATTTTGACTTTTTTACAGAAAACCCTCTTATTTTACCGATTTTTCGAAATTTCACCGAAACGATTTTCAAAACGTTACAATCTTTCCCCCTTAAAGAAATTCGGTCCCCGAATTTAAATTCAAACTCCCCCCAAATACAAAAACATCTAAGCAAAACCATCAAGTCATCGGGGCTCCGAAATCATAAGTACATAAAACGCATCATAGCGCAATACATGCGCATGAGTAATGAGTAGATAACTCGAAATCAAAACTCCGTCAAGCTTCCCGCAATCATCGGAATCAAGGTGAAGACACGAATGCCAAATCTCAAGCAAGACCGATATGCCATAAATCGGAACTATACATGTAAATATCAGGAGGAAAAGCATGCCAAATCCTTTAAGTTGCTGTGCAATGATTTGTGTTTCATCAGAAACACATATCCGAATCTAGAGAGATCGTCAGTGAATGTAATGAAGTACGAAGAACCATCCCTGGCATGTGTAGACATGGGACCGCATACATCACTATGTATCAGTCCCAAGAGTTCGGTAACTCTTTGTCCGTGTCCCGTAAACGGAGCTTTGGTCATTTTGCCTTTGAGACATGATTGGCAAGTGTCATAAGATGAAAATTCAAACGGATTTAAATATCCATCCTTATGCAACTTAGCTAATCGTGTCGCATTGATGTGACCCAGTATACAATGCCACAAGAAGGATTCGTTCAGTTCTGAACTCTTCCTCTTGTGTGTGTTTGTTATGCTCAGAACTGTTGATTGATTTAGAACATAAATGCCATTGCATAACGTGCCTGATCCAACCAACTTTTGGTTACGGAAAATGTTCATAACATTATCCTGTAATACAAAATTATATCCCTCTTTACTCAATAAAGAAACCGATATAATGTTGCATATCAGGTTCGGGATGTAATAGCATTCGTTCAGAACCAATGTATTACCAGTTGGTAAGACAAGGTGATATTCCCCGACAGTCTTAGCTGCAACAATTGCACTATTTCCAACTCTTATGTCTTTATCACCTTCTCCAAGTTCTCTACCTTTTCTAAGCCCATGTAACTGATTACATATATGGGATCCTGACCCGGTATCTAATACCCAAGACGTAGGGCAAATGGAGAAACAGTTCTCTGTAACGAACACACCCGAAGAAAATGCATCATCATGTACTTTCTTCAATCGGGTGGCATAGGAATCCTGGTGTTTCGCTATTTCCTGTTCATTCCTATAACTCTTATAAGAAAGAACGGAACCAACGTTCCCCAGCACAGTATAACATGCGGGTTCGGTCAATACATCCATATTATTATCTTCATCAGGGCATGAAATGGTCGCTACTTGGAGAGAGAGAGAAGAAAACACTTTAGCGTATGCTTGTGCAAGATCAGATTGGTTATTATCTTATCTAATCATGATGGCTCCCACTGGTTTTTATCAAATCTTCCTTCAAACCCTAAAAGGAAAGACTAGCCGGGATTAATTACACACTACAAGTTCGCCAATCTTTCAGCCAGGCCAGTGTCGGTACTTTGAGGGAGGTCCCCCGTGCTTTCGCACGAACCTAATTAATGTAAACCTCAATTTCCCAGAGGCGTAACCTCGTTGACACCTTTCTAGACACCTACTTGATCCGCTAATTGCAATGTGCAAAACTCTCCCAGGAGTAACTCTTACTCGCAGTGGGTATCGGGATCCAACTATCTCATAGAAGGTATGCAATCTCATTGCAAATTTCAACACTTGAAATTCCCGATAATATTTTGCCCCTAGCACCCTATGACCTTGACGGAGGTCAACAAACCATAGGCTACTAGTCAAGTTCAACCCGTCATTTCTTGATCGAATTAAACCCATCCGCACGACCCTTGACGGAGGTCAACAAGGCCACACGACTACCCTAATCCAATCTGCATCATATGCATAAGCAGATAAATACTAGTTAGCTACCGCACACTACGCCTTGACGGAAGTCAACAAACGTAGCACGAATACTAAATAGGACTTATCTGAAATGACGGAGGGCTACGACAGGTTTTTCTGAAAACCTATTGCGTATTGAACTTGATATAGTTGTAGAATGAAATGAAGTTTTGAAATGGAGTGATTTTGAGGCTTTTCTAGTTTTGCTAAAGGGGTCACTCCCGGTGAAAGGATCGTCGGCCCTTTCCTCGTCGAATGAGGTACGGGATATATCATATATATCACTGTGCAAAGCAAAACTCAAAAACAATCAAAAGCAAACCGAGTGTGTAGCATCTGCCAGTTATTGCTAAAGGAGTCACTCCCGGTGAAGGGATCTCGGTCCTTTCCTCATCGAATAAGGTGCAGGATATATCACATATACCGCTGTGCAAAGCAAGAACTGTAGCTACCTGTTTTATTTAAAATTTGATTCTACAACATCTTAGGTTTCTTTTCTTTCATTAATCACATTAATGAAGTCCCATCATTTATGTACCTAAAATATCACAGATAAATACGACGTACACTTATGCCATCCGCATTCGCCTCGATGACCTCTCGTGCACCGTTAGGTTAGGTAACTAACGGCAGAGCGGGGCAGGGCTAGTACGGGTGTAAAACATAAGTAACGTCTATATAATATATCATATATACTATATACTGTATCCATCACATAACATCACATGATCACATCACAGATATCGCAGCAGAAGAAACATATGAAATATTGGATATACTAGGATGTCCGTGTTTTCAATACGAGCCAGTATAAAACACGGATTCCACGGTCGTGATGAATAGCCAATCCCACACCCCTAGACCCCTACGAGAGCGGCAAGCAACCCTGCCAATTCTGGGGTTAGGAGACCCGGACTTGACTCCTCGAGTTGGTCTCCCACTGGACCCCAGAACCCTGTTACTTGTGCTCCCCTCCTTGGGTCTATCCTAATGCGGAAAAGTAAATAATATACAAAAGGTGACAACTTCCGCAACCTGGAAGTGCCCCAAATAAGAGAATATTACATACAAGTTTTTACATGAATGAAAATGAAAAACACTCATCTCACATAAAAACCCCCGGCTATTCAAACACGACGATCCAATATAACATATCCAGCAACACATAACATCACATGCCATCAACGTAAGTAAACATGCGTATCCCAATTGTCGTTGACATATAGCAACGAAACCGGCGATATCACATATTACACTTACGGTCACAGAAAAGAAAGTGTAAAACTACAACAGTTGGAATCCGCAACCTCTTTAGACATCACATGCCTAATCAAATGAAATACTTAGACATCACATGCCTAACAGTTATAAACCCTGCATTTTAGTCCCATTATCGAAAACTCTTTTCAATATCACGTGAGACTAAACCGCTAGATTTATAACATTCATTCAGTTATCTCATAACTGTTTGTGAATTCCAATTATTGTATCCTATTTCGGATAAATAGAAAATGTTAAACTTTCCGATCGAACAATCGAACACCCAAGTTTTCCCGAAACCGTTCAACACATGAAATAGGTTCAATGACATTCGCTTCATGCCTCAGTACCAACGGTCCAGCCGTAGAAGGGTCAAGCCAACGCCTCACATGTGGCACGCCGTACTGCCCCAAACCCGAAGGTTCAAAGGGCAGTTCAAGACGGTCACATAATCGAGTTAAGGTTTGTTGTCTTCTAGAGGGACCATCGCGTTACTTGCACTACTCAGAACGTCTTTAAACCATAGAAAGATCCAACACTTGGAAATATTCCGGCAAGGGAAAAGTTGGGTATTTTCATCCGGTCGAACTTTTTAACATATTCTTAAAATATCCGAAAAACACATAGACGAAATTTGATAATCCGATCGAACTTTCGAAGCTCCAAAACAACCCCAGAAGATGCAACTCTGGAATAAATTTTAAAAATTCCCAGGAAAACCAGCACTATCAATTAGGAGTTACTGTATAAAATATATTGAATAAGGAGGCCGTACGACCGCGGAACCGCCGCACGAGCCATGCTCGTGCCGCGGAACCGCGGCGGTTTGATGGAGTTAGGCACACGAAATTCACAGTAACTCTAAAAATCACCTGCTGATTTTTCTGCATATTTTTAATATTGAAAAATCCCGATTTTTAAAAATTGGACAGAGAGCATTTTGTGAGTTAGGGTTTCGGTTCGTTCGGGTTTCAAACGTCGTCTAGACTTCGCCTAATGCTCTAGCCAGGCTCTGATACCACTGTAGGGTTCCTAGGCACTCTCAAGAGGTCTCACAAGGCATCAACCATACCAATTTCAAAAATTATGGGTGCCGAGAAACCCTAATACGGATTGTTGACTAGAAGTTTAGGCGATATGTGAATCTAGTTAACATCTTAACTAAAAGAAGAGAGCTACAACATTTGTAGATCCGGTTATCCACTTCCTTAGCTCCATGTAGGCATCCTCTCGGTGTCCATCTCGAATCCCGAACTCATGCGTCGGCTTGATCGGAGAAATGGGCGGACTAGGTCGTCGACTTCGTGCCGAAGATGATCTACGTCGAGGCATCACAAGTTCAAGCTCCGACTTCACTAAGTTGTGAAACTTGTGAAGAAAACACCCAAAACAACTTGGCAAGAGGTAGAGGGTGAAGAAATAGGAGGTGGGTTCACTTTAGAATTGGATTTCTCACTTTAGATCTCAAGTTGCCATTAATGGCATCAAGCTTTTTCTTTTTGAAGATGAAGAAGAAGATGAAGCTAGAATTATGATAAGTGCTGAGTTAAAAAGAATAATAATTCAATACTTATCATAAGCTAACTAAGGTTAAGTGTAGAGAACAGACCATGGTTACTTGGATGAGTTAGGGTTAAACATGAAGACAAGAATGGTTACAAAAGTCAAAGCTTCATGAAGCTTCAACTTAAAACAAAGAAAGCCACCATTCTCATCATAATCCTTTTCAAATAAATAAATAAATAAATAAATAAATAAATATGCAAAACCCTAATCAACTCTTAACCATGGTTTTAATTCTTTACACTTAACAAAATGATCAAGTATCATCAAACATGATACAAATATGTGCACAAAAGTATATCACATATACTTCTTGCACATCAAGTGAGAAAATCCATATAAAGTGAACCAATACTAGTTATTGCAATGCAATATATCAAATATATAATTATACATTAAATCATTAAATCAACACTTGATTTAACGATCCGGTCATATCGCATATAACCGATTAGTATCCAATGTATCGGCTTATCGAATCAATCCTTGATTCGATATCTAGGTTATATCGAATATAACCATTCGATACATCCATCGCGAGAATGAAATACGGTATCACATACACGCATTATTCTCGGTCCTGCATATATCTCATATGCGCTCCTATTTCATTTCGCTTGAGCCAGGAAACCTCTGTGTAGGACTCAAAAGACTCGTCAATACGCCGGTAGCAGATGATGATCATATCAATCACCCACAAGCCGCAAGCGGTCTGCTAAACGTAACGGCCATCCGGGTATTGAGCGATAGAAGATCGACGAGCTAGCCCGCTCACACTCCTGTGAATCCAACCAGTAACACTTACCGTACAGTCCGGTCTGTTCGTCTGATATGTCGCATATCAAGTCTAGGGGTGGTAAACGTCAGACCCCAATAACCGATAAGTCATGTCGATGTGAGGCTCATAACGGGTCGAGAAACTACTGGTAACACTTACCAGTAAATCTCTGATCAGCCCTGGCCAGGGACTTCCCTGTTACGGCCAATCGAGCACAGCGCAACATCAACCCCCAATACCGGGAGAGACGAAACCCCTCCTATCGCTCATTGCCTCCATGTGACTTGGGACTGTACCCAAAGACCACCGTTTTGCACGCCCTCATGGACGTGGTAAGGTGGAGATCAAAGCATAGTGGGAATCACACAAGACTCTATGACGATCTCGGGTCTACAGACTAACCTGTACAAGTGTCACCTGAGAACTGCCATCTGACGTGAGGTATAATACCATCTGGGAGTTCTCGGCGAGTCCGTCCAGTGTACCCAGTCTCTACTGAGCACCCGTACACCATCTCTGATGTCAAACACCAATGGATATGGGATCATCCATCACCCATCTCATGGGTCGAGAAGCGTATACACTAGTCTACTCTGGTATATCGATGCCCCGTCTCGATACACCCACAACTAGGGACCTTGAAGGATGTACTTATGGACTACCACGTCCCCACTAGTATGATCTACATCATAGTCCAGGTAGTCAAGTACACATCCTAAGGGCTTTACCAACATGTAACTATAAGACAGTTTAAAGAGACAAGTGTACATGTTAAGATAAAGAGTAACCAGATAGCATACTATCATATCGAGCAAGAAAGTCATCTCTATATATGTCCAAGCATCCAATATAATATACATCATCTGTACAAAACTGGCCTCTAGGGCATACATACAACTAACAAAATCACTGGTAGGTAGTCTCCCCCTACCAGGCTCATCGTCATCACCACGAGCTTCTTGCCCCGGGGTACCTTACCGGGTCCACCATGTACCCGAAACGGTTCATCCAACTCCTGAATCGGGTCTCGAAATCCATCAGCAAACTCATGGTGGACGACTCATACATCATGGGAAAAACCGCGCTTTTCATTTAAAAAGAGAAAGAAGAAGTTTGTATATGTTTTGCGGTTTTCCCCAAATCCAGAAAATCTCATGGAAATCCGAATCCAAAACCTCAATAGCACGTAAAAAGTGAATATATGCATGAGAATCCATGAATGCGGCATAACAATGAATAACAGTATGCATAAAGTAGCAGATAATAACTACAATGTCTAAATTAACATATAAGGCAAGTACACTAATATCATGTCTAAACTATTAGCTAACAGGCTATGTCAAGCAATAATATTTTCTAAGGTGTACGTGACATGGCAATTACCGATGAAGATGTGTGTGAGCCGGCCAGTAAGTGTACGTGGTACATACGCATCATCGGTAATGGTGCTGGTGTCCTAACCACAAGATATCAACAGTAGAATATGAAGCATAATATAAGCATGTGATGCAGAGCGAACAACAATAATGAGCGGGAGCTGAATACTAGACGCGGCGATAACTAATCTGCATTAACCTAATATAAGTCCTACAATGGTGCCTTTTGAAATAACACGAATCGTGGGGTTTTGAAAATAGGGGCTACGGTGTTTTTAAGAAAAGATACGTTTTTTGAAATATCCGTAGAATCCCTTGACTTTTCTTTTAAGATACGCACGATTCGTAAGCTTTGAAATAGGTAGGAACCGAATCTAATCTAACAACTAACTAAACTAAAGGGCTATGCTACAAGCTAGACTACAGGTAAGGAAACCGCCTAACATCTGAGTCGATACATATACATACCTGTATATATATTAGTCGGTGATCCCGCCTCAATAATATCATATCCAATACCATATCTATAACTAGACATCCCACGTCAAGAGTGCGGATCAATCATCAAAATATAGCTCGTACGTAAATCCGTCGTACGGCATCCCCAAATCTGGGTACGGGTCAATATCACATTCATCATACTATTCACCTGGTATCCTCTTTATCAAATATCATGATCGGGGTACTGATCTACGTCAAGTACAATACTGATACCGCCTAAGTATGCATGCACGTGTGTGAAACACTACGTCAAGGACCCGTTACAACGTCATGTCGTATCTCAAATACGAACCCTGTTATATCACCGATCTCACGGCCTCAAATCAAATCTCATCGACTCATCTTAAATCCCAAGTACCATCCTCATTATCCAAGCATGCGTATATGAATGTACATATGCATAGTCCCATACCCATGCATATATACACATATACACATCCCAATCTGCCAACAAGAAAGTAAAGTATGCAAGTCTGTGTGTTCGTATGTGGGTATAACAACTACTCTACGGTTTCACAACTAACCCAAAGGTACTCCATGAACACATAAACATAACATGAATGAACATTCTCGTATCATAAAACACCTATATAATCATATATATATATGAGCTACACTACGGACTGCGGGGGTGCTATACGCCATCCACCCGACTTCTCCCCGTAGATATAAATCTACTCACCCGATTCTCGCTCGCCGGTGCCGACGTCGCCACGCGCTTGCTTATCGTCTCGAAGTCCACATGGGGGTACCTACATATCACCACGCATCGTATCGTATTAAAATCCGACTCATGACCAAAACGACACACGAATCTCACATAGGTCAAAGCCTATGGTTGCTTTCACAAATCAACCCAAAAACTCTCGACGTCGGTGTACAAACGCCAGACCATCGAGAAAAACCCAAATACACTCATTTTCACATTCATGAACACTAATTTTAATATAAAATAGGTTAAAACTCACAAAAACCCCAATTTCACTTAAAGAGTCATTTTTCCGAAAATCTTGCAAGCACAAATCACCGTTTTAGTATAAAACTCGATGTATGAACGAATCTAGCGGCCACAATATTCACTAAATATCTTAAATAAGTCATAAAAACAATTTCCACAATTTAATCTCATTAAATTCCATTAACCCCAAAATTCTAGTTTACAAAATACCCAATTTTTAACAATTTATAGCAAAAATGCACAAACAACAAGTTAGCTAGGATTTTCATGAACTAAAGGTATTAAACCACTCAATATATTATCTATAATGATATGAAACCATAATTATAATTTAATCTAAACCATTTAACAATTTTCCAAAACTCTAGTTTGCAAAATAACTTAATTAGGGCATTTTATAAGTAATGGTTTGGAATTAACAACTAAATTAGCTTTCTATAAAACTTAAGATATTAATCCACATCACAAAACCATGCACAGTTTATCACAATCCATTTCCACAACAAAACCCCAACTTGAAACCTCTAATCATGCAATTAAACTCATCAAAAACCTAATTAAGCACTTAGTTAACTTAGATTAAAGCAACTAGATAACAAATTTTAACAAAAGCATGAGATTATACCTCCCATGATGAGATCAAGCTCAAGATCTAGCCTCCCAAAATACCATTTTGATCCCTAGATCCATGCTAGAATGGTCAAGTAAAAATGGATAGGATTTAGATTTTGATTTTGTGGGCTTTATGTGTGATTTTTATTGATTTTTTTGAAGGAAAAAGGAGGGAATTTGGGGAGGGCTATTGCTGTTGAGGGGGAAGGGCAATCTCATTCAGAATTTGGAGGGGATGGGTGAGGAGGAGAGAGAGTGAGGTGGAGAAAGTGAGGGAAAGTCAAAGTCCACCATTTTTCTTTTATCATTTTCTTTTCTTTTCTTAAGGAAGTGAGGTGATTGGAGAGAGAGGGAGAGGGAGGGCTGTCAAGGTGGGGCCGGCCATATAGGGAGGGGGGAGAGAGGGTGAGGTGTGGGTGTGTGGGTTAGGAAAAAGATAAATGCTAAACCCCAATTCCCATTAACACTAATTTCACCGAAAAAAGCCTTTTTCTTCGATATTTTCTAAACCGTTTTGGCAAACGATTTCGTTTCAAAAACCACATGATAAAATTTTATTTAATGTTTTATGTTGCACAAAATTTGTTTCAACTCATTCCAATTTATAATTTTCCCTAATTAAATGTATTAGTGACGGCTTAAAATAATAATAAAATAATTTTTTTCAGAAAATTTGAAATTTCACCAGTGGCTCAATAAACACCAAATACTAGCAATTACATAGCTAGAATATGTATATTTAATTTTTATAATAAGATATTTGTATTTTGACTTTTTACAGAAAACCCTCTGATTTTACCGATTTTTCGAAATTTCACCGAAACGATTTTCAAAACGTTACAACGTCGTCCGGATATTTGTGATGGGATACAATAATTTGAATCTATTTAGTTGCGTGCAAATTTAATATTTCGCTCTCGGGTGAAATCGGGAATGTTGTTGACTTACCCGGCTACTTTTGAAAAGTGTTTTCATAATTGAGACCTAAATGTAAGATTTGCTTTGTTAGGAATGAAATCCAGAATATGCGATATTCCGGGTTTATGATGTCTAAGGGCAGTGCGGATTACAATTGTTGTATTTTTTCACTTTCTTTTCTGCGGTCGTAAGTGTAATATGTGGTGTATCGCCGGTTTTGTTGCTATATTTCAACAATAATTGGGATACGCATATTTACTTACGTTGATGACATATGATGTTATGTGTTGCTGGGACATGTTATATTGGATCGTCGTGTTTGAATAGCCTGGTTTTTTTATGTGAGATGAGATTTTTTCATTTTCATTCATGTAAAAACTTGTATGTAATATTCTTTTATTGGGGCACTTCCTGGTTGAGGAAAATGTCACCATTGATGTATATTATTTACTTTTCCGCATTAGGATAAACCTAAGGAGGGGAGCACAAGTAACCGAGTTCTAGAGTCCAGTGGGAGACCATCTCGAGGCGTCGAGTCCGGGTCTCCTAACTCTAGAATTAGTATGGTTGCTTGCCGCTCTCGTAAGGGTCTAGGGATGTGGGTTTGGTTATTTATCAGGACCGTGGAATCCGTGTTTTATACAGGCTTAAATTAAAACCCGGAAATACTAGTATATCTAATATTTCATATGTTGATTTCTACTACGATATTCTGTTATGTGATCACTTTATATGATGAGATAGATACTGTATTATAATATATATGGTATATTATAGACGTGGCATATGTTTTTCACCTGCGCTAGCCCTGTCCCGCTTTGCCGTTAGTTACCTAACCTAACGGTGCATGACGAGACTTCGAGGCTAATGCGGATGACATAAGCGTACATTGTATTTATCTGTGATGTTTAGGTAACTTAAATGATGAGACTTCATTAATGATATTAATGAAAGAAAATAAACCTAAAGATGTTGTGGAATCGAATTTTCAAAAACAGGTAGCTCTAGTTCTTGCTTTAAATTGCGGTGTTCTTTGTAGAACATTCAGCACCTTATTCGATAAGGAAAGAGTTGAGATACCTTCACCGGGAGTGACCTCTTTAGCAATAACTGGCAGATACTACAACCCTTCAGTTTTGTTTTTGATTGCTTCTTTTAGTTCTTGCTTTGCATAGCGGTATTTATGAAATATCCTGCACCGTATTCGATGAGGAAAGAGCCGAGATCCCTTCACCGGGAGTGACCACTTTAGCAAAACTAATAGAAGGCCTCAAAAACACTCTTTTTCAAAATTCACTCAATTCTACAACGATATCAAGTTCATTACGCTCATAGTTTTCTTAAAACCCTGCGTAGCCCTCCGTCATTTCAGATAAGTATTATTTAGTATTCGTGCTACGGTAGTTTGGCCTCTGTCAAAGCGTAGTGTACTGTAGCTGATTAGTACTTATCTGTAGCATATGATGAGATTGGATTAGGGTATTCGTACGGCGTTGTTTGGCCTCCGTCAAGGGTCATGTGGGTGGGTCTAATTCAATTGGTAAATGACGGGTTGAACTTGACTAGCGGACTATGGGTAGTTTGGCCTCCGTCAAGGTCATAGGACGCTAGGGGTAAAATATTATCGGGAATTTTAAGTGTTTAAATTTGTATTGAGATTACATACCTTCTATGAGATAGTTGGATCCCGATACCCACTAGGTGTAAGAGTTACTCCTGGTAGAGTCTTGCACTTTACAATTAGCCGATCAAGTAGGTGTCTAGAAAGGTGTCATTGGGGCTATGCCTCTGGGAAAACGAGGTTTATTTTAATTAGGTCCGTGTAAAAGCACGGGGAACCTCCCTCAAAGTACCAACAATGGCCTGGCTGAAAGATTGGATAAATTGTAGGGTGTAATTAGTCCTGGCTAGTCTCTCGTTTTTGGGTTTGAAGGAAAATTTGATAAAAACAGTGGGAGCCATCCAGATTAGATAAAATTATAACCAATATAATCTTGCAAGAGTATACACTAAGTGTTTTCTTCTCTCTCTCTCGAGGTAGCGACCATGTCAAGCCTTAATCAAGATAATAATATGGATGTATTGACCGAACCCGCTTGTTATACTGAGCTGGGGAACGTTGGTCCCGCTCTACATTATAATTGTTATAAACCGAGCAGGAAATAGGGGATTTCTAGGATTTATGTGCCACGTAAACGAAGAAAGTGCAAGCTGATGCATCTTCTTCGGGTGTGTTCATTGCAGAGAACTGTTTCTCAGTATCCTTTACGTCCCGGGTATGAGATACCTAATCAGGATCCCACACATGTAATCTGTTACATGGGCAACTAATAGGTAGAGAACAGAGAATGGGTGACAAAGTTTCAAAAGTTAGAAATGGTGCAATTGTTGCAGCCAAGTTGTTGGCTGTTATCACCCTGTATTATAAAATACATTGATTCTGAACGAATGTTATTAGATACCGAACCTGATATGCAACAGTATATCAGTCTCTTTATTTAGAAAAAGAAGGATATTATTTTGTATTGTTGGATAATGTTTTGAACATTTCCTATATTAAGAGTTGATCGCTTCAGGCACGTTATCTAAAAACATATATGTTCTAAATCAAACTACAGTTCTTACCGTGCAGAACACACAAAAGAGGAAGAGTTCAGACATGAACGAATCCTTCTTGAGGCATTGTAGACTAGGTCATATCAATGCGACCCGAGTAGCTAAGTTACATTAAGATGCATATTTAAATCTGTTTGAATTTACATCTTGTGAAACTTGCCGGTCGTGTCACAACGACAAAATGACCATAGCTCTGTTTACTGGAAACAGAGAAAGAGTTAGTAAACTCTTGGGACTGATACATGTTGATGTATGTTGTCCCCTGTCTACAAATTCCATGACTGATTCTTCATACTTCATTACATTCATTGATTATCTCTTAAGATCTGGACATGTGTTCCTGATGAAACACAAGTCTGAAGCTTTTGAGAAATTTAATGAATATGAGTATGAAATAGAGAACCAAAACGGGTATAAGTATTATGTCCTATGATGAGATCAGGGAGGAGAATACTTGAGCACGGAGATCCTGGACTATTTTAAAGGAGAATTAGATTCTTTCTCAGCATTACTTCTCCGAATACACCACAATACAATGGTGTATCGGGGCGGAGCAATAGCACCCTATTAGATATGGTGCGCTCTATGATGAGTACCACTGAGTTGCCTATTTCCTTTTAGGGGTTATGCACTTGTGAAGATGCATACCTATTGAATAGCGTTCCAACCAAATCAGGTGCCTACCACTCCATATGCGATATGGTATGGGAAGAGCCCATGTCTTAAGTAATTTAAGATTTGGGGTTGTCCGGCCTATGTTAAAAGCAAAATCCAGACAAGCTCGAGACAAGGTCAGTTCTGTGGAAGTTTGTTGGATATCCCAAGCATTCGCAAGGGAATATCTTAAACTACAACTAATGTTTTGGTACAACCAGAGGATTCAATAGCTCCCGAAGAACCTCAGCATCTCCATCGATCTGGTAGGGTTCCTCATCCACCTGAGAGATACTTTGGTTTTCTCAATGACAGTGGGAGCGAGGATTGCATCATAAGATGATGACCCAACTAGTTTCGAGCAGGCCATCAAGAGTGGGGACTCTATAAGAATGGCTGGATGCTAAGCGATCTGAGATGGAATCCATATACACCAACAAAGTATGGACTTTGATTGCTATATCTGAAGGGTTAAATCCCAATCAGGAGAAAGTATATCATGAAAAGATTACTTGGTGTACATTGAAAAGTTGAGACTTTCAAAGCTAGACAAGTTGTAAAATGTGTTCGTCATTGACCAGGTGTGGATTATGATAAAACCTTTTCTTCAGATGCTATGCTTAAGTCCATCCGGATCGTACTTGCCATAGCTACATACCATGACTACGATATCTAGTGGTTGGGTGTCATGACTGCTTTTCTAAATAGTGATTTAGAAGAGAGCATCTATAAGTATACAACTAGAGGGCTTCGTAGACAGTGGGAGCAGCGGAAACGTGTGAAAATTGCTTTATGGGTTAAAGCAGGCATCGCTTAGTTGGAACGTCTGTTTTGATCTGGTAGTCAAAGAGTTTGACTTCATAAAAATGGTAGATGAACCTTGTGTAAGTGCACGGCAGCGCCCCGGCCGTCTGTCCGAGGCCAAAATGCGGAAATGAAACTTTTCTTTAACTTTAAAAACCGGTGCTACCGCGTACTTTAAACCCAGATCGGGCCATTAACCTAATACTAGCTAACTAGAGAAAGGATAGAGAGCTATACCGAGCGATCCGTGTCCTTCGGTCTTCGGCCACCATCCCGATCTCCCTGCGGCAACTTCGGTCTTCATCTCCTCGTCGGAAAGGGCACGCATTGAGAAGTCGTTTAATGGGCTCCCGCTTCGTCTGAAGCAACTCGGGCACGAAGTGTGCTAGCCCACATGCCCAAGGTTGAAGTAGAGTATGTTGTGATCACTTTGTCTCTTGCATCCATGAGCTTGGATGGAGGTTGAAGGTGTTGCCATTAATGGAGTTGTGAGCTAGAGGAAGAAGAAGGAGAAGAAACACTTTTTCCTTTTCTTTTCTTTTCTTGTGATCTAATGAGAGTGAGAGAGTGTGAAAATTAATACAAGACTTAACTCACTCATGGCAGCCCCTCTCTCTCTCCTCTCATCATATCAACCCAAATCAATCCACTAACGTGACATCTTTTACAAAAAAGAGACCATGAGTCATAACATATGTCTATGTCACATTAATGCATATCATGATGAATTTTTAGCTCACAATTTCCATTAGCAAACATTAATCCAAATGTTTGTAACAATAAAAAGATCAGGCAACATCTAAAGTAAACTCGTGACGGATCATAAGGATACCCCTCACTTGTATACACATACCTGCATCCGCATTCCGACTGAATGCGAATGCGATGAGACTAAAGTAATCCAACAAATCTAATAGTAGGATCCGGCTTAAACCAAAGCCCACTAGTATGATCCGTCCAATCCCGATCCGTGCAATACCGCACGTATAAGATCGAACCCTGCCATATATCATACGGCCTCTACAACGTTTCGCCCGAAAATTGAGAAACTGTCTGTGGGGGACTCTAAAGACTCGTCAATACCTTGGCTATGGATTTTACCACTAGCTCATCAAAGGTATTAGCCATACGTAACGGGCTACCAGGTATTGACTAAAAGAGACGTCGATGAGCGAACTCATCCTGACACCCTACTGAGCCTGTCAGTGACAATATCCGTACAGTCCGGTCCGTTCGTCTATGAGCATCGCATGGCAGGCCTAGGGGGTTGGTAAAAGTCAGACCACCTAAAACGGTACAAGTCGTGTTGGAGTGTAGCCCAGAACACCCTGAGATATTACTGGAATACCTACCAGTAAATCTCCTGCCTTGGCCAAGGACTTCGTGTAATAGCTCTGCTAGACACAGCGCGACCTCACCCTCAATACCGGGAGAGACGAACCCCTGCAAATCCGCTCACTGCCTCCATGTGGCTCGTGACTGTACCCAACTAAAACCTGTTTGCACGACTCCTTTGAGCATGGTAGGGTAGTAATCAAAGTATAGAGGGAACTCACACGAGACAAATGACGATCTCACGTCGATTAACTAACCTGTACACATGTAACCATGGAACTGCTATCTGACGTCAGGTATAAGACCAACTAGCGTGTTCCCGGCGAATCCTGTCCGGTGTACTCATAACCCAATGAGCACCTGTATACATCTTAGGTGAACCAACTGACACCAGTAGCTTGTGAGACTGGCCACCGCCCCCCGTCGGGATCTCGACTGTATACACTAGTCTACTCTGGAGTATCGATGCCCAATCTTGAAACTCCCACGACTAGGGACCTTTTAAGGATGTGCTTATAGACCCTAGCTCCCACGTATATGATCGCCCTCATACTGCTGGCAGTGAAGCAAGAATGCTAGGGGCTCTATCAGCGCGGAATAGTGACCTGTAAGGTCACCTAAAATAGTACATGATGATAAAGGTAAACCAGATAGCATACTATCATCTTGAGTAAGACTGTCCTACGAGCATAGGTCCTCCTTCAATCATTGCAATCACGTGCCTATGATCCAATAATTGGCTCTGAGGGCACTATATCTAACAATCTCCAACTTGCACTCAAAGCTAATTATTGCGATGTCGTATACTTACAGCCCGTTTGATACCGAACACCCAACTCCTCTACTAATCAGTCTCACGAAACCTGTTTGCGAAACTAATGCGTTCGAGGAATAGTCTCAGTGAGTGGATCCGCCCAGATGTTTCTTTCTATGTCTCTATTTATCTCATGTTCGCGGAGAAAGCCATCTCTCGAAATGAGCAATACCTGTCTTAGAATATGTCTGGATATCTGATGGGACCTAGCTCATAAATGAACTCCAAATCCAAACTTCTTAGACTGTATCATCAACTGAACTTAATCAGTATCCTGCGCCATGCCTCCTTCAGTATCAACCTGGACTACCTGTCCAAAATACTGCCTCTCATCAGAGAGAAAACTATAACTCTGACAGTCACTTTGTCATCCAGGTCACCTTGGAAGCCTGGAATGATAACCGTCTCCCGAATGAGGCTGTCGTTATCATATCCCTAGAACATTAACTTATGTTCTAAAACTGCTTCCGAATGTTTCTCCACGATTGGATCAATATCAACTTATTTCATCTAGTGCGAAAAACAACATTTGGTGTGGTACTTGACATCTCATGAATGACTCAATTGCCTAAGCAAGTGATCTACCAATCATGCACATCCCTCTCCCTTTTAGTCTGTAAGACACCATTAGAGAAGGTGACTCCATCACCTACAGATACACTACCATGCCAGGAGTCGTCCATTCTAAAACACCTTTAGAATGCTATCTATGTACCCTGATTGGGAAGCTACCCAAATCTAGATCTAAAACCATCGATCTAGTAACCAGAATGTCTGATATAATATCCAAGCCCTATGTGGAGAAACCACTGTGTGACGACCATAGTATAACCGATCGTAGTATAGGAACTTCACTTCCTATTCTATGTATGTCATCCAAATACCAAGACATCACACACCATTACCTTCTTAACAGATCCATCCCCTATTTCTGATGAAGTCAAACCTATGACTGTCATATCAGAAATAGATGATCTATCTCCGCTATATCTGCTTTTGTCTATAAATAGACATAAGCTACTTGTCCACTATACTTCCGCTGCTCCCACTGACTACGACAACCCTCTGGCAGAATAATATACACGTACGCTTCTAAAGCTAGTTTAGAACAACGCTATACTCATCTTCCTGCCGGGTCTCACAGTCTGGAACAACAACAATGGCTAGTCTGGGTAAATAAGAACCTCCCCGTCACCGTCTTCGAGGCTACCGGAGTACCTCTCGGGTGCCTGATGTTACCCATCATGTCTGCGGAGTGGCCAATGGAATGTCAAACCAGATTGAATCTTCAGGTTCTTATCAAATCTTCAATAATCATTTGCGGTTCTGGAATCGCTTCCAGTTCTACCATACTCCTGTTGGATAGAGTGCCCTCAAAGTCAATTATTGGATCGCAGGTACGTGATTGCAATGATTGAGGCAGGACCTATACCGATATGACAGTCTTTCTTGAGATGATAGAATGCTATCTAGTTTGTCTTTATCATCGTATACATGCTTTTAGTTCATTATTGCATGTTGATAGAGCCCATAGGATTCTTGCTTGACTACCAGCAGTATGATGGCGATCATATACATGGGAGCTGGGGTTTGTAAGCACATCCTTAAAAGTGTCCCTAGTCGTGGGAGTTTCGAGACAGGGCATCGATACTCCAGAGTAGACTAGTGTATATTGTCGAGACCCCGACGAGGGGCGGTGGCTGGTCTCACAGGCCATTGGTGTCAGTTGGTTCACCTAAGATGTATACAGGTTCTCATTGGGTTATGAGTACACCGGACAGGACTCGCTGGAAACATGCTAGTTGGTATTATACATATCGTCAGATAGCAGTTCCCTGGTGACATGTGTACAGGTTTTGTCGACCTAAGATCGTCATTTGTCTCGTGTGAGTTCCCACTGTGCTTTGATTCCTACCCTACCACGCTCAAAGGAGACGTGCAAACATGTTTTTTTTGGGTACAGTCCCGAGCCACATGGAGGCAGTGAGTAGATCGTCGGGGATTCGCCTCTCCCGGTATTGGGGGTTGATGTCGCAAAGTGCACGGGTGGCCGTCACTAGAAATCCTCGGCCGAGGTAGTGGAGAATTACTGATTAGAATCAGTAGTTTCTCAGATGATGATGTGCTTCATAGCGACACGAATTATCGCGTTATTAGGGTTCTGACTTTATCCATCCCCTAGACTCGATATGCGATACTCTTTAGACGACCGGACCAGACTGTATGTATATTGTCACTGTTAGGCTCAGTAGGGTTTATGGATGAGTTCGCTCATCAATTTCCCTTCCAATCAACACATAGGCAACCGTTACGTACAGCTCATAACTCTGACGTGCTAGTGGTTATACCAAGTGCCAGTGTGTTGATGAGTCATTAGAGTCCCCCACAGACCGTTTCCCAAGTTCGGGCGAAACGTTGTAGAGGCCGTATGGTTTTATGGCAGGGTTCGGAAAATGCACGTGTAAGTCCATATTGCGACCCCCGGTTCTTACGGGGAGGCGGAAACGGTATAAAAAACGAATTTTTATCGCAAGAGGCAACATGGACTAAACTATGGTCGGGATCGTTGTCTAAACTAAAACTAGCAAACTATGCTAAAGAGAGTTAGCTATTCGGATGAAGATGGTTATACCTAGACTTGAACTCCTTCTCTTCGAGCTCCGGTGGTGGTCCGATGGCTCCTTCTCGTCGTCTCCGTATGCCGAAGATAGATCCACTTGAAAGCTCCAACCTTTAGCTCCTTCTTCGGTCTTTGAAGAAACTAGTTCACTTGGTTTGCTAAACCTAGTGAACTAGAATGAGTAGAGATGATTTAGAATGGGATTTTATCTATGGTTCTTGATTCTCAACTCATGAGACAAGAGAACCATAGATCAAGAGAGGGAGCAAGAGGTTGAGGATGAGAGCAAGAGGAGAGCTCAAGAACAAGAGAGAGAATGAGCAAGAAAGAATGAGCAAGTATTTTGTCTCTCACCCTCTCATAATCCAAAGCAATGATAACTCATCATATCAACAAAAGTCTTATGTGATGGTTGAAGTAACCATAACCTTATCATGTCATGCACTCATTTTACTCAAATGAACAAGCAAGAAAAAGTCTTTGGCATGAAATGATAACCATGGTTATCATGATGGTCAACTAGTCAAGCCTAGTCAACCGGTCAACAAGTCAACAAAAGTCAACAAGTCACCAAAGTCAACAAGTCAACAAAAGTCAACAAGTCAACAACCATATCACCATAACACTTAATTAATATAATAGTTAATCACATATCATATTCTCATTAGGGTTGAGCATAAAGTCAAAAAGTCAACGGTCAACAGTCAACAACCCTAATGAGAATCCGCTGCCTCTGCCTCCCTGTCAACTGTGCATACACACCCGCATCCGCGTTCCGAGGAACACGAATGCAAACTGGATAAATCCAATCCCATAAGGTACACTAGGATCTGGCTTAAACCAAAGCCCGCTAGTGTAAACTGTCCGGACACTGTACGTGCACAAGTGCACGGATGTGACCGAACCCTGTCGCAAAACCAGGCGACCTGTCGCAATACCATGCGACCTCTACTCTTTTGCCTAAAGGCGAAAAGCTTTCTGTGTGGGACTCTAAAGACTCAACACTACGCTGGCAGTGGGTTTAACCACAGACCGCAAGCGGCACTAGCTGTGCGTAACGGTCCCCAGGTAATGCCGACAAGAAGACCGACGAGGCGAAACCCATCTGAACTCCTACTGAGCCTGAGCGTGACATTCTCCGTACAGTCCGGTCTGTTCGTCTGATACATCGCATGGCGGGCCTAGGGGGCGGTAAACGTCAGTCCCCTAATAGCGGTACAAGTCGTGCCGGAGTGAAGCCCAATACACCCTGAGATAACACTGGAAACCTACCAGTATATCTCGTTTGCCCTGGCCAGGGACTACTCGTGTAATGGCTCTCCTAGACACAGCGCGATGTCAACCCCCAATACCGGGAGAGACGAATCCTGTCTAACCGTCACTGCCTCCAAGTGCTTCGGGACTGCACCCAACCACCACCTGTTTGCACGACTCCTTTGAGCCGTGGTAGGGTAGTGATCAAAGTACAGTGGGAACACACCCGAGGCGAAGTGACAGTGTCAAGTCAGCGGACTAAGCTGTACTCATGTCACCTGGGAACTGATAACTGACGATAGGTATAATACCAACTAGTCAGTTCCCTACGAGTCCTGTCCAGTGTACCCGTAACCTAACGAGCACCCGCATACTATCTCAAGTACGACGTACTGACGGCTGTGGGACAGACCGTCTCCCACACTGGGATGAGAAGCGCATGCGCTGGTCTACTCCGGAGTATCGATGCCCTGTCTCGATAGTCCTGCGACCAGGGACCTGAATAAGGATGTGCTTATAGATTACCCAGCCCCCACTAGTGTGACTGCCATCACAACGCTGGTAATCAAGCAAAGATCCTAAGGGCTCCACTAATGCGTATAAGTGATATACTGAAATAAACACAAGTACACATTGAAGTAGAAACAAACCAAGTAGCATACTACTATTTTGAGCAAGATTGTATATACAAGGTGAATATCCCAAGCATCCATTAAGTAATATACAAACTAGTATGATACAGTAATGGCCTCTAGGGCATATACACTAACAGCACGTGCGTTTTCGCACGTGTCATATTTCGAGCAAATAATACTGGTAGGCTTTGGTTTAAGTCGGATCCGAGTATTATACTGTATAGATATAATATATTTGTCTTAGTAGCATTTGTATTCGGTCGTAATACAAATGCGGGTATGTTTATACTGATACGGGGTTATCCTGAAATTCGTTTCAGGATCACTTTTGGAAGTTGCTTGTTTTCTGTTTTCTATCACCCGTATTTGACATTCGGTTAAATGCGGATTTATCTTTTCTTCACTTGGGTGAGTCATGAGGTGAGTCGTGGTTCTAGAAACTTCTAGATTAGTGACAAGGATTAGTGACTCATGGATGCTTTAATGGTTCATTTAATGATATGATGACTAGCTTAAAATGATTCATTGTTTTCATTAAATGAATGTGCAAGGTGTTAGATGACACATTCTTCTCATTAATGCTAATGGTCACTCTCCCTCCTCCTACACTCACCACCCCTTGCCTCTATAAGTGGCCGGCCACCTCTTGGTGGTGGTTAAGGTTGTGAATTTAGAAAAAGATATAGTTATTTGGTTCATGGAAATTAAGCATACTCATTCTTTCATTTTCATTCAATCCAAAAGGAAACTTCATTAACCGTTCGTCCATGACTTTGGACTAAGGAGACAAAGTGTTCTACTCATTCTCTACATCATCTTGGTCATCTTTTTTAGCAAAGTTGACGACCGAGTTGCCTCGGTTCAGAGGCGGGAGCCCGTTTAAAGGTCCGTCGACGTGGTGCCACCTGGACGAGAAGACTGGAGATTCAGGAGATCGGAGAAGCCGCAACAAAGCGTGGGATGATGGTTGAAGACCGAAGGAATCAGATCGTTCGGTATAACATTTTCTACCCACTTTGTAGTTTGTTAGTTTAGCTTTAATGGCAGATCCGGGTTATAGTACGCGATAGCGCCAGTTGTAAAAAGTTTTTGTTCCGCATTTGGCGTCTGTTAGACGGCCGGGGCGCTACCGTGGACTTACAGTGGTATCAGAGCCTCACCATTAAGATATACTAACTTGTGCTAACACGTTTAAAATATCGATCGAACGGAATTTCGAAAATACACATTTTTCAGTGCAAAACTTTCTGTCGATTTTAAATCAAGTCTAAAAATAATTTTACATATCATAGAAAATAGAGCAGGATTTTCTAAGCATTCTGGGAAAATTTGGGCACGTGATCCCTCATTACCACTGTGGATCCATGGTCAAACCTAGGGTTTGACAGCGGAACCGCGGCCGTTTTGAGGGAACAATGTTCCAAGTTTTCCAGAGAGCTTCATATTGGGAAATTATGGTTTCTTGTACAGTTCTTTTGGGCCTAGATTTTGTTACTGTACAGCAGATATATGTGGGGCCCCACCTCGTGAAATTTTGTCGATCGAAATTTTAAACTTGTTAGTTTACAGTATTTACATTATATCTCCGACCGGGAATGTCATTCGAGCGGTAAACCGCGTCTAATTACTATAGTTCTTTTAGACGGGTTTGCGAACGTGACAATCGCGTTGATGTTCTGTGTTGTGCTGTGATGTTGCGGATATGTCGTGGCGGATAGCAGTGTGCAATGGTAGTGCTGTTTGAATTTATTTTTACATTTAATATTGCGGGGCGAGCGTCCAACATGTGGACAGCCGTCACTGCCTGTTTGTATAATATTCTTTTGGGGCATGACCGGGCTGAGGTCGATGTACCCGTTGTATATTTTTTTCATTTCTGTACTAGGATTACCCCGCGACGGAGTGCACGGATAGCCGGGTTCTGGAGGGCAACGGGTCCGTATCTCATGGCTTTGAGAGGCAGAGGGACCTCACTCTAGAATTGGCAGATTATTCACCGCACTCGTAGGGGGTACAGGTTGGCCCAATGAGGGGTGCTCACGTTACCGGATTCCGTGAAGTGCCGCGTAGTCCATTCACTTTGCTGTAAGGGGCTGCCTCGCTTCAGGTTTTGGCGGGTAACTTGCCGCACCCGTAGGGGTCTAGGATTCATTGGACAGGCTATCCACACGACCAGGGGAACGTCGGGTTTCAGTAGCGACTCTATGAAACCTGGGGATCCCAGATTATCTGTATTGTTCTGGGATGCTTATTACTTTTCTGTAATGTTGCATATTATCACTTTATGTCCATGCTACCTCTCCCGGTACATACGGGCTTGCGGAAATGATGAAAAACAATTTTGTAGAGGCGGTAACATGGACTCAAAATGGATCTTTGTTAAACTATCTACCTAACAACCTAACTAGGAGTTGTTAACTACTCGGTTAGAGGGTTATACCTTTCTTTCTTGAACTCCTTCGTCTTCAACTCTTGATGGTGTACGGAACGGCTTCACCCCGTCGTCTCCTTGCGCCGAAGATCGATCCACCCGAAAGCATCTACCATTGGCTTCTTCTTCGAACTTTGAAGAAAATAGTTCACTTGGTTTGCTAAACCTTGTGAACTAGAGTGAGTAGAAGAGAGTGTGTTGGGATATTTCTCTATGGTTCTTGCTTCTCAACACATGAGACAAGTGAACCATAAACAAGAGAGAGAGCAAGAGGAAGAGGGAGAGCTCAAGAGAATGAGAGAGCTCAAGTAAGAGAGAGAAAGCCAATGAAAGAATAAGCCTCTCTTTTCTCATTCACCCTCTCATAATCCAAATGCATCATGAGCCATAATGTTAATCAAGTATTATGTGATGGTTCATATCATATCAAAGGCAATATCATTTTCATGCACTCATTTTGCAAACCACAACAAGCAAGCAAAAGTCTTTGCATGAAAATGACAACCATTGCAATGATGATGATGGTCAACTAGTCCAACCTAGTCAACTGGTCAACAAAGTCAACAAGTCAACAAAGTCAACCCCTCAACAACTATGTCACTTATAATACTTAATTAATATTATTGCTAATCATATATCATATTCTCATTAGGGTTTAGCAAAAAGTCAATAGTCAACAGTCAACAGTCAACAACCCTAATGAGAATCCTCTGCCTCTGTCTCTCTGTCAACTGTGCATACACACCCGTATCCGCGTTCCGAGGAACACGAATACATACGAGATAAAACCAATCCCAAAACGTACACTAGGATCTGGCTTAAACCAAAGCCCGCTAGTGTTAACTGTCCGGACACTAAACGTGCACAAGTGCACGGATGTGACGGAACCCTGTCGCAAAACCATGCGACCTGTCGCAAAACCATGCGACCTCTACTCTTTTGCCTAAAGGCGAATAGCTTTCTGTGTGGGACTCTAAAGACTCGACACTACGCTGGCAGTGGGTTTAACCACAGACCGCAAGTTGCACTAGTTGTGCGTAACGGCCCCCAGGTAGATGCCGACAAGAAGACTGACGAGGTGAAACCTATCTGAACTCCTACTGAGCCTGAATGTGACAATCTCCATACAGTCCGGTCTGTTCGTCTGATACATCGCATGGCGGGCCTAGGGGGCGGTGAACGTCAGTCCCCTAATAGCGGTACAAGTCGTGTCGGAGTGAAGCCCAGAACACCCTGAGATAACACTGGAAACCCACCAGTATATCTCGCTTGCCCTGGCCAGGGACTACTTGTGTAATGGCTCTCCTAGACACAGCGCGATGTCAACCCCCAATACCGGGAGAGACGAATCCTGTCTAACCGTCACTGCCTCCAAGTGCTTCGGGACTTCATCCAAAAACTACCTGTTTGCTTGACTCCTTTGAGCCGCGGTAGGGTAGTAATCAAAGTACAGTGGGAACACACTCGATGCGAAGTGAAAGTGTCAAGTCAGCGGACTAAGCTGTACTCATGTCACCTGGGAACTGGTAACTGAAGATAGGTATAATACCAACCAATCAGTTCCCGACGAGTCCTGTCCAGTGTACTCGTAACCTAACGAGCACCCGCATACTATCTCAAGTACAACGTATTGACTGCTGTAGGACAGACCGTCTCCCCTGCTGGGATGAGAAGCGCATACGCTAGTCTACTCCGGAGTATCGATGCCCTGTCTCGATAGTCCTGCGACTAGGGACCTGTATAAAGATGTGCTTATGGATTACCCAGCCCCCACGAGTGTGACTGCCATCACAACGCTGGTAATCAAGCAAAGATCCTAAGGGCTCCACTAATGCGTATAGTTGATATAATAAAATAAACACATGTACACATTAAAGCAGAATCAAACCAAGTAGCATACTACCATTTTCAGCAAGATTGTCAATACAAGGTGAATATCCAAAGCTTCCATTAAGTAATATACATACTATTATGATACAGTAATGGCCTCTACGGCATATACACTAACAATCTCCCACTTGCACTAAGGCCATGTACTGGCGTATCGAAGACCTATCATCTCGATCAGCCGCTCGAACTGAGTCTGGGGTAGGGCCTTCATGAGTGGATCTGTAGTGTTATCTTCTGAATTTACTCTCTTTACCTCGATCTCCCGGCGATCAATGATCTCCCTGATCAGGAGGAACCGCCTTAAAATGTTCCTGGACTTCTGATGGGACCTAGGTTCCTTCGCTAAAGCTATAGCGCCGTTGTCGCAACACAGCGGTATTGGATCAACAATGGTAGGAACCACCTGAAGCTCCGTGAGGAACTTCTTCATCCAGACAGCTTCCGTTGCGGCATCGCCAGCAGCTATGTACTGCGCTTCCATAGTTGAGTCAGCAACGGTCTCCTGCTTGGAACTCTTCCAGCAAACCGCCCCTCCATTGAGGGTAAAGACATAACCCGACATGGACTTGGAGTCATCCTTGTCACTCTGGAAGCTGGAGTCAGCAAAGGCCTCGATCTGGAGGTCTTTTCCGCCATACACCAAGAACATCTCCTTAGTCCTTCTCAGGTACTTGAGAATGTTCTTTACCGCTATCTAGTGTTTCTCCCATGGGTCCGACTGATATCGGCTTACAACGCTCAATGCGTATGCTACATCTGTTCTGTTCCATAACATCGCATACATTATAGAGCCTACCACAGAAGCATAGGGTATAATAGACATGCGATCCCTTTCCAAATCAGTCTTGGGAGACATCTCTTTGGAGAGGGTGATCCCGTGACATGCCGGTAAATTACCGCGCTTGGAATCTTCCATACTGAATCTTTTCAGTATGGTGTCAATGTACCTGGACTGTGAAAGTCCCAACATCCTTTTAGATTTATCACGATAGATCTGGATCCCCAGAATGTAGTTGGCATCGCCCAGGTCCTTCATGGAGAACCTCTGCGACAAGAATCCTTTGACTGACTATAGCATAGGAATATCATTTCCTATTAGGAGAATGTCATCCACGTACAAGACGAGGAATACCACAGTTCTCCTTACAATCTTACTGTAGATGCATGGTTCATCTGGATTTTTGATAAAGTCGAATTCCTTGACAGTATCATCAAAGCAGATGTTCCAACTCCGCGATGCCTGCTTCAGTCCATAGATGGACTTGAGCAACTTGCACACTTTACCGCTACTCCCACTCTGAATGAATCCCTCTAGCTGATCTATATAGACGCACTCTTCTAAATTTCCATTTTGAAAAGCCGTCTTTACGTCCATCTGGCAGATCTCATAATCGTGGAAAGCAGTAATTACAAGAAGGATCCGAATGGATTTCAGCATAGCTACCGGAGAAAATGTCTTGTCATAGTCCAAACCAGGTCTTTGACGAAAACCTTTTGCAACAAGCCAAGCTTTATAGGTTTCAACCTGCCCATCAATACTAATCTTCTTTCTGAAGATCCATTTGCAGCCTACGGGGTTTACCCCTTCTGGAGCAATGTCCAAAGTCCAAACTTTGTTGGTGTACATGGACTCCATCTCGGTCCGCATTGCATCCAGCCATTTTACCGAGTCACCGCTCTGAATTGCTTGCTGGAAGCTAGTAGGCTCACCATAATCCATAGTGCAATCTTCTCTATCCCCGTCTATGAGAAAACCGTAGTATCTCTCGGGCGGATGAGACTGCCTACTACTCCTGCGGAGTGGCGCAGGAATGTCCGGTTCTCCTGAAACTTCTGGTTCTTCCAAGCTTTCAGTAATAGCTTGTGGTTCTGGAATTTCTTCCAGTTCTATTGCGCTCCTAATTATTCCTTTTTCTAAAAACTGATGTTCCAGAAAGTGGGCATGACGAGAAACAAAAACCTTTTGTTCCTCTGCGTAATAGAAAAAAGACCCCCTGGAGTTCTTCGGGTATCCCACAAACTTACACAGTACTGAGCGTGCCTCGAGTTTGTCCGCATGCTGCTTTTTAACAAAAGCTGGACATCCCCATGTCTTTAGGTACTTAAGATAGGGTTTCTGCCCACTCCACATCTAATATGGGGTGGTAGGCACAGTCTTGGTTGGAGCCTTGTTCAAGAGATATGCAACTGTTTCTCGTGCATAACCCCAGAAAGATCGTGGCAACTCAGCCTTACTCATCATGGAACGGACCATATCCAATAGGGTCCGATTCCGCCTTTCCGATACACCGTTGTGTTGTGGCGTGTATGGAGGAGTAAGCTGAGAGAGAATTCCATTCTCTTTTAAGTAGTCCAGAAACTCGGCGCTTAAGTATTCCCCACCTCGATCAGATCATAGTGCCTTAATACTTTTGCCTGTTTGTTTTTCAACTTCATTCTTGTATTCCCGAAATTTCTCAAAGGCCTCGGATTTGTGCTTCATTAAGAAGACATGTCCATACCTAGAGAAATCATCTGTGAAAGTAAAGAAGTATGAATAACCGCTTCGCGTATGTATAGACATTGGACCACACACGTCACTGTGTATGAGTTCCAAGAGCTCGCTCGCTCTTACTCCGTGTCCAGTGAACGGAGTCTTTGTCATCTTTCCTATGAGACAAGATTCACAAGTGGTATAAGACTGGTACTCGAACGGATCCAAGTATCCTTCTTTATGTAACTTTGTTAACCGTGTCTTATTGATGTGACCCAGTCTACAATGCCATAAGAAAGCCTGATTTAATTCTAGAGACTTTCTTTTAAGTGTGTTCTGGACACTGAATATCTGAGCTTGATTCAATACGTATATACCGTTCTTTAATGTACCTGACCCAATCAGAACTTGATTTAGGTGGATGTTTTCTACATCGCTTACAAAAGTAAAATCATATCCTTCCTTAGAAAGTAAGGATACAGATATGATATTACAAGTCGCACCTGGTACATACAAACAGTCACGCAAAATCAATAACTACCCAGTTATCAGTCCAAGGTGATATCCCCCTACGGATTCAGCATCCATGCACATTCCGTTAGCAACCCTGAGAGTCATATCACCTTTCCTGATAACCCTACGGTTTCTCAAAGCCTGTAACGAATTACAGATGTGAGATCCTGATCCGGTATCCAATACCCACGAAGTAGGGTTAACTGACATACAGTTCTCTATCACTAATACACCCGAAGCCGAAGCCACAACATGTTTCGAATTCTGGCTACTAGCTTTGCTAGTCCTGCAATCCTTCTGCCAATGTTCATTCTCACAACAACAGGAACGACCCTCTTTCACTACATCCATTCCCGAAACTTTTGCCCTTCTCTTTCCTTCTGCTTCCCTGGTTTCCTTCAGGGCAGAAGGTTGAGACTGTAGAATCAAGTAAGCTCTTAACCCTTTCTTCAACGTGGTCTTCAGGTCCGTGAGCTTAAAATAGCTGGTCTCTGCAAGGACGTTGTCCCTTGCAGATGACCCGATATCCAACCTCGCTTGAAGCAATTCGTTCGAGGTCTCATATCTTGCGATACGAGATTGCTCTCCATATAAATTCTTGTTATGGAGGAAGACAGAAACTAAGTTCATCTTCTCATGTTGCCTCTGGTCTGCACCATCAACTGAGGTTAACACGAGGCACTTGGCTTTCGCTCATTCCTTTTCTGATGTCATACGGATATCAATATCCATGACAGGGGAAACTGGACCTGAGACGGCAGGGGTTGGATTAGTTAAGAGGTGTCCCAGCTTGTCATGGGCAATGGACATCTGGACATACCATTGCGAGTTATGACAGTCAGATTCAGTCATTTTATTATCTAGATGTAACCTAGGTGTGGTCACAGGGTCGCTGCAATTAAGAGAGAGAGAAGAAAAACACTCAGCATGATGCTTTTGCAAGTTTAGATTGGTTTTTAATTTATCTAAACAGAATGGCTCCCACTGTCTCTCGAATCCCTCCTCAAACCATAAAGGAAGAATTAGTCGGGATCAATCTCACCGTACAATACTTGCTTAACCGTTCAGCCAGGCCAGTGTCGGTACTTCGAGGGAGGTTTTCCAACGCTTTCGCGAAGTTCCTTAATTTAAGGACCTCTTTTCCCTGGGGGCATAGCCCCGCTAACACCTTTTTAGACACCTACTTGGTTTATAGCATTGATCGTTATGTGAGAAAGTTCCCGAGGAGTAGCATATACTCACAGTAGGATCGGGATCCAAATATCATTGCGTGACAAAACAGAAGGAATCCTACCAGAATCGTCACGCTCCAAATGGTATGCAGCGCTAGCATGTTTCAGTACTTATGAAACTCCCGATGTGGATTTTTGCCCCATGCTCTTATGACCTTGACGAAAGCCAAAATATCATAAGTCACATGTCAAGTTCTACCCGTCATTATCAAGGTTAATTTGAACCCACCCGTACATACCCTTGACGAAGGCCAAAATGGTAGTACGACTGTCCCAAACCAACGCATCTATCTATGCTACAGATAAACATCCAGCAGCTACCAATCACTATGCCTTGGCGAAGGTCAAAATACATAGCTTGAATATTACTGAATATTTAACTGAAATGACGGAGGGCTACGAATGGTTTTGGCGAAACCGTGAACGTAGTGAACTTGATATAATCGATGGAACCATGATAGCTTTTAAAAGGAGTGGCTTATGCTCCGCGTTTAAAAGTTGCTTTTTGAAAAGAAAACCGAGTGGTTTTGAAAGTGTTCCAACGACTTTTACTTTGGTTTATATTTCTTGCATTAGTTCTTTTAACGCGTCCAATCATTTAATCCTACCATTGCAGGAAACAACTAAAATATGACGTACGTTTATGCCATTCGCATTCGCCATGGGGCCCCGTCATTACCCGCTAGGTTACTTAACTAACGACAGAGCGGGGGCTGGGCTATCGCGGCTGTAAAACATAAGCAACGCCTAAATAATATCATATATAGATATATTGCAATGATAGCCATTTCAGATCACAGATGAACACATTGGATATACTAGGAATCCGCAATTCGTACGAGCCTGTAACGAAAAGCAGATTACACGGTCGCGGCGAATAGCCAATACCCCACCCAAGACCCCTACGGGTGCGGCAAACTACCCGCCAAGTACCCGAAGCGGAGCAACCTCCCTCAACACCGTGAGTAGGCCACTCGGCACTTCGAGATACCCGGTAGTTTGTGCACCCCCTCCATGGGTCTATCCTAGGAGCAAAAACAGTAAAAAAAAATTATACAATGACGGCTACAACCCCGACCCGGTTGTGCGGCCATACAAATAATATTATATCAATTTACAAATTTACAAGAATTGAAAGAAAAGAAAACTCTCGTCTCACAACCCCCGGCTATTCACCCGCGACAATCCAATGAATTCATATACACATATCAGCAACATTACAGATCATAGATTTGTATAATCCCCACTAATCGACATATAGCGATTAGCAAACGTTCAATACAAATATCACATCACAGATATATACCCGTTAGCATTAGTCTTTAGAAGATCGATCAAAAAATACGGATTTTTAGGCCCCAAACACAAATTTTCTTTCTGGAAAATCTGGGAAGAAAAAACATATTTTAAAAATCTCAAAACAACCCCAGAAACACACTGCACTAAATTAGCACCACGGCCGAGTCAACTCGGCCACGGAACCGCGACGGGAGCGTGCTCCCGCCGCGTTTCCGCGGCGCTTTGATCGGTTCTTTGGTCCAAATTTCTTGGGTGTTTAACAAAAATCCTGAGCCGATTTTTAAGACTAAATTTATCATTTTTTGAACAGAAAAAAATTCGGCAGAAACTTGATATTTCGGGTTCGTTTCGCGACTTTTTCTTTGATCGATCTTCTAGTTACTTTGCTAACATGTTAGATAGAGTTTAACTAGTCTCTCATACCACTGTAAGTCCATGCTACCTCTCCCGGTACTTACGGGCTTGCGGAAATGATGAAAAACAATTTTCTAGAGGCGGTAACATGGACTCAAAACGGATCTTTGTTAATCGATCTACCTAACAACCTAACTAGGAGTTGTTAACTACTCGGTTAGGGGGTTATACCTAACTTTCTTGAACTCCTTCGTCTTCAACGCTTGATGGTGTACGGATCGGCTTCACCCCGTCGTCTCCTTGCGCCGAAGATCGATCCACTCGAAAGCTTCTACCTTTAGCTTCTTCTTCGAACATTGAAGAAACTAGTTCACTTGGTTTGCTAAACCTTATGAACTAGAGTAAGTAGAGGAGAGTGTGTTGGGATTTTTCTCTATGGTTCTTGCTTGTCAACACATGAGACAAGTGAACCATAGACAAGAGAGAGAGCAAGAGGAAAAGGGAGAGCTCAAGAGAATGAGAGAGCTCAAGCAAGAGAGAGAAAGCCAATGAAAGAATGAGCCTCTCTTTTCTCATTCACCCTCTCATAATCCAAATGCATCATGAGCCATAATGTTAATCAAGTATTATGTGATGGTTCATATCATATCAAAGGCAATATCATTTTCATGCACTCATTTTGCAAACCACAACAAGCAAGCAAAAGTCTTTGCATGAAAATGACAACCATTGCAATGATGATGATGGTCAACTAGTCCAACCTAGTCAACCGGTCAAAAAAGTCAACAAGTCAACAAAGTCAACCCCTCAACAACCATGTCACTTATAATACTTAATTAATATTATTTCTAATCATATATCATATTCTCATTAGGGTTTAGCAAAAGTCAATAGTCAACAGTCAACAGTCAACAACCATAATGAGAATCCTCTGCCTCTGTCTCTCTGTCAACTGTGCATACACACCCGTATCCGCGTTCCGAGGAACACGAATACATACGAGATAAAACCAATCCCAAAACGTACACTAGGATCTGGCTTAAACCAAAGCCCGCTAGTGTTAACTGTCCGGACACTAAACGTGCACAAGTGCACGGATGTGACCGAACCCTGTCGCAAAACCATGCGACCTGTCGCAAAACCATGCGACCTCTACTCTTTTGCCTAAAGGCGAATAGCTTTCTGTGTGGGACTCTAAAGACTCGACACTATGCTGGCAGTGGGTTTAACCACAGACCGCAAGTGGCACTAGCTGTGCGTAACGGCCCCTAGAGAGATGCCGACAAGAAGACTGACGAGATGAAACCCATCTGAACTCCTACTGAGCCTGAATGTGACAATTTCTATACAGTCCGGTCTGTTCGTCTGATACATCTCATGGCGGGCCTAGGGGTGGTGAACGTCAGTCCCCTAATAGCGGTTCAAGTCGTGTCGGAGTGAAGCCCAGAACACCCTGAGATAACACTGGAAACCCACCAGTATATCTCGCTTGCCCTGGCCAGGGACTACTGGTGTAATGGCTCTCCTAGACACAGCGCGATGTCAACCCCCAATACCGGGAGAGATGAATCCTGCCTAACCGTCACTGCCTCCAAGTGCTTCGGGACTGCACCCAAAAACTACATGTTTGCACGACTCCTTTGAGCCGTGGTAGGGCAGTAATCAAAGTACAGTGGGAACACACTCGAGGCGAAGTAACAGTGTCAAGTAAGCGGACTAAGCTGTACTCATGTCACCTGGGAACTGATAACTGACGATAGGTATAATACCAACCAATCAGTTCCCGACGAGTCCTGTCCAGTGTACTCGTAACCTAACGAGCACCCGCATACTATCTCAAGTACGACGTACTGACGGCTGTGGGACAGACCGTCTCCCCTGCTGGGATGAGAAGCGCATACGCTAGTCTACTCCGGAGTATCGATGCCCTGTCTCGATAGTCCTGCGACTAGGGACCTGTATAAGGATGTGCTTATGGATTACCCGGCCCCCACGAGTGTGACTGCCATCACAACGCTGGTAATCAAGCAAAGATCCTAAGGGCTCCACTAATGCGTAAAGGTGATATAATAAAATAATCACATGTACATATTAAAGCAGAAACAAACCATGTAGCATACTACCATTTTCAGCAAGATTGTTAATACAAGGTGAATATCCCAAGCTTCCATTAAGTAATATACATACTAGTATGATATAATAATGGCCTCTAGGGCATATACACTAACAATCACGACTGGAGCAATTATTGTATATTGGTATATATACTATTAGATGTTGTATATGTTTTACATCCGCGCTAGTCCAGTCTTCGCTCTATCGTTAGTTAAGTAACCTAACGGGTGATAACGGGACCCAGTGGCAAATGCGGATGGCATACGCGTACATTATATTTTCGTTCTTTTCTGGTGTGATTGATTGATGGGACTGCGTTGATTCTTATCAATGCAAGATAAAAAAAACCTATATTTGATGTTGTTGGAACAAATTTTAAAAAGTGTTATTACAAAGGCGTTTCCTTTTGTTTTGCATAGTGATATTCAGTTTAGAATATCCTGCACCTCATTCGAGGAGGCAAGGGCCGAGATCCCTTCACCGGGAGTGACCCCTTAGGCAGAAGTATGCGTCAGGGTAATAACTTTACTATAGTCGATTACAAGTTGCTTTGCATCGTGGTATTAAGTTGGAATATTCTGCACCTCATTCCACGAGGAAAGAGCCAAGATCCCTTCACCCGGAATGACCTCTTTAGCAAAAGGATTTCGCCACTATATTTTTATAAAAAGCTATCAGGTTCCTTCAACGAGATCAAGTTCATTACGTTAAAGGTTTTTCGCCAAAAACCAGTCGTAGCCCTCCGTCATTTCTTTTGGGTATTCAATAGTATTCAAGCTATGTATTTTGGCCAAAGTCAAGGCATAGTGTTTGGTAGCTGATGGATATTCATTTGTTGCATAGATAGATGAGTTGGTTTGGGACAGTCGTTCTGCCATTTTGGCCAAAGTCAAGGGCATGTGCGGGTGGGTTCAAATTGACCTGGACAGTGACGGGTAGAACTTAGCATGTGACTTATGACATTTTGACTAAAGCCAGGGTCATAAGAGCATGGGGCAAAAATCACATCGGGAGTTTCAAACATACCGAAACTTGCCAGGCATGCGCATACCTTCTGGATTGTGATAACTTGAGTGGCTTCCATCATGTTATCATGTGATGATAGTTGGATCCTGATTCTCACTGATGAGTTGGTTTACTCTTCGGGTGATCCCGACTAATTCTTCTTTCAGGTTTGGAGGTGAATTTGAGATTACAGTGGGAGGTTTCCTAATTAGATAAAGTGATAACCATTCTGATCTAGGTTAGAGTGCACGCAGAGTGTTTCTTTTCTCTCTCTCTCTTTGGCAGCGACCTTTGACCGACCATAGACTATGACTCAGTGACCAAGTGGACCGAACCTTCTTAAAATACTGGCTTTTTGGATTGTCCGAGTTGCATAAGTCATTGCCGCACCTTCTTTTACCCTTTGTATTTCTCAAAACACCCCGTATTATTACGGACATCTACTTCTATTGGATAGATCCATCGTATGGTTATATACGAACTCGAAGGGACTTCTTCGAGGATGGATCCAGGTTCAGGAGAAATAGAATTGGTTTATTCAGTTGTCTTTTATTATCACCTTCTCTCAGGTTGTGAGGGCTCCTTAGTATAGGAGAGTATACCTATTACGCTTATTGGATAGTCTTCTTCCAAACCATAGGCAGGTGCCGAATGATAGGGAATGAAGAAAACAAATTAGCCTAAGTAGGGTGTGCAGAAGGTAATATGTAAAGACAAAACAAAGGGATTAGAAAGAGGGCAAAGTAAATTGCGACTGTTATCATTCACGACCAAACCACGTACATCATTGCCACTCCTATTTCACCTTTAATAGAATAAGATATTATTCATTGTCTTTTATCACCACCTTCTCTCAAGTTGTGAGTACTCCTAGGATTAGGAGAGTACACCTATTATGCTTACTAGATTGTCTTCTTCCAAAGCATAGGCTGGTGCCGAACGGCAGGGAAGGAAGAAAACCACTTAGCCTAAGGGGTGTACAGAAGATAATGAATAAAGAAAAATAAAGGGATTTGGAGTGGTGGCAAAGAAATATACGGTTAAAGTCATGAATTGGATTATCGAAGATGCATTACCATGAATACCAGGATACCCCTACGAAACATTTTCTTGCTTCAGTTTCACTGTGCATTGTTAATTACTGATTTCCTAATTAGATACTTACTCCAGGGTATGTATTTACCAGGTATGATTCTCACATCTGTATGGTTTAACAGATGATGAGTGGGAGTAAGTTATTGGGAATTGGGTGATCATCCTCATTATATCGGAATTCGTTTTAATTGGTGATATTTGAGGAAATCGCCTGGGTACAGTTTTCAACCTACGATACACAGGTTTTGAGTTATTCAACTCAGAGGACTTATACAGAGTATTTTATGTTGTCCAGTGTCCGTCAGGACAAAGGGGTAGGTCCTCATACTATGTTCTGTTTACTTCTGACTTCTCTAGTTTTTTGATAAGTGTTTCGTATAAATACAATGTCTAAGTTTTGAGAAGTTGTGGGTATAAGAATAAAGTAGAGAGCCAGGTATCGCAAGTATCGGGATTCTTCAAAGAGATCGAAGATGTAGATTCTTGTGATTGGTATTCAGTTGAAAGTAATGGTTTTAAGAAACTTATTTCTCTTTCGGGTTACTCATAATTGGATGTATTCCTAAGTTGAGTAATGTCGATTAGCCTCTCTCCATTAAGTTGATATGCACTGGAGACAGCTGCATGATTTGAATCTGGTTCCAATTAAATTAGTGTCTCTATTTCTATATTGTATATAGAATGGTTCATATCTTAACGATGTTAAGATACGGGGAGTTGTCCAGCTTATGCTTAAAACCAGACACTGGAAAACTCAAGGCACGTTTCTGTAATGGCAGTTTGTGGGTTGACACTGGCTTTGAGGAGGGTTGACATTTCTACCGTCTGGAAGATCAATAGTGATATTGTTCTTGACTCGCCACAGTTTTAGTAAAATGGATTTTTTTAGAAAACAGAAATGGGAGTATGGTAGAACTGGAAGTGATTGAAGAACCGCAAACGATTACGAAAAATTTAATAGGACCTATGTATTCAATCAGGTTGGACATTCCAATATCCACTCCGCAGATATGGTGGGTAACCTCAGACACCCGAGAGGTACTCCGGTATACTCAAGGACGGTGACAGGGAGGTTCCTGTTTACCCAGACTTGACACTACGGTTGTTCCAGGCTATGAGACCCGGCAGAATGTTAAGTATAGCATCGTTCTAAACTACCTTTAGAAGTGTACGTATATATATTATTCCGCCAGAGGGTTATCGTAGTGTGTGGGAGCAGCGGAAGCATAATGGGCAAGTAGCTTATGTCTATTTACAGACTTCAGCAGTTATAGCGGAAATAGACCATCTAATTTTGATGAGACAGTCATGGCTTTGACTTCATCAGAATAGGGGATGGATTGTTAGTGTATATGCCCTAGGGGCCATTATTGTATCATACTAGCTTGTATATTACTTAATGGAAGCTTGGGATATTCACAGTTATATAACAGTCTTGCTAAACATGGTAGTATGCTACTTGGTTTTATCTATCTTAATATGTGAGTATACGTATTGATAGAGCTCTTAGGATCTTGCTTGACTACCAGCGTTGTCATGGTAGCCACACTAGTAGGGGCTGGGTAGTCTAAAAGAACATCCTTTTTTAGGTCTCTAGTCGTAGGATTATCGAGACAGGGCATCGATACTCCGGAGTAAACCAGTGTGTACGTTTCTCATCCCAGTTGGGAAAATGGTCTGTCCCACAGCCGTCAGTACGTCGTACTGGAGATAGTATACAGGTGCTCGTTGGGTACGGGTACACCGGACAGGACTCACGGGAAACTGTTGGTTGGTATTATACCTGTCGTCAGTTAACAAGTTCCCAGGTGACATGAGTACAGCATAGTCCACAGACTTGACACTTCTACTTCACCTCGAGTGTGTCCCATTGTTCTTAGATTGCTATCCTACCACGGCTCAAAGGAGTCGTGCAAACAGGTAGCAGTTGGGTGCAGTCCCAAGCACTTGGAGGCAGTGGCGGTTAGACAGGATTCATCTCTCCCGGTATTGGGAGTTGATATCGCGCTGTGTCAGAGAGCCAATACGCAAAGTCCCTGGCCAGGGCAAGCGAGATTTACTGGTAGGTTACAGTAGTTTCTCAGGGTGTAATGGGCTTCACTCCGACATGACTTATACCGCTATTAAGGGACTGACGCTTGCCGCCCCCTAGGCCCAATGTGCGATAGTCTTAGACGAACAGACCGGACAGTACGGAGATTGTCACATCAAGCTCAATAGGAGTTCGAATGGGTTTTCTCATCGGCCTTCTTATCGACATCTACCTGGCGACCGTTACGTACAGCGAGTGCCGCTTGCGGTCTGTGGTTAAACCCACTACCAGCGTAGTAGTCGAGACTTTAGAGTCCCACACAGAGAGTTTCCCTGCTCCAGGCGAAACGATATAGAGGTCGTATGGTTTTACGACAAGGGTTCGGACGCATACGTGTGTTTACGTACGTACGACATTCGGACAGTTTTTACTAGCCGTCTTTGGTTTAAGCCAGATTCTAGTTTCGGGTTATTGTATTTATACAGTTAAAAGTTTTTTCATGTTTTCACGGATAGGAGGGGCGTTTTCGTAATTTCGCGAGAAGCTTCTAGAAGGATGATGACTTGGGGGTTTAGGTGGCATTTGCATTTATTGTTTTAATGACTCATTTGTGTGATTCATCCATGGAGTTAATGCTTCATTAATTGTTCTAATGACTCATGAGATGAATCACACATATGAATAAATGAAGCATGGTTGTTAAATCATTTATTTATTTATTTGATAAAAGATAATGCTTTATATATATTCAAATGAGATCATTATCTCTACTCATTCTCTTGCTCACCTTCTCTCTCCTCAAGTTCTCTCTCTTCAAACCCTAATCCTCCCCTCTCATGTGTTGAGATCAAGGATTAGATAGACTAATTAATCCATAACCTCACTCTATATCACCTAGGTACCTTTGATTAGCAACTAAAGAAACTTAGTTACCTCAAGTTTAGAGGTGAAGCTTGGAATAGAATCTCTCGGGTGGATCGTCCATTACATAGTGGAGGCCGAGGAGGAAGTGGATAACGTAAAGAAGAAGGACAAGGTTCACTAAGTATATCTCTTTTCATAGTAGTTAAGAACTCCTCTGCTTGTGTTAGTTATCGTTTAGCAAAGATTCTTCGATTAGTCGATGTTTACTCAAAGAACAAGATCGTTTTTCATATTTCCGCCTCCCCGCAACTCGTGGGGTGTTGTACATCGACTTACAGAGATATCAGAGCCTCGCTAAACAATATTTAACTCATTAGCAAAGTCGTAAGATTTTCGAACGCAAAACGAACCGGAAAAAATATCGATATCACTAAGTTTTTGTCGAATTTAAAACAGGCCCTAAAAATTTTTCAGGGACCTCTAAAATAATAAGCAGGGAATTATAAGGTTACTGGAGAAAAGTGGATTCATGAATCGGCCAAACAGCCGCGGAACTGCGGCCGATCCTACCGATCCGCCGCGGATCCGTGGCCGAGTTGAAGCCGATTCAACCCAGTTTGCTCCAGTAACTCTTCTGTGATATTTTTGTGTTTTCTGGAATTTTTATTTTTCTGCTCAAGTCTCAGGTGCACTGAGAAGTTTTGGAGTAGAATCTAAAGTGTTTGCTCGATCAAAATTTTATGATGTTTGCTAATTTGATTATATCTGTGATTGTATAATGTGTTCGTAAACCTCCCCTAACTGCTAATATGTCGGTTGGCAAGGGGTTGAACATTTCTGTAATGGATTTTACTGTTTGTGGTTATGAACTGTATTGGATTGTTGTGATGATTAGCCGGGGTTTGAGATGGGTTCTTATATTCATTCATTCGATGTAATTGTAATTTGTTGTAATATTATTTTACGGGGCACATCCAGGTTGCGGTTGTAGCCACCGTTGTATTATTTCATTTTACTGTTTTTGCTCCTAGGATAGACCCAAGGTAGGGTGCACAAACTACCGAGTACTTTGAAGTGTTTAGTGGTCTACTCACGTTGTTGAGGGAGACCGCTTCACTTCGGGTACTTGGCGGGTAGCTTGCCGTACCCGTAGGGGTCTAGGGTGGGGTAAAGGCTATTCATCACAACTATGTAATCCGTCTTTCGTTGCAGGCTCAAAAGAAACGCGGATTGCTTGCTTATCCAATAATGTTCATCTGTGATCTGGAATGCCTATTATTGCGTCTGACGAATGTACAATATCTATATATGATAGCTATTTAGACGTTACTTAAGTAACCTAACGGGTGATGACGGGACCCAGTGGCGAATGCGGATGACATAATAGGACGTTGTTTTTTCGTTGTTTTCTGCAATGATAGGTTAATGATGGGACGCATTATTATTAATGCAAAGAAAATAAACCAAAATAGAATCGTTAGAACAATTTAAAAGAAACCACTCGGTTATTTTAAAACAGAAGATATTTTTAATTGCAGAGCTTTAACCACTTCTTTTTTAAAAAAGCTATCAGGTTCTTTCGGTTATATCAAGTTCACTATGTTCACGGTTTCGCCAAAACCATTCGTAGTCCTCCGTCATTTCATTTGGGTATTTAGTAGTATTCAAGCTATGTATTTTGGCCAAAGTCAAGGCATAGTGTTTGGTTGCTACTGGGTATTCATTTGTTGCATAAATAGATGAGTTAGTTTGGGACAGTCGTATTATCATTTGACCAAAGTCAGGGGTAAGTACGGATGGGTTCAAATTGACAAGATAATGACGGGAAGAACTTGACATGTGACTTATGACATTTTGACCAAAGCCAAGGTCATAAGAGCATGGGGCAAAAATTTATATGGGGAATTTCTAAAGAAACTGAAATTTGCAAAAAGATGCATACCATTTGGAGTTTGATGAATGCTTGTAGGATTCCTTCAGCATTATCATACGATGATATTTGGATCCCGATCCTACTGTGAGTATATGCTACTCATCAGGAGATTCGTCACTTATCGATCAATGCTATAAACCAAGTAGGTGTCGAGAAAGGTGTCAGCGGGGCTACGCCCCCAGAGAAAAGAGGTTATTTAATTAAGGAACTTCGCAAAAGCGTTGGAAAACCTCTCTCGAAGTACCGACACCGGCCTGGCTGAACGGTTAAGTAAGTATTGTACGGTGAGAATGTTGGATATATGTATGCCCTAGAGGCCATTATGTGATAGTGGATGTATCTATACATGTATATATATTCAGTTTGCATTCTTGCTCGACATGATAGTATGCTATGTGGTTATTCTTTATCTGACATGTTGATTTGATCATACTTTTATTCATTCATACATGCTGATAAAGTCCCAAGGATATCTGCTTGACTCCTCTGATTATGATAGAGATCATACTAGTGGGACATTTGTAGTCTATAAGCATATCCTGAAATGTCCCTAGTCGGAGGTGTATCGAGACGGGGCATCGATATACCAGAGTAGACTAGCGTATATGATACTAGACCCATATGATGGGCGATGGATGTTCCAACATTCATCGATGTTTGACATCAAGATCATATACGGGTGCTCAGTGCTGACTGGGTACACTGGACGGACTCACCGAGAACTCCTATATGGAATTATATCTATCGTCGGATAGCAGTTCTCAGTTGACACTGGTACAGGTTAGTCTGTTGACCCGAGATCGTCATGGAGTCTTGTGTGTTCTCCCACTGTACTTTGATTGCCACCCAACCACGGCTCTACTGAGTCGTGCAAACAGGTGGCCGTTGGGTACAGTCCCGAGACACACGAAGGCAATGAGCGATAGGAGGGGTTTCTTCTCTCCCGGTATTGGGAGTTGATGCTGTGCTGTGCTCGACTGGTTATAACAGCAAGTCCCTGGCCAGGGCTGCTGAGATTTGCCGATAAGTGTTATCAGTAGTTTCTCAATCTGTTATAGACCATTCACTGGCACGACTTATTGAGTTATTGGGGTCGACGTGACCATCCCTAGGCTCGGTATGCAGCATATCTGACGAAGAGACCGGACTGTACGGTAGTGTTGCCGGATGGCTCGACGGGAGTTGTAGCAGGTTCGCTTGTTGTCTTCTGATCGCTCAATACCCGGGTGGCCGTTACGTTTAGCTGACCGCTTGCGGCTTGAGGGTACTTGATATGATCATTACCCTCTGCCGGCGTATTGACGAGTCTTAGAGTCCCACAAAGGAGTTACCCAGTCCAGGCGAAACGTTGTGGTGCGCGTATGCGATATGCGCTTGCACCCGATTGAAATGTGCGTATATGATACCGAACATTGATCGGGTGGCCTGCTTTTGGTGGGGTCGTATGAGATATGACCGGATTGATAAATTAAGTGTTGATTTGTCATCTAACCATTAGTTTTCTCACTTGAAACCTTTCTAGGGTTTGATGGATGTATGCATGCATGCATGTGTTTCTATCTTCTTTTCTAGTTTCATGCACATGAAGATGTGCATACATGTACACATACATACATCAAACCATCATGGTTGATTGCATATGGAAATGGTGGCAATATAAGCCTCACACCATAGATTAAACAATGGATAATTATTTAATTTTGGTTTTAAAGTAAAATGAAAAAGAAAAGGATAAACATTCTTGCTTCTACATTCTTCTTCTAACCTAACCTATCTCAGCTACCACTAACCAAGGGTTATCCTTCTCTTTATCATTTAAAACCCAAGTTAAATTAACTATCTATGATTTAATCATGGTTGAAGTCAAGAAGGAAATAAATATATATAGTGATATATATTTCTTTTTCTTCTTAACTCAAGAGTTATCTTTTACCTCTTGTTCAAAAATTGCCACCATCTTCTTCCTCTTGCTCTTTTGCTCTTTAGTTCTTTCTAGTGATCAAATACCACTCAAAGATAGGTTTTTGAAGTGAGAAACCTAACCACAACATCATTCTACACAAGCTTAGCCGCTTTGTTTAGAGTGTTCTCTTCGGTTTGTCGAAGTTGCGAGCTTGGACGGATATCTCCGCGGTGGATCGTCGTGGACACAAGGGGACATCAAAAGGACCTTCGTTCAACACCTTAGAGACCAAGGAGTCCAGCGAAAGGGAGCTACAAAGGTTGTAGTCTCGAAACCCTAGATTAGTTCGCCTTTTATTTCGTAACCCTAATTTTCTAGGATCGATCCCTTTGCATGTTAGTTTAGCACCATAAAAATTAAAACTTTGGGTCATGTGATGCTTTAAAACTCTTCATAGGGTGCTATACTAACCTTACAGAGAATAGTCCTGGCTAATTCTTCTTTTATGGTTTGAGGAAGAATTCAAGAAACAGTGGGAGCCGTCAAGTTTAGATAAATTAAAAACCGCTCTAAACTTGCAAGAGCATCATGCTAAAGTGTTTCTTCTCTCTCTCCTACTTGTAGCGACCCTGAAAATGACTGGACTTAAGTTACTTTTAGAGAAAAATATACTGACAGGGCCAAACTATAAAGATTGGCTGCGGAATGTCAAAATGGTTTTAACCTATGACAAGTTGGGGTATGTCCTCACCACTAAGGCACCTGAAGTCCCAAGTCCCAAATCCAGTAATGCGGATAAGGAAATCCACAAAACATGGGAGATAGATTGCGCGAAGGCCAAGTGCATCGTGCTTGCCTCGATGAACAACGAACATCAGAGGAGGCATTAGGATATGGATCTTGAATCCATATTTCTCCATACAAAAGATCTGTATAGAGAGCAATCTCGTATAGCAGGATACAAGACCTCAAAGAACTTGTTTCAAGCGAGGTTGGCCATCGGATCATCGGTAAGAGAACATGTCCTAAAGATGATAGGCTATATTGAAGAGCTCGCAGACCATGGGACGACTTTGGATAATGAGCTCTATACAGACCATATTCTCCAGTCCCTCCCTTCTACCTACGCCCAGTTTATTCTGAACTTCAACATTCAAAGAAAAGAAGTTGAACTTCCAGAACTCCATAACATGTTGAGGAGTGTAGAGGGCACCTTGCAGAAGGCAAGGGAAACACACGCTATGTTAGTTAGCGGTGCTTCTTCTTACGGGTCCAAGTCTAGGGCCAAAGGAAAGAAGAAGAAGGCCGCCACCAAACCTAGAGGAGGTGTTAGTAAGGTGGGAGCGAAGGGAAAGAAAAAGTTTGCAGTACCAGTATTGGCCCAGGATGAGGGCTTCCATTGTCATAGGAAAGGGCACTGGAAGAAAGATTGCAAGGCATGGAACGCCAAGAACTAGGGACCGAAGCAAGCTGTGGTTTCGACTTCAGGTGTGTTTGTAATTGAGAATTGTCTGTCAATCAACTCTACTTCCTGGGTATTTGATACCGGATCAGGATCTCATATATGCAATTCATTGCAGGCTCTAAGAAATTGTAGAGTGCTGATGGATGGTGATATGACCCTAAAGGTTGCTAACGGAGATAGCATGGGAGCTGTGTCCGTCGGGGATTATCACCTAGGATTGACGAGTGGACATATTTTGGTTTTACATAACTGTTTTTATGTACCTAGTTTAACGTATAATATCATATCAGGTTCCTCGTTATCAAATAAAGGTTATGATTTCACGTTTTTAGGCGATGTTGTTAACATCCACCTTAATCATAGTTTGATTGGCTCCGGTACACTCGATAACGGTATATATTTCTTAAACCAACTCCAGATTTTCAATGTCCAAAACACACTAAAAAGAAAGTCCACAAATTTAAATAAAGCTTTCTTATGGCATTGTAAACTAGGTCACATCAATGAGACAAGGTTAACTAAGTTACATACAGAAGGTTATTTGGATTCATTCAAATATCAAATTTATCCCACTTGTGAATCATGTCTCAAAGGAAAGATGACAAAGACTCCATTCACTGGACATGGAGTAAGAGCGAGCGAGCTCTTAGGACTCATACACAGCGATGTATGTGGTCCAATATCAACACATGCAAGAGGTGGTTTTTCCTATTTCATTACTTTTACGGATGATTTCTCAAGGTACGGATTCATTTATCTGATGAAACATAAATCCAAGGCTTTTGAGAAATTCCAGGAATATAAGAATGAAGTAGAAAACCAAACCGGCAAAAGTATCATGACACTGAGATCTGATCGAGGTGGTGAATACTTAAGTGCCGAGTTCCTAGGTTACCTAAAAGAGAAAGGAATTCTCTCTCAGCTTACTTCTCCATACACTCCACAGCATAACGGTGTATCGGAGAGACGGAATCGAACCCTATTGGATATGGTACGTTCCATGATGAGTAATGCTGAGTTACCGCGATCTTTCTGGGGTTATGCACTAGAATCAGTGGCATATCTTCTGAACAGGGCTCCTACCAAGAATGTGCCTACCACACCATATCAGATGTGGAGTGGAAAGAAACCCCATCTTCAGCATCTAAAGATAAGGTGATGTGCAGCTTTTGTTAAAAAGCAGCATGCGGACAAGCTCAAGGCACGATCAGTAAAGTGTAAGTTTGTGGGATATCCAAAGAACTCCAAGGAATATTATTTCTATTACTCAGAGGAACAAAAGATTTTTTTTCTCGTAATGCCCATTTTCTAGAACATCAATTTTTAGAAAGGGAAATAAGTGGGAGCGAAATAGAACTGGAAGAAATTCCAGAACCACAAACTACTACTGATAGTTTGATAGAACCAGTAGTTCAAGAAGGACAGGACATTCCCGCACCCCTCCGCAGGAGTAGTAGGCCGTCTCATCCGCCTGAGAGATACTACGGTTTTCTCATAGATGGGGATAGTGTGGATTGCGTCATAGATGATGATGAACCTACTACCTTCCAGCAGGCCATCCCGAGCGGCGACTCGGTACGATGGCTAGATGCAATGCGGACCGAGATGGAGTCTATGTACACCATCAAAGTATGGACATTGGACTTTGCTCCAGATGAGGTAAAACCCATAGGATGCAAATTGATCTTCATGAAAAAGATTGGTGTAGATAGACAGGTGGAAACCTAAAAGGCTAGACTTATTGCAAAGGGTTTTCGTCAAAGACCTGGTTTGGACTATGACGAAACTTTTTCTCTAGTGGCTATGCTCAAATCCATTCGGGTCCTTCTTGCTATTGCTGCCTTCCATGATTATGAAATCTGGCAGATGTACGTAAAGACGGCTTTTCTGAATGGTAATTTAGAAGAATGCGTCTATATGGATCAGTCAGAAGGTTTCAATCAGTGTAAGAGCAGCGGGAAAATATGCAAGTTGCTTAAGTCCATTTATGGACTAAAGCAGGCATCGCGGAGTTGGAACATCTGTTTTGATGAAGCGGTTAAAGAATATGACTTTATCAAAAATCCAGATGAACCATATAAATATAGTAAAGTTGTAGCAAGAACTGTCGTATTCCTCGTCTTATACGTGGATGACATTATATTGATAGAAAATGACATTCCTATACTACAATCTGTCAAAGGATTCTTGTCACACAGGTTCTCCATGAAAGACTTGGGTGATGCCTCTTACATTCTGGGGATCCGGATCTATCGTGATAGATCCAAGAGGATGTTGAGATTTTCACAGTACAGGTATATCAACACTATACTGAAAAGATTCAGTATGGATGATTCTAAGCGCGGTAATCTACCGGTTTGTCACGGAATCACCCTCTCTAAAGAGATGTCTCCCAAGACTGATTTGGAAAGGGAACGCATGTCTATTATACCCTACGCTTCTGCGGTAGGCTCTATAATGTATGCGATGTTGTGCACCAGACCAGATGTAGCTTACGCAATGAGCGTGGTAAGCCAGTATCAGTCAGACCCAGGGGAGAAGCACTGGATAGCAGTAAAGAACATTCTCAAGTACCTGAGAAGGACAAAGGAGATGTTCTTGGTTTACGGCGGAAAAGACCTCAAGAATGAGGCCTTTGCTGATTCCGGCTTCCAGAGTGATAAGGACGATTCCAAGTCCATGTCAGGTTATGACTTTACCCTCAATGGAGGGGCGGTGTGCTGGAAGAGTTCCAAGCAGGACACCGTTGCTGACTCGACGATGGAAGCGGAGTATATTGCTGCTTGCGATGCCGCAAAAGAAGCAGTCTGGATGAAGAAGTTCCTAACAGAACTTCAGGTGGTTCCTACCATAGTTGATCCAATACCTCTGTATTGTGACAACAACGGAACTATAGCTTTAGCGAAGAAACCAAGGTCCCATCAGAAGTCCAGACACATCTTAAGGCGGTATCACCTGATCAGGGAGATCATTGATCGTCGTGAGATCGAGGTCAGGAGAGTTGCTACTGAAGAGAACATTGCTGATCCATTCACGAAGGCCCTACCTCAGATTCAGTTCGAGAGGCTACTCGAGATCATCGGTCTTCGATATGCCAGTACATGGCCCTAGTGCAAGTGGGAGATTGTTAGTGTATATACCCTAGGGGCCATTATTGTATCATACTAGCTTCTATATTACATAATGGAAGCTTGGGATATTCACAGTTATATAACAGTCTTGCTAAACATGGTAGTATGCTGCTTGGTTTTATCTATCTTAATATGTGAGTATACGTATTGATAGAGCTCTTAGGATCTTGCTTGACTACCAGCGTTGTGATGGTAGTCACACTAGTAGGGGCTGGGTAGTCTACAAGCACATCCTTTTTCAGGTCCATAGTCGTAGGATTATCGAGACAGGGCATCGATACTCCGGAGTAGACTAGTGTGTACGCTTCTCATCCCAGTTGGGGAGATGGTCTGTCCAACAGCCGTCAGTACGTCGTACTGGAGATAGTATACAGGTGCTCGTTGGGTTACGGGTACACCGGACAGGACTGACGGGGAACTGTTGGTTGGTATTATACCTGTCGTCAGTTAACAAGTTCCCAGGTGACATGAGTACAGCATAGTCCGCAGACTTGACCCTGCTACTTCTCCTCGAGTGTGTCCCACTGTTCTTAGATTGCTGCCCTACCACGGCTCAAAGGAGTGTGCAAACAGGTAGCAGTTGGGTGCAGTCCTGAACACTTGGAGGCAGTGGCGGTTAGAAAGGATTCGTCTCTCCCGGTATTGGGAGTTGATATCGCGCTGTGTCAGAGAGCCATTACGCAAAGTCCCTGGCCAAGGCAAGTGAGATTTACTGGTAGGTTCCAGTAGTTTCTCAGAGTGTAATGGGCTTCACTCCGACACGACTTATACCGCTATTAGGAGAACGATGCTTGCCGCCACCCTAGGCCCGATATGCGATAGTCTTAGACGAACAGACCGGATTATACGGAGATTTTCACATCAGGCTCAGTAGGAGTTCGGATGGGTTTCCTCATCAGCCTTCTTATCGACATCTACCTGGGGACCGTTACGTACAGCTAGTGCCGCTTGCAGTCTGTGGTTAAACCCACTGCCAGTGTAGTAGTCGAGTCTTTAGAGTCCCATACAGAAAGTTTCCCTACTCCAGGCGAAACGATATAGAGGTCATATGGTTTTACGACAAGGGTTCGGACGCATACGTGTGTTTACGCACGCACGACATTTGGACAGTTTTTACTAGTCGGCTTTGGTTTAAGCCAGATTCTAGTATCGGGTTATTGGATTTATAAAGTCTAAATTTTTTCCGTGTTTTCACGGATAGGACGGGCGTTCTCGTAATTTCGCGAGAAGCTTCTAGAAGGATGATGACTTGGGGGTTTAGGGGCATTTGCATTTATTGTTTTAATGACTCATTTGTGTGATTCATCCATGGAGTTAATGCTTCATTAATTGTTCTAATGACTCATGAGAGGAATCACACATATGAATAAATGAAGCATGGTTGTTAAATCATTTATTTATTTATTTGATAAAAGATAATGCTTCATATATATTCAAATGAGATCATTATCTCTTCTCATTCTCTTGCTCACCTTCTCTCTCCTCAAGCTCTCTCTCTTCAAACCCTAATCCTCCCCTCTCATGTGTTGAGATCAAGAATTAGATAGATTAATTAATCCATAACCTCACTCTATATCACCTAGGTACCTTTGATTAGCAACTAAAGAGACTTAGTTACCTCAAGTTTAGAGGTGAAGCTTGGAATAGAAGCTCTCGAATGGATCGTCTATTACATAGAGGGAGCCGAGGAGGAGGTGGATAACGTAAAGAAGAAGGACAAGGTTCACTAGGTATAATCTCTTTTCATAGTAGTTAAGAACTCCTATGCTTGTGTTAGTTATCGTTTAGCAAAGATTCTTCGGTTAGTCGATGTTTACTCAAAGAACAAGATCGTTTTTCATATTTCCGCCTCGCCGCAACTCGTGGGGTGTTGTACATCGACTTACATGGATCTGTTGAGAAGGTAGTAAGGTGTGATGTCCTGGTATTTGGATGACATATACAGAGTAGGAAGTAAAATTCCTATTATACGATCGGTTGTACTTTAGTCGTCACACAGTTGTTTCTCCACAAAGGATATGGATATAACATCAGACATTCTGGTTACTAGATCTATGGTTTTAGCTCTAGAATTGGGTAGTTTCCCAATTTGGGTACTTTAGCAGTATTCTAATGGTATTTTAGAATAAATGACTCCTGGCATGGTAGTGTACCTACAGGTAATGGAGTCACTCTCTCTAAAGGTGTCTTATAGACTAAAAGAGAGAGGGATGCGCATGATTGGCAGATCACTTGCTTAGGCAATTGAGTCAATCGTGAGATGTCAAGTACCACACCAGATGTTATATTTGCACTAGTTGCGATAAATTTATATTAATCCAATCCTGAAGAAACATAAGGAAGCAGTTGTAGAACATGAGTGTATGTTCTACGGATTTGATGACGGCAGCCTCCTTCGGGAGACGGTTATCATTCCAGGCTTCCTAGGTGACATGGATGATAAAGCGATTGTTAGAGTTATAGTTTTCCCTCTAACGAGGGACAGTATTATGGACAGGTGGTCCAAGAGGATACTGTGGGAGGCATGGTGCTGGATACTGATTAGGTTCAGTTATTAATAAAGTCTAAGAAGTTTGGAATTGGAGTTCATTTATGAACTAGGTCCCATCAGATATTCAGACATATTCTAAGACAGGTATTACTCGATTCGGGAGATGGCTTTCTCCACGAACTTGAGATTAAGAGAGACATAGAAAGAAACATCAAGGCAGATCCACTCACTGAGGCTATTTCTCGAACACAAGAGTTTTACAAACTAGCTTTGTGAAACTGATTAGTAGAGGAGTTGGGTGTTCGGTATCACACGGGCTGTGAGTATGCGACATCGCAATAATTAGCCTTAAGTGAAAGTGGTAGATTGTTGGATATAGTGCCCTCAAAGTCAATTATTGGATCGCAGGTACGTGATTGCAATGATTGAGGCAGGACCTATACCGCTATGACAGTCTTGCTCAAGATGATAGTATGCTACCTGGTTTGTCTTTATCATCCTATACATGCTTTAGTTCACTATTGCATGATGATAGAGCCCATAGGATTCTTGCTTGACTACCAGCAGTATGATGGCGATCATATACGTGGGAGCTATGGTTTGTAAGCACATCCTTAAAAATGTTCCTAGTCGTGGGAGTTTCGAGACAGGGCATCGATACTCCAGAGTAGACTTGTGTATACAGTTGAGACCCCGACGAGGGGCGGTGGCCGGTGTCACAAGCCATTGGTGTTAGTTGGTTCACCTATGATGTATACAGGTGCTCATTGGATTATGAGTACACCGGACAGGACTCGCTGGGAACATGCTAGTTGGTATTATACATATCGTGAGATAGCAGTTCCCTGGTGACATGTGTAAAGGTTAGTTTGTAGACCTGAGATCTTCATTTGTCTCGTGTGAGTTCCCACCGTGCTTTGATTCCTACCCTACCATGCTCAAATGAGACGTGCAAACAGGTATTTTTTGGGTACAGTCCCGAGCCATATGGAGGCAGTGAGCGGATCGTCGGGGATTCGTCTCTCCCGGTATTGGGGGTTGATGTCGCACAGTGCACGGGTGGCCATCACTAGAAATCCTCGGCCATGTAGTGGAGAATTACTAATTCAGATCAGTAGTTTCTCAGATGGTGATGGGCTTCATACCGACACGAATTATCGCGTTATTAGGGGTCTGACTTTATCCACCCCCCTAGACTCGATATGCGATACTCTTTAAACGAACGGACCAGACTGTATGTATATTATCACTGTTAGGCTCAGTAGGTTTTATGGATGAGCTCGCTCGTCAGCTTCCCTTCCAATCAATACATAGGCAACCGTCACGTACAGCTCGTACCTCTGACGTGCTAGTGGTTATACCTAGTGCCAGTGTGTTGATGAGTCATTAGAGTCCCCCACAGACCGTTTCCCAAGTTCGTACGAAACGTTGTAGAGGCTGTATGGTTTTATGGCAGGGTTCGGAAAATGCACGTGCGTTTTCGCACGTGTCATATTTCGAGCAGATAATACAGGTATGCTTTGGTTTAAGCCGTATCCGAGTATTATACTGTCTAGATATAATATTTTTGTCTCAGTTGCACTTGTATTCGGTCGTAATACAAATGCGAGTATGTTTATACTGACACGGGGTTATCCTGAAATTCGTTTCAGGATCACTTTTGGAAGTTGCCAATTTCCTGTTTTCTATCACCCGTAATTGACATTCGATTAAATGCGGATTTATCTTTTCTTCACTTGGGTGAGTCATAAGATGAGTCGTGGTTCTAGAAGCTTCTAGATTGGTGACAAGGATTAGTGACATATGGATGCTTTAATGGTTCATTTAATGATATGATGACTAGCTTAAAATGATTCATTGTTTTCATTAAATGAATGTGCAAGGTGTTAGATGACACATTCTTCTCATTAATGCTAATGGTCACTCTCCCTCCTCCTACACTCACCCCCCTGCCTCTATATGTGGCTGGCCACCACTTGGTGGTGGTTAAGATTGTGAATATGGAAAAAGATATAGTTATTTGGTTCATGGAAATTAAGCATACTCATTCTTTCATTTTTATTCAATCCAAAAGGTAACTTCATTAACCGTTCGTCCTTGTCTTTGGACGTAACGATACAAAGTGTTCTACTCATTCTCTACATCATCTTGGTCGTCTCTTTTAGCAAACTTGACGATCGAATTGCCTCGGTTCAGAAGCGGGAGCCCGTTTGAAGATCCGTCGACGTGGTGCCATCTGGACGAGAAGACTGGAGATTCAGGAGATCGGAGCGGCCGCAACAAAGCGTGGGATGATGGTTGAAGACCTAAGGACTAGGATCATTCGGTATAACATTTCTACCCACTTTGTAGTTTGTTAATTTAGCTTAAATGTCAGATCCGGGTTATATTACGCGATAGCGCCGGTTGTAAAAAGTTTTTGTTCCGCATTTGGTGTCTGTTAGATGGCCGGGGCGCTACCGTGGACTTACAACTCCTACAACTGTTTTCTGAAAAAATCCATTTTTATTAAAACTGTGGTGAGTCAAGAACAATATCACTATTGATCTTCCAGATGGTAGAAAGTCAACCCTCGTCATAGCCCGGGTCAACCCACAAACAACCATTACGGAAACGTGCCTTGAGTTATCCGGAGTCTGGTTTTAAGCATAAGCCGGAAAACTCCCCGTACCTTAACAATGTCAAGATATGAACTGTTTTATATCCAATACAGAAACAGAGGCACTAATTTAATTGAACCAGATTCAAATCATGCATCTGTCTCTAGTGCATGTTAACTAAATGGAAAAGGGCCGATCAGCATTACTCAACTTAGGAGTACTTTCAATTAAGAGTAACCAGAAAGAGAAGCAAGTTCTCTTAATCATTATTATCAACTGAATACCATACACAAGTATCTACATCTTCGATCACCTTGAAGAATCCCGATATTTGCAACACCCGGTTCTCTACTTTATCCACATACCTATAACTTCTCAAAACTTGGACCCTGTGTTTCTACGAAACACCTGTCTAAAAACTAGAGAAGTCATAAGTAAACCGAATATAGTACGAGAACCAACCCCTCTGTTCTCATGGAAACTGGACAACATACAATACTCTGTATAAGTCCCCTTAGTCTAATAACTCATTCCCTATGTGTCGTAGGTTAAAAACTGTACTTATGGTTATGAAGAATTACACCGTTGTTTAATGCTCCTTACCTAACCATCCACTGATATAGGTAAATGTCATAGACATAATTTCAAAAAGGTATATCTCACTCTATAAAAATAGACGTACAGATATATCAATTAGAAATTAGTGCATAACAGCGGATATTCAAAACCAAATATTTGTCGTCCGGCAAACAGCCCAGGCGATTTCCTCAAATATTACCAATTACAACGAATTTCGATATAATGAGGATGATCACCTAATTCCCAATAACTTACTCCCACTCATCATCTGTAAAACCATACAGATGTGAGAATCATACCTGGTAAATACATTCCCTGGAGTAAGGACTAATTGGGAAATCAGTTTTCTTTTAACAATACACAGTGAAACTGAAACATTGAAATGTTTCGATGGGGTATCCGGGTATTCCTTGTAATGCCTCTTCCATTATCAGTTTCACAACTGTAACCGTATATTTCTTTGCCATCTCTCCAAATCCTTTTTATATGTCTTTAGTCATTGCCTTCTGTACACCCTTTTAGGCTAAATGGTTTTCTTCCTTCCCTACCGTTCGGCACCAGCCTATGGTCTGGAAGAAGACTATCCAATAAGCATAATAGGTGTACTGTCCTAATCCTAGGAGCACTCGCAATGCGAGAGAAGGTAAAGATAAAAGACACCTGAATAAACCTTATTCCTATTTCTCCTGAACCAGAATCCATCCCCGAACTAGATCAAGTTCCTTTCGAGTTTGTATATAACCATACGATGGAGTATCCAAATAACTGTGGATCTTCGTAGTGATACGGAGTGTCCTGGAGAAATACAAAGGTGAAGTAGAAGGGGTAATGAAATACTTGGTTTGGTCACGACTAGCATTCGCAATTTATTTTGCCCTCTCACTAATCCCTTTATTTGTCTTAACTTAATACCTTCTATACACCACACTTAGGCTAATCGGCTTTCTTCATTCCCTACCGTTCGGCACCAGCCTAAGGTTTGGAAGAAGACTATCCAATAGGCGTAACGGGTGTACTATCCCTTAACCCAAGGAGCTTTCGCAACCTGAGAGAAGGTAAAAGGAAAAGACAACTGAATATTCCTATTCGTTTTCTCCAGAACCGGAAACCATCCTCGAATAAATTCCTTCAAGTTCATATATAACCATACGATGGTTTTATCCAATGGAAGTGGACGTTCGTAATAATACGGGGTGTTCTGGGGAAAAGGGTAAAAGTAGGAGTGGCAATGAGGTATGCAACTCTGACAATCCAAAAGCCAGTGTTTAAGAAGGTTCGGTTAATCTTGGTCACTAAGTCATAGTCAAGGGTCGGGTCATGGTCGCTGCCAAAGAGAGAGAAAAAAGAAACACTCTGTGTGCACTCTAACCTAGATCAGAATGGTTATCACTTTATCTCATCTGGAAACCTCCCACTGTAACGTCAAATTCTTCCCCGGACCTGAAAGAAGAATTAGACGGGATCACCCGAGGAGTAAACCAACTCATCAGTGGGAATCGGGATCCAACTATCATCGCATGATAACGTGACGGAATCCGCTCACGTTATCACACTGCAGAAGGTATGCGCATATCTGACAAGTTTCAGTTTCTTTAGAAACTCCCGATGTGATTTTTACCCCATGCTCTTATGACCTTGAGTTTGGCCAATCAATCATAAGTCACATATCAAGTTCTACCCGTCATTCTCCAGGTTGATTTGAACCCACCCGTACCTACCCTTGACTTTGGCCAACAAGGCAGTACGACTGTCCCAAACCAACGCATCTATCTATGTTGCAGAAAAGTAACAAATAGCTACCATACACTATACCTTGACGAAGGCCAACATACATAGCATGAATACTAAGTGCTACCTTTCTGAAATGACCGAGGGCTACGAATGGTTTTTGGCGAAAAACCTTTAACGTAATGAACTTGATATCGTTGAAGGAACCGGATAGCTTTTTAGAGAAATATAGTAACGAAAACCTTTGCTAAAGAGGTCACTCCCGGTGAATGGATCTCGGCTCTTTCCCCGTGGAATGTGGTGCAGGATATTCCAACTGAATACCACGATGCAAAGCAAAAGTAATCGACTATAGTAAAGTTATTGCCCTGACGCAAACTTCTGTTTGTGTATATGCCCTAGAGGCCATTACTTTATCATACTAGTTTTTATATTACTTAATGGAAGCTTGGGATATTCACCTTGTATATACAATCTTGCTCAAAATAGTAGTATGCTACTTGGTTTGTTTCTACTTCAATGTGTACTTGTGTTTATTTTAGTATATCACCTATACACATTAGTGGAGCCCTTAGGATCTTTGCTTGATTACCAGCGTTGTGATGGCAGTCACACTAGTGGGGCTGGGTAATCTATAAGCACATCCTTATGCAGGTCCCTAGTCGCAGGACTATCGAGACAGGGCATCGATACTCCGGAGTAGACTAGCGCATGCGCTTCTCATCCCAGTGTGGGAGACGGTCTATCCCACAGCCGTTAGTACGTCGTACTGGAGATAGTATGCGGGTGCTCGTTAGGTTACGAGTACACTGGACAGGACTCGTCGGGAACTGACCGGTTGGTATTATACCTATCGTCAGTTATCAGTTCCAAGGTGACATGAGTACATCTTAGTCCGCTGACTTGACATTGTCACTTCGCCTCGAGTGTGTTCCCACTGTACTTTGATTACTACCCTACCACGGCTCAAAGGAGTCGTGCAAACAGGTAGTAGTTGTTGGAGATAGTGCCCTCAGAGTCAATTATTGGATCACAGGCACGTGATTGCAATGATTGAGGGAGGACCGATCCCGGTAGGACAGTCTTACTCAAGATGATAGTATGCTATCTGGTTTACCTTTATCATCGTGTACTGCTATAGGTGACCTGACATGTCGCTATTACATGTTGATAGAGCCCCTAGGATTCTTGCTTGACCACCAGCAGTATGAGGGCGATCATATAAGTGGGAGCTGGGGTCTATAAGCACATCCTTAAAAGGTCCCTAGTCGTGGGAGTTTCGAGACAGGGCATCGATACTCCAGAGTAGACTAGTGTATACAGTCGAGACCCCGACGAGGAGCGGTGGCCGGTCACACAAGCCACTGGTGTCAGTTGGTTCACCTAAGATGTATACAGGTGCTCATTGGGTTATGAGTACACCGGACAGGACTCGCCGGGAACACGCTAGTTGGTCTTATACCCGACATCAGATGGCAGTTCCCTGGTGACATGTGTACAGGTTAGTTCATCGACCTGAGGATCGTCATTTGTCTCGTGTGAGTTCCCACTGTACTTTGATTACTACCCTACCACGCTCAAAGGAGACGTGCAAACAGGTTTTAGTTGGGTACAGTCCCGAGCCACATGGAGGCAGTGAGCGGATCTTCAGGGGTTCATCTCTCCCGGTATTGGGGGTAAGGTCGCGCTGTGTCTAGGAGAGCCATTACACGAAGCCCTCGGCCGAGGCATGAGATTTACTGGTAGGTATTCCAGTAGTATCTCAGGGTGTTCTTGGCTACACTCTGACACGACTTGTACCGCTTTTGGGGGTCTGACTTTACCAACCTCCTAGGCCCGCCATGCGATGCTCATAGACGAACGGACCGGACTGTACGGATATTTTCACTGACAGGCTCAGTAGGGTGTCAGGATGAGTTCGCTCATCGACGTCCCTTTTTGTCAATACCTGGTAGCCCGTTACGTATTGGCTTATACCTCTGACGTGCTAGTGGTTAAATCCATAACTAAGGTGTTGACTAGTCTTTAGAGTCCCCCACATTCAGTTGCTCAAGTTTTCGGGCGAAACGCTGTAGAGGCCGTATGGAGATATGGCAGGGTTTAATCAGATACGTGCGGTATTGCACGGATCAGGATCGAACGGATTTTACTAGCCGGCTTTGGTTTAAGCCAGATCCTAGTATAGTACGGTGTAGATTTTGTCTCATTTCATTTGTATTTCGGTTGGAATACAAGTGCGGGTGTGTATACACGGTATCGGGGTTTTCCTATAATTTATTACGGGACCAGTTTTCTGGAGTTGCCAGTTTGCTTTCCGTTTCTGCCATATTTCTTTGTATCTTTCATTGGCCGAAGATTGGTGGAGGAGGGCTTATTTGCATTTGTGCAAATAAGCAATTGTGGAGGGAGTCTTTGCATATTATTGTATCATGATACTTGCACCATCATTGCTTGACTTTCTTTAGTCATCATGTTTTGAATTTTGTGTGATCATGGTTGTTGATGATGGTTGATTTGGAGTGTTGGTTTTGTGTGATGATTATTCATCATGATGAGCTTTTCTCTTTCTTGCATGATCACATACCATTCCTCTCACTCACTTCCTCTCTCATTCTCCCCTCTCCCATTCCATGCCATGGCCGGCCATTCATTAAGGTGGGGGGCTATCCAAATTTAAGTGTGGGGATTTTTGTTAATTTCATGCTATAAAAATTCCCATGTTCATCTCCAAAAAGACATACTTCATTTCCTCTACCAAAAGGCAACCTCCATGAACCCCATGAGACACATAGTTCTCTACACGATTCTACCTCAAACCTTGGGCACGTCGACTCGCCAACTTCGTGCCGGAGTTGCCTCGGTATAGAGGTGGGCGCCTGTAAAAGAAGCCGGCGACGTGGTGCCCTTCCGGCGACGAGGTGGAGACCGGAGCTTCCGCGGGAGATCGGGACGACGGCGAGAAGACCGGAGGACACGGATCACTCGGTATAACTCTCTTCTCCATCTTGTAGATGGCTAGGACTAGTTAATAGCCCGATCCGGGTTTTAGTGCGCGGTGGTACCTGTTCAAGAAAATTAGAGTTAACCATCGCTTCCGCATTTGGCCTCGGGATGGAGGCCGAGGCGCCGCCGTGCACTTACAGTGGTATCAGAGCCTCGCAATTAAAATAGTCTAGCTTTGTCTAATGTGTTTTACATTTCCGATCGAACAATTTTCCGAAAACCGTATTTTTTCACATCAGTTTCTGTCGAAATTTTTTGAAGTCCAAAAATTTTTCAGGTTGTTTCAGAATGATGTGTAGGACAATCTAAGAGTTCTGGAAAATTTTTGTCTCGTGAACAGTCTAAACGACCGCGGAACCGCGGCGAAACCTATGCTTGGGCCGTGGTTCCGCCGCGACTTGAACTGATCAGTGTACCAAAATTTTCCAGAAAGCTCCTGAGTTGAAAATAGGGGTTTTGGAATATTATTTTGGGCCCAGAATTTCTTGATGTGCTACAGTAGTACTTGGGGCGCACTTCATAAAATTTAATCGATCGAATATTTTAAACACATTAGTTCACAGTATTTACATTATATCTGCGACCGTGAATGTCACTTGATCGGTAAATCCTGTCTAACTGCTATAGCCCGGTTAGACGGATTTGCGAACGTGACTTTCACGTTGATGTTCTGTGATTTTGCTGTGATGTTGCGGATTGGTCGTGGGGGATAGCCTGGATGCAATGCTAGTACAGTTGTGGTTGTATTATGTACATTTGATATTGCGTGGCGAGCGTCCGACATGTGGACTGCCGTCACTGCCTGTTTGTATTATTATTTTGGGGCACGGCCAGGTTGCGGTCGATGTACCCGTTGTATGTATATTTTACTTTCTGTACTAGGATTACCCAGCGGAGGTGTGCACGGATAGCCGGGTTCTAGAGGGCACCGGGCCCGAATCTCATGGCATTGAGACGAAGGGGGCTTCACTCTAGAATTGGCGGGCTATTCGCCGCACTCGTAGGGGGTACAGGTTGACCCAGGAGGGGTGCCCAAGTTACCGGATTCCGTGAAGTGCTGGGTGGTCCATTCACGCCGCTGAAGGGGCTGCCTCGCTTCAGGTTTTGGCGGGTAACTTGCCGCGCCCGTAGGGGTCTAGGATTTCATTGCACAGGCTATCCATACGACCAGGAGAACGTCGGGTTTCAGTAGTGGCTCTGTGAAACACGGGGATCCCAGATATCTGTATTGTTCTGTGATGCTGTACATTTCTGTGATGTTGCATTTTTATCACGCCTTGAGCGAATATAATATATTGGTATATATATTAGTAGATGTTGTATATGTTTTGCATCCGCGCTAGTCCAGTCCCCGCTCTGTCGTTAGTTAGCTAACCTAACGGGTAATGACGGGACCCAGTAGCGAATGCGGATGGCATATACGTACATCAGTATATTTTCGTTCTTTTTGGTATGATCAATTGATGGGACTGCGTTGATTCGGATCAATGCAAGTTAAAACAAACCTAATCTGATGTTGTTGGAACACTTTTCAAAAAGCTGTTATTGCAAGGACGTTCACTTTTGTTTTGCATCGTGGTATTCAGTTGGAATATCCTGCTCCTCCGTCGACGAGGCAAGGGCCGAGATCCCTTCACCGGGAGTGACCCCTTGGACAAAAGCTTGCGTCAGGGCATTAACTTCACTATAGCCGATTACTTTTGCTTTGCATCGTGGTATTCAGTTAGAATATCCTGCACCTCATTCTACGGGGAAAGAGCCGAGATCCCTTCACTGGGAGTGACCTCTTTAGCAACGGTTTTCGTTACTATATTTTCAAAAAGCTATCCGTTCCTTCAACGATATCAAGTTCATTACGTTAAAGGTTTTCGCCAGAAACCATTCGTAGCCCTCCATCATTTCAGCTAAATATTCGGTAGTATTCAAGCTATGTATTTTGACCTCACTCCAAGGCATAGTGTTTGGTAGCTGCCGGGTATTTATCTGTTGCATAGATAGATGCGTTGGTTTGGGACAGTCGTACAACTATTTTGGCCTACGTCAAGGGTATGTACGGGTGGGTTCAAATTAACCTGGACAATGATGGGTAGAACTTGACATGTGACTTAGGATATTTTGACATCACGCCAAGGTCATAAGAGCATGGGGCAGAAATCACATCGGCGGTTTCAAAAGAACTGAAACTTGCCAGATATGCGCATACCTTCTGGAGTGTGATACCGTGAGCGGATTCCGTCACGTTGTCATGCGATGATAGTTGGATCCTGATTCCTACTGATGAGTTAGTTTACTCCTCGGGTGATCCGACTAATTCTTCTTTCAGGTTTGGAGGAGAATTTGACGGTACAGTGGGAGGTTTCCAGATTAGATAAATTGGTAACCATTCTGATCTAGGTTAGAGTGCACGCTGAGTGTTTCTTTTCTCTCTCTCTTCGGCAGCGACCATTGACCCGACCCTAGACTATGACTCAGTGACCAAGTTGACCGAACCTTCTTAAACACTGGCTTTTGGATTGTCAGAGTTGCAGACCTCATTGCCACTCCTACTTTTACCCTTTTCTCCAGGACACCCCGTATTACTACGAACGTCCACTTCCATTGGACAAAACCATCGTATGGTTAGATACGAACTCGAAAGAATTTATTCGAGGATGGTTTCAGGTTCTGGAGAAAACGAATAGGACTATTCAGTTGTCTTTTCCTTTTACCTTCTCTTAAGTTGCGAGTACTCCTTGGTTTAGGAGATAGTATACCTATTACGCAAATTGGATAGTCTTCTTCCAAACCTTAGGCTGGTGCCGAACGGTGGGGAATGAAGAAAACCAATAAGCATAACGATGGTGTACAGAAGGTATTAAGTAAAGACATATCAAGGGATTAGTAAGAGGGCAAAGTAAATTGCGACTGCTATTCACGACCAAACCAAGTATTTCATTACCACTCCCAAATCACCTTTGTATTTCTCCAGAACACTCCGTATCACTATGAAGATCCACAGTTTATTGGATACTCGATCGTATGGTTATATACGAACTCGAAAGGAACTTGTTCCAGTTCGGGGATGGATTCTAGTTCAGGAGAAATAGGAATAAGGTTTATTCGGTTGTCTTTTATCCTCACCTTCTCTCGCATTGCGAGTGCTCCTAGGATTAGGGCAGTACACCCATTATGCTTATTGGATAGTCTTCTTCCAAACCATAGGCTGGTGCCGAACGGTAGGGAAGGAAGAAAACCATTTGGCCTAAGGGGTGTGCAGAAGGTAATGACTAAAGACATATAAAGGGATTTGGAGAGGTGGCAAAGAATTATACCGTTACAGTCGTGAATCTGGAAGAGGCATTACTAGGAATACCGGGATACCCCATCGAAACATTTCAATGTTTCAGTTTCACTGTGTACTGTTAAACGAAAACTGATTTCCCGATTAGATACTTACTCCAGGTATGTATTTACCAGGTATGATTCTCATATCTGTATGGTTTTATAGATGGTGAGTGGGAGTAAGTTATTGGGAATTGGGTGATCATCCTCATTATATCGGGATTCGTTGTAATCGGTGATATTTGAGGAAATCACTTGGGCTGTTTGCCGGTCGGCGAATATTTGGTTTTGAATATCCGCTGTTATGAACCAATTTCAAATCGATATATCTGTACGTCTATTTTCATAGAGTGAGGTATACCTTTTTGAAATTATGTCTATAACATTTACCTATATCAGTGGATGGTTGGGTAAGGAGCATTAAACAGCGGTGTAATTCTTCTTAACCATAAGTACAGTTTTCAACCTATGACACACAGTGGATGAGTTATCAGACTCAAGGGACTTATACAGAGTATTGTATGTTGTCGAGGGTCCATCAGGACAGAGGGGTTGGGCCTCGTACTATATTCGGTTTACTTATGACTTCTCTAGTTTTAAACAGGTGTTTCGTGGAAACACAGGGTCCGAATTTTGAGAAGTTATAGGTATTTGAATAGAGTAAAGAACCAGGTGTAGCAAGTATCGGGATTCTTCAAGTTGATCGAAGATGTAGATACTTGTGTAAGGTATTCAGTTGATAGTAATAATTAAGTGATCTTGCTTCTCTTTCAGGTTACTCATGATTAGAAGCATTCCTAAGTTGAGTAACGCTAATCGGCCTCTTTCCATTTTAGTTGACATGCACTGGAGACAGCTGCATGATTTGAATCTGGTTCAATTAAATCAGTGCCTCTGGTTTTATATTGGATATAGAACAGTTCATATCTTAACGATGTTAAGGTACGGGGAGTTGTCCGGTTTATGATTAAAACCATACACTGGACAACTCAAGGCACGTTTCTGTAATGGCTGTTTGTGGGTTGACCCAGGCTATGACAAGGGTTGACTTTCTACCATCAGGAAGATCAATAGTGATATTGTTCTAGACTCGCCACAGTTTTATTAAAAATGGATTTTTTCAGAAAAATAGTAGTGGGAGTATGGTAGAACTGGAAGTGATTCCAGAACCACAAACGATTACAGAAGATTTGATAGGAACCTAAAGATTCAATCTAGTTTAACATTCCATTGTCCACTCCGCAGATAAGGTGGGTAACTTCAGGCACCCGAGAGGTACTCCGGTACCCTCAAGGACGGTGACAGGGAAGTTCTTGTTTACCCACACTTGCCATTGCTGTTGTTCCAGGTTGCGAGACCCAGCGGGAGGATGAGTATAGCGTCGTTCTAAACTAGTTTTAGAAGTGTACGTATATATGACTCTGCCAGAGGGTTGTCGTAGTCAGTGGGAGCAGCGAAAGCATTGGTGGACAGGTTGCTTATGTCTATTTATAGACTAAAGCAGATATAGCGGAGATAGATCATCAATTTTTGATGTGACAGTCATGCCATTGTTGTTGTTCCAGGTTGCGAGACCCAGCGGGAGGATTAGTATAGCGTCGTTCTAAAATAGTTTTAGAAGTGTACGTATATATGACTCTGCCTGAGGGTTGTCGTAGTCAGTGGGAGCAGCGAAAGCATTGGTGGACAGGTTGCTTATGTCTATTTATAGACTAAAGCAGATATAGCGGAGATAGATCATCAATTTCTGATGTGACAGTCATAAGGTTTGACTTCGTCAGAATAGGGGATGGATCTGTTAAGAAGGTAGTAGGGTGTGATGTCATGGTATTTGGATGACATACACAGAATTTGAAAAGAAACTCCTATACTACGATCGGTTATACTTTAGTCGTCACACAGTAGTTTCTCCGCATAGGACTTGGACATTATATCAGACATACTGGTTACTAGATCTATGGTTTTAGATCTAGATTTGGGTGGTTTCCCAATCAGGGTACTTAGACAGCATTCTAAGAGTATTTAGAATGGACGACTCCTGGCATGGTAGTGTACCTGCAGATAATGGAGTCACCCTCTCTAAAGGTGTCTTACAGACTAAAGTAGAGAGGGATGTGCATGATTGGCAGATCGCTTGCTTAGGCAATTGAGTCAATCATGAGATGTCAAGTACCACACCAGATGTTGTTTTTGCGGTAGATGCAATAAGTTGATATTGATCCTATCCTGGAGAAACAATCGGAAGCAGTTTTTAGAACATAAGTGGATGTTCTAGGGATATGATAACGACAACCTCATTCGGGAGACAGTTATCATTCCAGGCTTCCAAGGTGACCTGGACGACAAGGAGGTTGTCAGAGTTATATTTTTCCTTCTGACGAGGGGCAGTATTTTGGACAGGTGGTCCAAGGAAATACTGAGGGAGGCATGGCGCAGGATACTGATTAAGTTCAGTTGACGATACAGTCTAAGAAGTTTGGATTTGGAGTTCATTTATGAGCTAGGTCCCATCAGACATCCAGACATATTCTAAGACAAGTATAGCTCATTTCGGGAGATGGGTTTCTCCGCGAACTTGAGATATAGAGAGACATAGAAAGAAACATCAAAGCGGATCCACTTACTGACGCTATTCTTCGAACGCAATAGTTTCGCAAACGGGATTTGTGAGACTGACTAGTAGAGGAGTTGGGTGTTCGGTATCACACGGGCTGTGAGTATGCGACATCGAAATAATTAGCCTTGAGTGCATGTGGGAGATTGTTGGAGATAGTGCCCTCAGAGTCAATTATTGGATCACAGGCACGCGATTGCAATGATTGAGGGAGGACCTATCCCGGTAGGACAGTCTTACTCAAGATGATAGTATGCTATCTGGTTTACCTTTATCATCGTGTACTACTTTAGGTGACCTGACATGTTGCTATTACACGTTGATAGAGCCCCTAGGATTCTTGCTTGACCACCAGCAGTATGAGGGCGATCATATAAGTGGGAGCTGGGGTCTATAAGCACATCCTTAAAAGGTCCCTAGTCGTGGGAGTTTCGAGACAGGGCATCGATACTCCAGAGTAGACTAGTGTATACAGTCGAGACCCCGACGAGGGGCGGTGGCCGGTCTCACAAGCCACTGGTGTCAGTTGGTTCACCTAAGATGTATGCAGGTGCTCATTGGGTTATGAGTACACCGGACAGGACTCGCCGGGAACATGCTAGTTAGTCTTATACCCGACGTCAGATGGCAGTTCCCTGGTGACATGTGTACAGGTTAGTTCATCGACCTGGGGATCGTCATTTATCTCGTGTGAGTTCCCACTGTACTTTGATTACTACCCTACCACGCTCAAAGGAGACGTGCAAACAGGTTTTAGTTGGGTACAGTCCCGAGCCACATGGAGGCAGCGAGCGGATCTTCAGGGGTTCGTCTCTCCCGGTATTGGGGGTGAGGTCGCGCTGTGTCTAGGAAAGCCATTACACGAAGCCCTCGGCCGAGGCAGGAGATTTACTGGTAGGTATTCCAGTAGTATCTCAGGGTGTTCTGGGATACACTCTGACACGACTTGTACCGCTTTTGGGGGTCTGACTTTACCAACCCCCTAGGCCCGCCATGCGATGCTCATAGACGAACTGACCGGACTGTACGGATATTGTCACTGACAGGCTCAGTAGGGTGTCAGAATGAGTTAGCTCATCGACGTCCCTTTTTGTCAATATCTGGTAGCCCGTTACGTATTGGCTTATACCTCTGACGTGCTAGTGGTTAAATCCACAACTAAGGTGTTGACGAGTCTTTAGAGTCCCCCACATTCAGTTGCTCAAGTTTTCGGGCGAAACGCTGTAGAGGCCGTATGGAGATATGGCAGGGTTCGATCAGATACGTGCGGTATTGCACGGATCAGGATTGAACGGATTTTACTAGCCTGCTTTGGTTTAAGCCAGATCCTAGTATAGTACAGTGTAGATTTTGTCTCATTGCATTTGTATTTCGGTTGGAATACAAGTGCGGGTGTGTATACACGGTATCGGGGTTTTCCTGTAATTTATTACGGGACCAGTTTTCTGGAGTTGCCAGTTTGCTTTCCGTTTCGGCCATATTTCTTTGTATCTTTCATTGGCCGAAGATTAGTGGAGGAGGGCTTATTTGCATTTGTGCAATTAAGCAATTGTGGAGGGGGTCTTTGCATATTATTGTATCATGATACTTGCACCATCATTGCTTGACTTTCTTTAGTCATCATGTTTTGACTTTTGTGTGATCTTGGTTGTTGATGATGGTTGATTTGGAGTGTTGGTGTTGTGTGATGATTATTCATCATGATGAGCTTTTCTCTTTCTTGCATGATCACATACCATTCCTCTCACTCACTTCCTCTCTCATTCTCCCCTCTCCCATTCCATGCCATGGCCGGCCATTCATTGAGGTGGGGGGCTGTCCAAATTTAAGTGTGGGGATTTTTGTTCATTTCATGCTATAAAAATTCCCATTTTCATCTCCAAAAAGACATACTTCATTTCCTCTACCAAAAAGCAACCTCCATGAACCCCATGAGACACATTGTTCTCTACATGATTCTACAGCAAACCTTGGGCATGTCGACTCGCTAACTTCGTGCCCGAGTTGCCTCGGTATAGAGGTGGGAGCCCGTAAAAGAAGCCGGCAACGTGGTGCCCTTCCGGCGACGAGGTGGAGACCGGAGCTTCCGTGGGAGATCGGGACGACGGCGAGAAGACCGGAGGACACGGATCGCTCGGTATATCTCGCTTCCCCATCTTGTAGTTAGCTAGGACTAGTTAATAGCCCGATCCAGGTTATAGTGCGTGGTGGTGCCGGTTCATGAAAATTAAAGTTAACCATCGCTTCCGCATTTGGCCTCGGGATGGAGGCCGGGGCGCCGCCGTGCACTTACAGTAGTTGGGTCCAGTCCCGAAGCACTTGGAGGCAGAGATGGTTAGACAGGATTCGTCTCTCCCGGTATTGGGGGTTGACATCGCGTTGTGTCTAGGAGAGCCATTACACGGGTAGTCCCTGGCCAGGGCAAGCGAGATATACTCGTAGGCTTCCAGTGCTATCTCAGGGTGTATTGGGCTTCACTCCGACACGACTTGTACCGCTATTAGGGGACTGACGCTTTCCGCCCCCTAGGCCCGCCATGCGATGTATCAGACGAACAGACCGGACTGTATGGAGACTGTCACATTCAGGCTCGGTAGGAGTTCAGATGGGTTTCACCTCGTCAGTCTTCTTGTCGGCATCTACCTGGGGACCGTTACACACAGCTAGTGCCGCTTGCGGTCTGTGGTTAAACCCACTGCCCGCGTAGTGTCGAGTCTTTAGAGTCCCACACAGAAAGCTATTCGCCTTTAGGCAAAAGAGTAGAGGTCGCATGGTTTTGCGACAGGTCGCATGGTTTTGCGACAGGTCGCATGGTTTTGCGACAGGGTTCAGTCACAATCGTGCACTTGTGCACGTTTAGTGTCCGGACAGTTTACACTAGCGGGCTTTGGTTTAAGCCAGATCCTCATGTATGTATTGGGATTGGTTTTATCCAGTTTGTATTCGTGTTCCTCGGAACGCGGATGCGGGTGTGTATGCACAGTTGACGGAGATAGACAGAGGCAGAGAATTCTCATTAGGGTTGTTGACCGTTGACTGTTGACTATTGACTTTTTGCTCAACCCTATTGAGAATATGATATATGATTAACAATAATATTAATTAAGTATTGTGGTGACATGGTTGTTGAGGAGTTGACTTTGTTGACTTGTTGACTTTGTTGACCGGTTGACTAGGTTGGACTAGTTGACCATCATGATGACAATGGCTACCATTTCATGGCAAAGACTTTTCATTTGCTTGTTCTCTTGTGCAATATGAGTGCATGAAATGATATGGCCATTTTGACTTAAACCATTTACACAATACTTGATTACTATTTTTGTGATGATGGTTTTGGATTATGAGAGCCAAGTAAGAAAATCTTTTCTCATTCTATCATTTTCATTCTCTCTCTTGTTCTTGAGCTCTCATCTTCTTCCTCTTTCTCTCCTTCTCCTTAGTCTATGGTTCACTTGTCTCATGTGTTGAGAACCAAGAACCACAGAGAAATTCCCAACACACTCTTCTCTGCTCACTCTAGTTCATAAGGTTTAGCAAACCAAGTGAACTAGTTTTCTTCAAAGACCGAAGAAGAAGCCAAAGGTAGAAGCTTTCAGGTGGATCGATCTTCGGCGCAAGGAGACGACGGGGTGAAGCCGATCCGGACAACCATCGAGGCTTGAAGACGAAGGAGTTCAAGAAAGACAGGTATAACCCCCTAACCGAGTAGTTAACAACTCCTAGTTAGGTTGTTAGTTAGATGTTTAACAAAGATCCGGTTTTGAGTCCATGTTACCACCTCCAGAAAATTGTTTTTCACCAAATTCCGCATGCCCGAAAGTACTGGGAGAGGTAGCATGGACTTACAGTGGTATCAGAGCCTAGTTAAACTCTATCTAACATGTTAGCATAGTAGCTAGAAATTCGATCGGAGAAAAAGACCCGAAATAAACCCGAAATTCAAACTTTCTGTCGATTTTCAAAGTGCTGCAAAAATTATTTGAGATATACCAAAAATAGACTCAGGGATTTTAGAAGAAACTGCAAAAATTCGACCCACTGAATCGATCAACGCTCCCGCCGCAGAACCGCGGCCGAGTTGACTCGGTCGTAGGGTTTTATTTTTGCAGTTTGTTCATAGGGGTATTTTGGGATTTTTGGAATATGTATTTTCTGCCCAGATTTTCCAGAACGAAAATTTTGTGTTTGGGGCCTGAAAATCCGTAATTTTGATCGAACTTCTAAAAGACTTAAGCTGACGGGTTTTTCTGTGATGTGATATTTGTATTGAATGTCTCCTAATCGCTATATGTCGATTAGTGGGGGTTATACAAATCTGTGATCTGTAATGTTATTGGAATGTGTATATGAATTCATTGGATTGTCGCGGGTGAATAGCCGGGGGTTGTGAGATGAGAGTTTTTTATTTTCATTCAATTCATGTAAATTTATAAATTGATATAATAATTTATAAATTGATATAATAATTATTTGTATGGCCGCACAACCGGATCGGGGTTGTAGCCGTCATTGTATAATTTCTTTTTACTGTTTTTGCTCCTAGGATAGACCCATGGAGGGGGTGCACAAACTACCGGGTATACCGAAGTGCCGAGTGGCCTACTCACGGAGTTGAGGGAGGCTGCTTCGCTTCGGGTACTTGGCGTGTAGTTTGCCGCACCCGTAGGGGTCTTGGGTGGGGTATTGGCTATTCACCGCGACCGTGTAATATGCTTTTCGTTACAGGCTCGTACGAATTGCGGGTTCCTAGTATATCCAATGTGTTCATCTGTGATCTGAAATGGCTATCACTGCAATATATCTATATATGATATTATTTAGGCGTTGCTTATGTTTTACAGCCGCGCTAGCCCAGCCCCCGCTCTGTCGTTAGTTAAGCAACTTAACGGGTAATGACGGGGCCCCGTGGCGAATGCGAATGGCATAAGCGTACGTCATATTTTGGTTGTTTTCTGCAATGGTAGGATTAAATGATGGGACGCATTAAAAGAACTAATGCAAGAATATCACGCATTAAGTGAACTAATGCAAGAAAATAAACCAAGTTAAAATCGTTGGAACACTTTCGGAAAACCACTCGGTTCTTTTCAAAACTAACTTTTAAATGCGGAGCTTGAGCCACTCTTTTTAAAAGCTTTCTCGTTCCATCGATTATATCAAGTTCACTACGTTCACGGTTTTGCCAAAACCATTCGTAGCCCTCCGTCGTTTCATATGAATAGTCAATACTATTCAAGCTGTGTATGTTGGCCAAAGTCAAGGCATAGTGATTGGTAGCTATTGGGTATTCATGTGTAGCATTGATAGATGCGTTGGTTTGGGACAGTCGTACTGCCATTTTGGCCAAAGTCAACGGTAGGTACGGATGGATCCAAATTAACCTGGAGAATGACGGGTAGAACTTGACATGTGACTTATGATATTTTGGCCAAAGTCAAGGTCATAAGAGCATGGGGCAAAAATCCACATCGGGAGTTTCAAAAGAACTGAAACTTGCTAGTGTTGCATACCATTTGGAGTGTCATGATTCTGGTAGGATTCCTTCAGTTTCGTCAAGCGATGATATTTGGATCCCGATCCTACTGTGAGTATATGCTACTCCTCGGGAAATTTATCACTTAACGATCAATGCTATAAACCAAGTAGGTGTCTAGAAATGTGTTAGCGGGGCTACGCCCCCAGGGAAAAGAGGTTATTTAATTAAGGAACTTCGCGTAAGCGTTGGAAAACCTCCCTCAAAGTACCGACACTGGCCTGGCTGAACGGTTAAGCAAGTATTGTACGGTGAGATTGATCCTGACTAATTCTTCCTTTTTGGTTTGAGGAGGGATTCGAGAAACAGTTGGAGCCATCCTGTTTAGACAAACTAAAAACCATTCTAAACTTGCAAGAGCATCATGCTGAGTGTTTCTTCTCTCTCCTAATTGCAGCGACCAATCCACATGACTGGAATTAAGTTACTTCTAGATAAAAACAAACTGACATGGCCAAACTACAAAGATTGGCACAGGAATGTCAAGATGACAATCACTTACGACAAGCTGGGGTATCTTCTTACCACCAAAGCTCCCCCTGTCCCAGGTCCCAAAACCAGCGTCGCGGATAAGGAAATCCGTAAGACCTGGGAACTAGATTGCGCGAAGGCCAAGTGCCTCGTGCTTGCCTCTATGGACAACGAACATCAGAGGATGCACGAGAATATGGACCTCGAATCCATATTTCTCCATACAAAAGAACTGTATGGAGAGCAGTCTCGTATCGCAAGATACGAAGTGTCGAAGAAGTTATTTTCGGCAAGGTTGGCCGTCGGATCATCGGTAGCGGAATACGTGCTTAAGATGATTGGCTACATAGAAGAGCTCGCAGACCTAGGGACCACGTTGGAGAATGTGCTCTATACGGACTTGATTCTCCAGTCCATTCCTTCCACTTACGCCCAGTTTATCCTGAACTTCAACTTACAAGAAAAGGAAGTTGAACTTTCAGAACTCCTCAACATGCTGAGGAGCGCAGAGGGCACCCTACAGAAAGGTAGGGAAACATCCACTTTGTTTGTAGGAGGATCTTCCTCTTCTAGGTCCAAGGCGAAAGCCAAGGGAAAGAAGAAGAAAGCCCCCGGCAAACCAAGGGGCGGTGTTAGTAAAGTGGATACGAAGGGAAAGTCAAAAGCAACAAAGAAAGTGGGAAAGCTTGTGGATAAGGAAGAATGCATCTATTGTCATAAGAAGGGACACTGGAAAAATGATTGCAGGGCTTGGAAGGCCAGAACACAGGATCTGAAGCAGGTTGCGGCTTCAGCTTCAGGTGTGTATGTTATTGAAAACTGCCTTTCAATAAACTCTACTTCCTGGGTATTGGATACCGGATCAGGATCTCATATCTGTAATTCTTTGCAGGCGTTGAGAAATCGTAGGGTTTTGAAGGCAGGTGACTTGACCCTCAAAGTTGCAAACGGAGCTAGCATGGATGCTAAGGCCGTGGGGGACTATCACCCGGGGTTGTCAGATGGACACGTTTTGGTTTTGCGTAATTGCTATTTTGTACCCAACGCAACTTGTAATATCATTTCTGTATCTTTGACTTCTAAAGAAGGTTATGAATTTGCGTTTGTAAGTAATGTTGTAAACATTCACCTTAATCAAGTTCTGATTGGGTCGGGTACATTAAGCAATGGTATATATGTATTAAACCATCCGCAGATTTTCAATGTCCAGAATACACACAAAAGAAAGTCTCCGGAAATCAATCAGACTTTCTTATGGCATTGTAGACTGGGTCACATCAATGAGAGAAGGTTGACGAAGTTACATACAGAAGGATATTTGAATCCGTTCGAATATCAATCGTATGCCACTTGTCAATCCTGTCTCAAAGGAAAGATGACAAAGACTCCGTTCACTGGACACGGAGTAAGAGCGAGCGAGCTCTTGGGACTCGTACACAGCGACGTGTGCGGTCCAATGTCTACACATGCGCGAAGCGGTTATTCTTACTTCATTACTTTTACGGATGACTTTTCAAGGTACGGTTATGTCTTCTTAATGAAACATAAGTCCGAAGCCTTTGGAAAATTCCAGGAATATAAGAATGAAGTAGAAAAACAAACCGGCAAAAGTATCAAGATTCTAAGATCGGATCGAGGTGGAGAATACTTAAGTGCCGAGCTCCTGGACTATTTAAAAGAGAACGGAATTCTCTCTCAGCTTACTCCTCCATACACTCCGCAACATAACGGTGTATCGGAGAGTCGGAACCGAACCCTATTGGATATGGTACGGTCCATGATGAGTAACGCTGAGTTACCGCGATCATTCTGGGGGTATGCGCTAGAATCAGCTGCATACCTTTTGAACCGAGTTCCCACTAAGACTGTGCCTACTACACCATATGACATGTGGTGTGGGAAGAGACCCTATCTTAATCACATTAAGACATGGGGAAGTCCAGCTTTTGTCAAAAAGCAGCTTGCGGACAAGCTCGAGGCATGCTCAGTACAGTGCAAGTCGTGGGATATCCAAAGAACTCCAAGGGATATTTCTTCTATTGCGAAGTGGAACAAAAGGTTTTTGTTTCTCGTCATGCCCATTTTGTAGAACACCAGTTCTTAGAAAAGGAAATTAGTGGGAGCGCAGTAGAACTGGAAGAAATTCCATAACCACGAGCTATTACTGAAAGCTTAGTGGAACCAGAGGGTTCAAAAGAACAGGACATTCCTACGCCACTCCGCAGGAGTAGTAGGCAGTCTCATCCGCCCGAGAGATACTACAGTTTTCTCATAGACGGGGATAGAGAGGATTGCATCATAGATTATGATGATCCTACTAGCTTCCAGCAGGCCGTTCAGAGCATTGACTCGGTAAAATGGCTGGATGCAATGCGGACCGAAATGGAGTCCATGTACACAAACAAAGTATGGACGTTGGACATTGCTCCAGACGGGGTAAAACCCGTAGGATGCAAGTGGATCTTCAAAAGGAAGATTGGTGTCGATGGACAGGTTGAGACCTATAAAGCTAGACTTGTTGCAAAGCGTTTCCGTCAAAGACCTGGCTTGGACTATGACGAAACCTTTTCTCCAGTGGCTATGCTGAAATCCATTCGGATCCTTCTTGCCATTGCTTCCTTCCACGATTATGAGATCTGGCAAATTGACGTAAAGACCGCTTTTCTAAATGGAAATTTAGAGGAGTGTATCTATATGGACCAACCAGAGGGTTTCATTCAGAGTGGGAGCAGCGGAAAGGTGTGCAAGTTGCTTAAGTCCATCTATGGACTAAAGCAGGCATCGCGGAGTTGGAACATCTATTTTGATCAGACGGTCAAGGAATTTGGCTTTATCAAAAATCCAGATGAACCATGCATCTATAGTAGATTTGTAGCGAGAACTGTAGTATTCCTGGTTTTATACGTGGATGACATTCTCTTAATAGGAAATGACATTCCTATGCTACAATCTGTCAAGGGGTTCTTGTCACACAGGTTCTCCATGAAAGACCTGGGTGATGCCTCATACATCCTGGGGATCCGGATCCATCGTGATAGATCCAAGAGGATATTAGGACTTTCACAGTCCAGGTACATCGACACCATACTGAAGAGATTCAGTATGGAAGATTCCAAGCGCGGTAACCTACCGGCTTGTCACGGGATCACCCTCTCTAAAGAGATGTCTCCCAAGACTGATTTGGAGAGGAATCGAATGTCTATTATACCCTACGCTTCTGCGGTAGGCTTTATAATGTATGCGATGTTGTGTACCAGACCGGATGTAGCTTATGCACTTAGTGTGGTAAGCCGGTATCAATCAAACCCTGGGGAGAAACACTGGATAGCGGTAAAGAACATTCTCAAGTACCTGAGAAGGACTAAGGAGATGTTCTTGGTGTATGGCGGAAAAGACCTCCAGATCGAGGCCTTTGCTGACTCCAGCTCCCTGAGTGACAAGGATGATTCCAAGTCCATGTCGGGTTTTGTCTTTACCCTCAACGGAGGGGCGGTGTGTTGGAAAAGTTCTAAACAGGAAACCGTTGCAGACTCGACGATGGAAGCGGAATACATCGCTGCATCTGATGCCGCAAAAGAAGCTGTCTGGATGAGGAAGTTCTTGAAAGAACTTCAGGTGGTTCCGTCCATTGTTGATCCAATACCTCTGTATTGCGACAACAACGGGGCTATAGCTTTAGCGAAGGAACCCAGGTCCCATCAGAGATCCAGACACATCTTGAGGCGGTATCACCTGATCAGGGAGATCGTGGATCGCCAGGAGATCGAGGTTCGGAGGGTTGCTTCAGAAGATAACACTGCAGATCCATTCACCAAGGCCTTGCCCCAGACTAAGTTCGAGCGGCTGATCCAGATGATAGGTCTGCGATACGCCAGTACATGGCCTTAGTGCAAGTGGGAGATTGTTAGTGTATATGCCCTAGAGGCCATTACTGTATCATACTAGTTTGTATATTACTTAATGGAAGCTTGGGATATTCACCTTGTATATACAATCTTGCTCAAAATAGTAGTATGCTAGTTGGTTTGTTTCTACTTCAATGTGTACTTGTGTTTATTTTAGTATATCACCTATACACGTTAGTGGAGCCCTTAGGATCTTTGCTTGATTACCAGCGTTGTGATGGCAGTCACACTAGTGGGGCTGGGTAATCTATAAGCACATCCTTATGCAGGTCCCTAGTCGCAGGACTATCGAGACAGGGCATCGATACTCCGGAGTAGACTAGCGCATGCTCTTCTCATCCCAGTGTGGGAGACGGTCTGTCCAACAGCCGTTAGTACGTCGTACTGGAGATAGTATGCGCGTGCTCGTTAGGTTACGAGTACACTGGACAGGACTCGTCGGGAATTGACCGGTTGGTATTATACCTATCGTCAGTTATCAGTTCCCAGGCGACATGAGTACAGCTTAATCCGCTGACTTGACACTATCACTTCGCCCCGAGTGTGTTACCACTGTACTTTGATTACTACCCTACCACGGCTCAAAGGAGTCATGCAAACAGGTAGTAGTTGGGTGTAGTCCCGAAGCACTTGGAGGCAGTGACGGTTAGACAGGATTCGTCTCTCCCGTTATTGGGGGTTGACATCGCGCTGTGTCTAGGAGAGCCATTAAACGGGTAGTCCCTGGTCAGGGCAAGCGAGATATACTGGTAGGCTTCCAGTGCTATCTCAGGGTGTATTGGGCTTCACTCCGACACGACTTGTACCGCTATTAGGGGACTGACGTTTACCGCCCCCTAGGCCCGCTATGCGATGTATCAGATGAACAGACCGGGCTGTACGGAGACTGTCACATTCAGGCTAAGTAGGAGTTCAGATGGGTTTCACCTCGTCAGTCTTCTTGTCGGCATCTACCTGGGGACCGTTACGCACAGCTAGTGCCGCTTGTGGTCTGTGGTTCGACCTACTGCCAGCGTAGTGTCGAGTCTTTAGAGTCCCACACAGAAAGCTATTCGCCTTTAGGCAAAAGTGTAGAGGTCGCATGGTTTTGCGACAGGTCGCATGGTTTTGCGACAGGGTTCAGTCACATCCATGCACTTGTGCAGGTTTAGTGTCCGAACAGTTTACACTAGTGGGCTTTGGTTAAAGCCAGATCCTAGTGTACGTATTAGGATTGGTTTTATCCAGTTTGTATTCGTGTTCCTCGGAACGCGGATGCGGGTGTGTATGCACAGTTGACGGAGAGAGACAGAGGCAGAGGATTCTCATTATGGTTGTTGACCGTTGACTGTTGACTATTGACTTTTGGCTCAACCCTAATGAGAATATGATATATGATTAACAATAATATTAATTAAGTATTGTGGTGACATGGTTGTTGAGGGGTTGACTTTGTGGACTTGTTGACTTTGTTGACCGGTTGACTAGGTTGGACTAGTTGACCATCATGATGACAATGGCTATCATTTCATGGCAAAGACTTTTCATTTGCTTGTTCTCTTGTGCAATATGAGTGCATGAAATGATATAGCCATTTTGACTTAAACCATTTACACAATACTTGATTACTATTTTTGTGATGATGGTTTTGGATTATGAGAGCCAAGTGAGAAAAGCTTTTCTCATTCTATCATTTTCATTCACTCTCTTGTTCTTGAGCTCTCATCTTCTTCCTCTTGCTCTCCCTCTCCTTAGTCTATGGTTCACTTGTCTCATGTGTTGAGAACCAAGAACCATAGAGAAAATCCCAACACACTCTTCTCTACTCACTCTAGTTCATAAGGTTTAGCAAACCAAGTGAACTAGTTTTCTTCAAAGATCGAAGAAGAAACCAAAGGTAGAAGCTTTCAGGTGGATCGATCTTCGGCGCAAGGAGACGACGGGGTGAAGCCGATCCGGAAAACCATCGAGGCTTGAAGACGAAGGAGTTCAAGAAAGAAAGGTATAACCCCCTAACCGAGTAGTTAACAACTCCTAGTTAGGTTGTTAGTTAGATATTTAACAAAGATCCGGTTTTGAGTCCATGTTACCACATCTAGAAAATTGTTTTTCACCAATTTCCGCATGCCCGAAAGTACCGGGAGAGGTAGCATGGACTTACAGTGGTATCAGAGCCTAATTAAACTCTATCAACATGTTAGCATAGTAGCTAGAAATTCGATCGGAGAAAAAGTCCCGAAATAAACCTAAAATTCAAACTTTCTGTCGATTTTCAAAGTGCTGCAAAAATTATTTGAGACATACCAAAAATCGACTCAGGGTTTTTAGAAGAAACTGCAAAAATTCGACCCACTGAATTGATCAACGCTCCAGCCGCGGAACCGCGGCCGAGTTGACTCGGTCGTGGGGTTTTATTTTTGCAGTTTGTTCATAGGGGTATTTTGGGATTTTTGGAATATGTATTTTCTGCCCAGATTTTCCAGAACGAAAATTTTGTGTTTGGGGCCTGAAAATCCGTATTTTTTATCGAACTTCTAAAAGACTTAAGCTGACGGGTTTTTCTGTGATGTGATATTTGTATTGAACGTCTCCTAATCGCTATATGTCGATTAGTTGGGGTTATACAAATCTGTGATCTGTAATGTTATAGGAATGTGTATATGAATTCATTGGATTGTCGCGGGTGAATAGCCGGGGGTTGTGAGACGAGAGTTTTCTTTTCTTTCAATTCATGTAAATTTGTAAATTGATATAATAATTATTTGTATGGCCGCACAATTAGGTCGGCGTTGTAGCCGTCATTGTATAATTTCTTTTTACTGTTTTTGCTCCTAGGATAGACCCATGGAGGGGGTGCACAAACTACCGGGTATCCCGAAGTGCCGAGTGGCCTACTCACGGAGTTGAGGGAGGTTGCTTCACTTCGGGTACTTGGCGGGTAGTTTTCCGCACCCGTAGGTGTCTTGGGTGGGGTATTGGCTATTCACCGCGACCGTGTAATCTGCTTTTCGTTACAGGCTCGTACGAATTGCGGGTTCCTAGTATATCCAATGTGTTCATCTGTGATCTGAAATGGCTATCATTGCAATATATCTATATATGATATTATTTAGGCGTTGCTTATGTTTTACAGTCGCGCTAGCCCAGCCCGCGCTCTGTCGTTAGTTAAGTAACCTAACGGGTAATGACGGGGCCCCATGGCGAATGTGAATGGCATAAGCGTACGTCATATTTTGGTTGTTTTCTGCAATGGTAGGTGTAGGGTGTTTTTCGTCACCCCATTGAGATGCGAATACGTGCGCGTTTGTCAGGCGTACTACAGATTCCCCCTGCCTAGGGTAGGCCGGGGTTTAATGATTGTGGGGATCCGAATCTCCGGCAGCCGCGGACTAAGCTGCCGTTAATTACCCCTCGCCTTTGGGGCGAGGGAACCTCCGATTAAGGGGTTAAACTGGTCATGCGAATTCAATGTGCAGTGTACGTGTGTTCTGTTCTGAAGGGGGGGTTTTGGATATATCGGGAGCCACGCAGAGTTTTTACGGGGGTCCCGCTACCCGGATAGCGGGCTGGGGGTCAAGGGGGCTAGCAGCCCCCTTGCGGGGTTCGGGGCAGCGCCCCGGCCCGAAAATTTTTTGGAGGGGGAGAATGTTGCGGAGTATGTGTATGTGTACATTTGTATACAAATGTATATATATATGTATATACATAAAAAGAGGGGGAAAAGGCATCCAAGGCATGCGTGGGGCAGCACCTTGGGCGCTGTGCGCTTAGGTGCTGTGCGCAGGTGCGCAAGCGCGCGCGCCACGTGTCGGCACGCGGGCGCCTTGCGCACTTGCGCAAGCGCGCAGGTGCGCAAGCGCTTGCGCCATGTGTCGGCACGCGGGCGCCTTGCGCACTTGTGCAGGTGCGCAAGCGCGCGCGCCACGTGTCGGCACGCGGGCGCCTTGCGCACTTGCGCAAGCGTGCAGGTGCGCAAGCGCGCGCGCCACGTGTCGGCACGCGGGCGCCTTGCGCACTTGCGCTGCGTGCCGGAGAGGCACAAGAGGCTTTTAGCCTGAAAAAAAGGATTTCTCAAAGGAGAAATCAGAGAGGAGTCGGGCTCCTGAATGTGTTTTGGGTTTAATGGAAGTGGTTCTTCTTCTTCCTCCTGTCGCTTGCTGGATCTTGAAGATCTAGAGATGTGAAATCTCAAAATCTCTCCTTTTTAAGATCTGATGACAGATCCAAGTTCCCCTTTGTGGGTTTTGTGGTGGAAAACTATTTAGTTTTGAAAAAGGAAGAGTAAAACTCTTGATTTAATTCAAAAGAAAGAAGAAGGTTTTGGAACCTTGAAGAAGGAGGAAAGAGCTCAGCTCTGAAACTTTTTTGGAGAGAGAAAAAAGTTATTGGGATATTTCATTATCCTTGCCTTTATAGGCTATACACTTTACACCTAGCCCCTTGGGCTTCACAAAATGGCATTTTGCCTATCCCATGGCTCATGTGCCATTTCTTTTTGCACATAAGCCATGGGCTTTACAAAAATTAGGCTTTATGCCCATTTTCTTACATTTATCCATAAAATAAAAAAAGAGAAAATGCAACAAAATTATTTTTTACAAAAATTTTATCTTGGCGTGGGGGAGGCCGGCCGCTTCATGTTCGGGCTCGACCCGGGCATGGGCCCACTGGGTCTGGGCTTGGGCCCACTTGGCTTGGGGTTGACTTGGATTTTGACTTGGTCAACCGAGGTGTAAATTTTTACCCCAACAAATTGCCCCCCATCAATAAATGCACACCACATATGTGGGTCGTGTGCATGAAGTTGATGGAGCTTCTTTCACGTGGAGGCGACTTGATTCGGTTCCCACCTTTTGGGAAGCTGGCACTGCCCTTTTTACGACATGGACGGTCAATGCTTGACACGTCTCCGAGACGGAGTGTCCGTGATAGACGTTTCCCTGGCCCGGAGTGATCTGGTTCCCGCTTTGTAGGAATCCTGTGCTGCCCTTTTTACGACGTGGACGGTCGGTGCTACCCTTTTTGCGACTTGGACGGTCGTTGCTGCCCTTTTAGCGACGTGGACGGTCGATGCTGCCATTTTTGCGACTTGGACGGTCGGTGCTGCCATTTTAGCGACGTGGACGGTCGATGCTGCCATTTTAGCAACTTGGACGGTCGATGCTGCCCTTTTAGCGACGTGGACGGTCGGTTCGGCCCTTTTTGCGACTTGGACGGTCGGTGCTGCCATTTTAGCGACGTGGACGGTCGATGCTGCCCTTTTTGCGACTTGGACGGTCGATTTTGCCCTTTTTGCGACTTGGACGGTCGGTGCTGCCATTTTAGCGACGTGGACGGTCGATGCTGCCCTTTTTGCGACTTGGACGGTCGGTTCGGCCCTTTTTGCGACTTGGACGGTCGGTGCTGCCATTTTAGCGACGTGGACGGTCGATGCTGCCCTTTTTGCGACTTGGACGGTCGGTTTTGCCCTTTTTGCGACTTGGACGGTCGGTGCTGCCATTTTAGCGACGTGGATGGTCGATGCTGCCCTTTTTGCGACTTGGACGGTCGGTTCGGCCCTTTTTGTGACTTGGACAGTCGGTGCTGCCATTTTAGCGACGTGGACGGTCGATGCTGCCCTTTTTGTGACTTGGACGGTCGGTGCTTGATTTGACTTGCTCTGCTTCTTGCAGTGTCAGGGGTAGACTTGACTTGCTTCGCTTCTTGCGGTGTCGAGATTGGATTCTGACTCGCTCCGCTTTCTGCGGTGTCGGAGTGGAAGTTGACTTGTTGATTTGGGTTGACATCAGCATCGCTATACTGGAATATGGTACCAGGAGCGAATCATCATCTGTCATTGAGAGGATTCTGGGATTTTGGTTTTTGTTTGGCATCTGCATTGCTGCACTGGAATAATGCCAGGAGCAACTCATCATTTGCCCCGAGAGAATTTAGATTTGGTTGCTTAGGAGAGATTGGGATTGTTTTACGCCCGTGGATTGTATACGGTTTTGCAGGATGTATGATCCAGACCGTAGGGCCGGAAAGATTTCAAGGATTTGTTGGCGTCTGCATCGCTGCACTGGAATGTGGTACCAGGAGCGACTCATCATTCGCCGTTGGGGTATGGGGTTTGGAATTTGGTTGGCGTCTGCATCGCTACACTGGAATATGATACCAGGAGCGACTCATCATTCGCCATTTGGGGATTTGTTCGGATCTTGTTTGGCATCAGCATTGCTGCACTGGAATAATGCCAGGAGCAACTCATCATTTGCCGTTGCCCGTTGGGGAACGATGGCTTAGGGGATAGGTTTGGGTCCCTACCACCTAAGGCTTTTCAATTTTATGGGCCGTGAGGGTCCCATAAAAGCATTTTCTCCCTACGAGTCGTAAGGATCCCGCAGGTGTATTTTCTCCTTAGGAATCGTGAGGATTCCTAAGTGTGTTGCTCCTTTGTGAGTCGTAAGGATCTCACGCAGGGGTTTTCTCCTCACAAGGTCGAGAGGACTTTGCGAGTGTATTTCATCTCCTTTCACGAGTTTGCGCCCTTTCGGGTTTTCACAGACTCGCCGGTAGTCCTGCTGTTTTTACTCACGGAGCCCTTTCGGGTTTTCATCCGTGCCTTTTTCGCTTGTGGACATACCGTTTATTTTTTTTATTTCTTTTATATATATTTTATTTCTTTTTTTTTCTTTTCTTTTTTTTTTCCCGCCGGTGGGACTTTAAAAGTAGTCTCACCAGCAGAATTTGGGAGAGATAGGGGTCATTTACGCCCGTGGATTGTATACGGTTTTGCAGGATGTATGATCCAGACCGTAGGGCTGATGTGCTCAATTCGCCTGCGACTTAGAGCATTCACGTGTAGTATTTCTTGAGATATCGGCCATTGATGGGTGGCATGGGCCTTTCTCCCTCGGCACTTATTAATTGGTAGGACCCTCCGTCGAATACTTTCTCGATGACGTATGGTCCTTCCCAGTTTGGCTCGAATTTTCCCTTGGCGTGTCGATTGGGGATGATCGGTCTTTTGAGAACCAACACCAATTCACCTTTCTTGAAAGCGCGGAGACGGGTTACCTTGTCATAGGCCCGTGACATTTGGGCTCGGTATAGCTCCAGATTTTGCTGCACCGCGAGCCTCTTTTCTTCGAGGGCATCGAGCTCTTCAAGTCGAAGGAGCACGTTTTCCTCCTCCGTCAACTCGTGCTGAACGGCCATTCTTAAACTTGGAACTTCGACTTCGAGGGGGAGGACCGCCTCCACTCCGAAGAGCAATGAGTATGGAGTGGACTGAGTTGGAGTACGGTGCGTGGTACGATATGCCCACAACGCCTCGTGAAGTTTGAGATTCCAGTCTCTCTTGTTGGCTGAAGCATTTTTCCTCAGGAGCTTGCATAGAGTCTTATTGAAGGCTTCGGCTAGTCCGTTGGCACTTGGATTATAGATGGAGGAATATCTCCAGTCTATCTTGTGCTGAATAGCGAACCTTGAGACATTGAAGCTCTTGAAAGAAGGCCCGTTGTCAGAAATGATTCTTCTTGGTGTACCGAAGCGGTATAGAATATTATGCTGAAAGAATGTCAGAATATCTCTTGTCTTGACTTCTTTTAGCGGGACAGCTTCAGCCCATCTGGAGAAGTAGTCTGTCGCGGCCAGTATGAACCGGTGGCCTTTAGATGACAGAGGATCAATTGGGCCAACAATGTCGGTGCCCCAGACTTCGAAGGGCCACGACGCCACTGTAGGATGCAATGGATTGGGATGCTTGTGAATAAAATCACCGTGAATTTGGCAGATATAACATTTCCTTGCATGCTCTCCGCAATCCCGTATCATGGTGGGCCAGTAATACCCAAGCCGTTTAATTTGCAGTCGCATCTTGGGGCCAGATTGGTGAGCACCGCAAACGCCTGAGTGAACTTCTTTCATGACTTTTTGGGCTTCGGCCGATGACAGGCACCTGAGCCAGAGTTGGTCATATGACCTGCGGTATAACGTGTCATTTACAAACACATATCGGAGAGCTCTTTTCTTCAGCTGAATCCTCGCAGATTTTTCTTCGGGCAGCTTGTCGTATCGGAGGTACTCTATGAAGGGTTCTCTCTAATCGGGCTCGTCTTGGATGATCGAAGCTTCTTCCGCAGGACTGCTCTTCTGTTCCGCGCTTTCCTCTTCTCATAGAGAGACTGGGGGTAGAATTTACCGGCTCCTGACTGTGATCAGAATTTCGTCCATTTCAGGATCAGCCAGTTCCTTGGCCAAGCGAGCGAGCACATCAGCCTTTCCGTTCAACGCTCTAGGGACTCTCGTTAGTTCAATATGAGTGAACCGTTTCATGAGTTCCACCACTCGACCTCTGTACCGAGCTAACTCGGGTTTATATATCTTATAGCCGCCGCTTACTTGGTTGACGACGAGCTGGGAGTCACCGTAAACTCGTAGCCGACGGATTTCCATTTCTATGGCGAGCTCCAAACCAGCTATCAGAGCTTCATACTCAGCTTCATTGTTTGTCCGAGGCTCGGTGAGAGCAAAAGAACGCCGTAGGGTTCCCATTGATGGTGTGATAAACACCAATCCTATCCCTGCTTTTATCTCCGGGACGCTTGATTTACTGGAGGTTCTTATCGATGAGGCCCCATCGAAGTAGAGCTCCCAACATGGCTCGTCATTCTCGAGATGCAGCACTTGTTCGTCGGGTAACTCACAATTTAGTGGCGACCCTTCTGGTATGGGATGAGCAGCGAGAAAGTCTGCAAGAGCTTGCCCTTTTACTGCTTTCTGAGGAGTGTAAACTATGTCAAACTCAAGTAGCATGACAGCCCATCTTGCCATTCTGCCGGCTAGGCTTGCTTTGGTCATCAAGTGTTTGAGCGGGTCGACCTTGGAGATCAGCATAACCCGATGAGCGAGCAGATAGTGCCTCAGCTTCTTCACAGCAAATATCAGAGCCAGGCATTGCTTTTCGATTGGGGAGTAGTTGTGTTCCGCCCCGACTAGAGTTCGACTGAGGTAGTAGAGGGCATTTGCTTTTCCTTCCTCATTATTCTGGACAAGGAGCGCACCGAGTGACTCGTCCAGCGCGGCAGTATAGAGAATCAGCGGTTTATTCGGAATGGGAGCGGCCAGCACTGGAGGGTGCAACAAGTATTGTTTAATGCTTTCGAACGCTGCTCGACATTCGGCATCCCAGATAAAAGGAGCTCCTTTCTTCATGAGCTTTGAGAAGGGCCTACATCTCCCTGATAAATTTGAGATAAACCTCCGTATATAAGCAAGCTTGCCTTGAAAAGATCTTAGCTGCGTCAGACTCTTCGGAGGGGGCATCTCCACGATAGCCTTTATCTTTGATGGGTCAACTTCGATCCCTCGATGTCGGACTATGAAGCCCAGGAATTTTCCCGATGACACGCCAAAAGCGCACTTCAGAGGGTTCATCTTCAGATCGTATTCCCTCAGTCTGGTGAGAACGGTCTTGAGATCTTGGATATGATCGGCCTTGGCTTTAGTCTTGATGACCAGATCATCAACATAACATTCGACGACTTTATGGATTAGGTCATCAAAGATATTAGTCATCGCCCTTTGATATGTAGCACCTGCGTTCTTCAGTCCGAATGGCATTACCTTGTAGCAATATATTCCGATCGGGGTTCGAAATGCTGTGTGCTTCTCATCCTCAGGCGACATCTTGATCTGATTATATCCAGACGAGCCGTCCATAAAGGTGAACAGTTCGTAATTTGAGGTGTCATCGACCATCATTTCCATGACCGGTAGCGGGAAGTCATCTTTAGGACATGCCTTATTGAGGTCCCTGAAATCGACACAGACTCGGATCTGCCCATTTTTCTTCTTGACTGGGACTATGCATGCGATCCAGTCCGCATATTTCTCTTCTCTGATGAAGCCGGCATCGATGAGTTTCTTGGTTTCCTCGATGACCTTTTCTTCCAACTCCCTTCTCATTCTTCGAGGAGCTTGTTTGACTGGCTTAGCATCAGGAGATATAGCCAGCTTATGCACGGCTACCTCAGGGGAAAGGCCAGGCATTTCTTTGTATGTCCACGCGAAGCAGTCAACGAACTCACGCAACAGGGCAATTATCTGCTCTTTCATTTCCTCCGACAAGAGTGAGCTGATGTAGGTCGGCCTTGGATTATCGGGCGTTCCTAAGTCAATCTCGGTTAGCTCATCAAAGGTTGCTTGTCCGCCATCTTCGAGCTGTTGAGGAGCTTCTTCTGGCTCGGCTAACTCGTCATCATTATTCGATCCTTCGCTGGCCTCACCAACATGGATCATGTAGCACGCTTTGAAATCAGGTTGAATGTAGCCTATGCCCCGTCTATCTGGAATTCGTCCATCGATGAGTGCTCGGACCTGGGGCGGATACCATAGCCCTTCGTAAAACTTTGCTTCGGACTCCGTTTGGTATAACCGGCATCCGCACTTCTTAAAGTATTCCCGCATCTCGGGCGCATAGTATCTGGGATTGAGGACGGCTCTTATGCCTCTCTCATAGGGAAGGCACGCGACAGAAAGATCGTCCGGGTGCACAACGGGGTTTGACTTGTAAAACAGGATGCCCTTCTGTCCATTTTTCCTCCCGGGCACGTAGAAAGTTTTCAGCTGGTCCACGGTAGAGACTGACAATGCGTCGAGCTCTTTGCACATCCGTTCCGGCACCCTTGTGATAGCCAGGGACCCTTCTGCGACTTCGAAGGTCTCTCGTAGTTTCGCTTGCTGCATGGGGGGTCGATCTGCACAGCTGTCGCACGGCAGGTCCTCTTCTTCTGACTCTTCAGTGTCACTGCCTAGATGAGGGCGGACTTTGCTGCTAGATGGGCCTTCAGTAACAGATTCGTCCGTATCGCTGCCGAAATGAGGGCGAGTTTGGCAGAAGGACGGGCTTCCAGCGTCGGACTCATCAGTGTCGCTGCCGAAATGCGGGCGTACTTGGGTATTTTTGCTTTTGAAAGTGATAGCCGGCGCAGATTTGCTTTTGAGTCTTGGGGCCGTTCTACCCTCAGTCAGTTGTGGCTTAGCATTTTGGTGGTTCGTAAAGTACCGAGAATCTTCGTATCGGACTTCATGCACACCGAACGGCTGGATGTCTCCGTCAATACGTCTTTCTTCGCCATTTTTAGTATACTTCATGCATTGATGGAGAGTCGACGGATTGATGCCGTAATCATGGATCCACGGCCGCCCCAAGAGAATCTTATAAGATGTGTCGGCGTCGATCACGTATATCTTAGCTTCAGTTTGCAGATCCCCAAATTTGATTGGCAAAGCTATAGACCCTAGAACTTGTTGGCAATTTTGGTTGAACCCTTGAATGACAATCCTTTCCCTCGACAGGTGTCGGACGTCCATTGACAAACTCTTCAGAGTTCGCAAGTTCATGATGTTCACTGAGGACCCCGGATCAATCAATATACAATTAATTCGATCTCCGTCGCTGTACCCGGTCACGTAAAGCGGCCGATTATGCTCAGCCGTTCCCAGTAGCAAGTCTTCATCCTTAAATGTGACTGCGGCGGCATGCAAAGCGTGCTGGGCTTCTTTCATATTAATTTCCGCAAAGTGAGCCTGATACCGCTCGGGGTTTTGTAGAGCGTGAATGAGAACGTCTCTAAGCTCCTTAGATAGGACCAAGGCGTCGTAGATGCTCAGGAGAGATGGAAGCTTCCGGAGATGTGCCAAGACATTATAGTCCACCGAGGAAGGATTTGTGTTTTCATCAGCTGGTTCTCTACCATCTTCTTCATTAGCGACTTGTTTTTCCTTCCCTTTTGGGGCGTTGCCCTGATTTGGCGGTAGAGCCCTGCCGCTTCTGAGCTGGATTTGATTAGCCTTTGTGGTGAGCTCCTCGTCCTCTTCGGGAAAACAGAGCTCATCCTCGGAGTCGCTGCCAAGATGGATGGCGTAGCAGGTCACTACTGGGATCTCTTCATTATAGTCTTCTTCTAACTCCTCCAGAATTTCAGCCGCTTGTACAGGGAAGAACTCATTCAATTGAATCAATGTTCTTTCCCTTTGTTCATATTCTTCGAGGGAATCGATATATTTTTGAATGGTCGATCTCCCTGCAGGCTCCTTTTCGCGCCGAGCTACACTTTTCTTCTTCTTGAGCTTCTTGGATTTTGAGCCGGATGGAGCCGCATAGGCAGCTGGACTGGTAGGCTTCTTCTGTCCTTCCCATTCCATCCTGGGCTCTTTCTGAAGTAGCTTTAGCATCTTCTGCGTCTTATTAGATATGTGCGTACTCCACGGAGGCCGCGATGAGTCCGTTTCATTTCTTAGGGCCGCGGGTTCGGCTGTCTGCTCCCAGAAGGCTTCGGCTTCCGTCTGTATAAAGTTGGCGGTTGCAACTTGATTGTTCACCAACACGCTTTTGGATAGCTCGATCTCTCCAGCCTTGTACTGCTTCTCGACCCAGTCTTTGAAGATATAGCAATCCTCGATCGCATGGCTCACTACTCGGTGGTACGGGCAATACAGAGGATTGTCGGTCATTTTTGCTTCTTGGGGTCTTTTCGACTCCGGCAATTGTAAGCCGTTGTTCAAGGCATCTTTAAATATCTTGCGGACCTTGTCCCTTCTGAAAGAGTAAACCTTGTTCTTTTTCTCCTCTAGGGAAGGCCCATCTCCTCCCAGCAATGGCTTTCGCGACCGGTTGGTTTTGGATTCGCCCGCCCTTCGCTTTTCTTCATTGTCGGACGCATTGAAGACATTGGTACTGCTGGAACTCCCGCTTCTACGGTTGTCGTCCCGCTTGCTTTTCCAGGTTTTGTCTCTCTGAGAGTCCGACGGGGACTCTTGCTTCGAGCGTTCTAGCATTTGAACTTTCTTGGTTAGCTCCTGAAATGTCTTGAGGCCCGCTGTACACAAGAATGGGACCATCCAATTGCTGAGGTTCCCAATGAGAAGGCTGACGGACTGGTCCTGCTCCAGCGGCGGTTCGCATTTGACTGTGAGATTACGCCATCGGGCGATAAAGTCGGTGTTGCTTTCATTCTTCCCCGGCTTAGTCCTCATAAGGTCGGCAATGGAGATTTTATCACTGACACTCATGAACCTTTGCCGAAACAGGGACTCCATTTGGGCAAAGGTAATGACGGACCCGTCCGGTATACTTGCATACCAGTCGAAGGCGACGCCGGTCAGGCTGTTGACAAACTGACGAAGAAGGAGCGCGTCATTGCCCCCTGTATTTCCGCACGATGCTTTGAAGTGGGCGACGTGCTGATTTGCATTCCCCGTTCCATCAAATCTTCCGAACTTAGGAATAACGTAGCCGCTTGGGAACTCAATCAGGTCGTACTGCACGGGATATGGCCGCCAGCTACTGCCGATTTCTTTCTGAGCTTCAGCTTCGGCCACCAATGTTTTAACCTTGCTGGTGACCAAATCCATTATCCGATCCTGTGTTAGCGGGATAATGCTATCTGGGGCCAAGGCGTCCCCAGAAGTAGAGTGTGGCCGGCTTTCATGTGGCTCGACCAGTCTTGGACCCGAAGGAACAGGCATTGGCTGCCTCGGATTGTCATCACCCGGCTGATTAGTAGCGGCTTGTGCTTGATTGGGAGGCGCTCGAGCAATTTGAGCCGTAAGCTGCATCACAACATTTGTTAGGTCGTCAATTTTCGAATAGAGCTTGGCCATCTCTTTATCCTTGCTCTTGAGCTGTTTTCGAAGCTCTTGAAGCAGCTCTTGCTCCGCAGTCCTAGGGCGGAAAGTCGGCTCTTCCTCGCTGTCCGAGCTTGACTCTACATGGACCGAGGGGTCTATCTGCCTATCATCCTCATCGAGAGGGTTTTCTTCATCCAGCAGGGGCGGCTGTTCTTGGGCGGCGGCAACCACATTCAGGCTAGATTGGGCTTGGGATGTGGTGGCCCCGTCCTTGCTTTTGCTGCGAAGGTTGTCGCTGGGGCGCCCGCCCGCCATATAGACCGTATGGATGATATATCCGGCCGTCTTTCGATCTTTGGTGGCTGATTTCACGGATCGCTGTCTTGACCCCCTTGCTTCGGTAACTGGTAGTCGATTGAAGGCGGCTGGCTTAACCAGCTTCTTGAATGGTGTTGGCGCATCTTTTCTGGGTTTGCCCCGCTTCTTTCGTGCGGCACAGAGCGCTTGATAGACTCTTGAAGAGATAGTGTCGTACTTTTTCTGTTGGGGCGGGGACACGTCTCTTTGTGGCACTGTTCGGACCGCTGTCTTCTTGATTCTGGCGGTCATGGCGTTTTTCTGAACCCACTTCAGAGGCTCGAAGGAATTGCTGATTCTTACGTCCGATTCAGCCGTCGTCGCGGGGAAACCCTGCACTTGGAACTTCACATGGTTCCATTTGGCCGAAGCCTTGGCCCTCTTGTTGGCTCGATACCTGAGCCGCTTCTGCCTTAACTTTTCTGTTCTAAGCACCTGGCAGACTTCAACTCTTTGGGAAGACGTCGCAGACCGGGCGACGGAGGGCTTTGGAGATACGCTCGATTGTGTGTTTGTTGGAGTCATCGCTTGAGCTCGTCCGCGACATTTGTTGTTGCCCTTCGCACCGGAAGTCTTGCCCCCCGCTAGAGTGTCATGGAATCGTTCAGACACCATCTTAAGTTTCGGTTGTGGTGCCTTAGCAATCACAACATTCGGCCTCTTGCCCCTTGGGACCGGCTTGACCACCTGTTCCGCCGGGATTTCCGCCAGATGAGCGCTTCCAGCAGGGTAGATGATGACGGAGCCAAACTGGTGGGGCGGTTCCTCCCACTGTCGACTGAGGCTTGCAGGGAGAACCACACGAGCGTTGATCTTGACCACGTATGGAATCGGGGTCACGTTGGAAGCAGAATTCATCTGGAGAGACATTGTCGTTGAAAGCTGATTGCTGCACGCAAAGAAAACATCATTTCAGTATAGGCAATCGATATGTATATTGATTGAGTTCTCATGAACGTTTAACCCGAAATATGGAAGGAGAGATTAGTCCCACCGGGCGTGCCAGAATCTGTAGGGTGTTTTTCGTCACCCCATTGAGATGGAAATACGCGCGCGTTTGTCAGGCGTACTACAGATTCCCCCTGCCTAGGGTAGGCCGGGGTTTAATGATTGTGGGGATCCGAATCTCCGGCAGCCGCGGACTAAGCTGCCGTTAATTACCCCTCGCCATTGGGGCTAGGGAACCTCCGATTAACGGGTTAAACTGGTCATGCGAATTCAATGTGCAGTGTACGTGTGTTCTGTTCTGAAGGGGGGGTTTTGGATATATCGGGAGCCACGCAGAGTTTTTATGGGGGTCCCGCTACCCGGATAGCGGGCTGGGGGTCAAGGGGGCTAGCAGCCCCCTTGCGGGGTTCGGGGCAGCGCCCCGGCCCGAAAATTTTTTGGAGGGGGAGAATGTTGCGGAGTATGTGTATGTGTACATTTGTATACAAATGTATATATATATGTATATACATAAAAAGAGGGGGAAAAGGCATCCAAGGGATGCGTGGGGCAGCACCTTGGGCGCTGTGTGCTTAGGTGCTGTGCGCAGGTGCGCAAGCGCGCGCGCCACGTGTCGGCACGCGGGCGCCTTGCGCACTTGCGCAGGTGCGCAAGCGCGCGCGCCACGTGTCGGCACGCGGGCGCCTTGCGCACTTGCGCAAGCGCGCAGGTGCGCAAGCGCGTGAGCCACGTGTCGGCACGCGGGCGCCTTGCGCAGGTGCGCAAACGCGCGCGCGCCACGTGTCGGCACGCGGGCGCCTTGCGCACTTGCGCAGGTGCGCAAGCGCGCGCGCCACGTGTCGGCACGCGGGCGCCTTGCGCACTTGCGCTGCGCGCCGGAGAGGCACAAGAGGCTTTTAGCCTGAAAAAAAGGATTTCTCAAAGGAGAAATCAGAGAGGAGTCGGGCTCCTGAATGTGTTTTGGGTTTAATGGAAGTGGTTCTTCTTCTTCCTTCTGTCGCTTGCTGGATCTTGAAGATCAAGAGATGTGAAATCTCAAAATCTCTCCTTTTTAAGATCTGATGACAGATCCAAGTTCCCCTTTGTGGGTTTTGTGGTGGAAAACTATTTAGTTTTGAAAAAGGAAGAGTAAAACTCTTGATTTAATTCAAAAGAAAGAAGAAGGTTTTGGAACCTTGAAGAAGGAGGAAAGAGCTCAGCTCTGAAACTTTTTTGGAGAGAGAAAAAAGTTATTGGGATATTTCATTATCCTTGGCTTTATAGGCTATACACTTTACACCTAGCCCCTTGGGCTTCACAAAATGGCATTTTGCCTATCCCATGGCTCATGTGCCATTTCTTTTTGCACATAAGCCATGGGCTTTACAAAAATTTGGCTTTATGCCCATTTTCTTACATTTATCCATAAAATAAAAAAATAGAAAATGCAACAAAATTATTTTTTACAAAAATTTTATCTTGGCGTGGGGGAGGCCGGCCGCTTCATGTTCGGGCTCGACCCGGGCATGGGCCCACTGGGTCTGGGCTTGGGCCCACTTGGCTTGGGGTTGACTTGGATTTTGACTTGGTCAACCGCGGTGTAAATTTTTACCCCAACAGTAGGATTAAATGAAGGGACGCATTAAAAGAACTAATGCAAGAATAGCACGCATTAAGAGAACTAATGCAAGAAAATAAACCAAGTTAAAATCGTTGGAACACTTTCGGAAAACCACTCGGTTCTTTTCAAAACTAACTTTTAAATGCGGAGCTTGAGCCACTCCTTTTAAAAGCTATCTCGTTCCATCGATTATATCAAGTTCACTACGTTCACGGTTTTGCCAAAACCATTCATAGCCCTCCGTCGTTTCTCATGAATAGTCAATAGTATTCAAGCTGTGTATGTTGGCCAAAGTCAAGGCATAGTGATTGGTAGCTATTGGGTATTCATGTGTAGCATTGATAGATGCGTTGGTTTGGGACAGTCGTACTGCCATTTTGGCCAAAGTCAAGGGTAGGTACGGATGGATCCAAATTAACCTGGGGAATGACGGGTAGAACTTGACATGTGACTAATGATATTTTGGCCAAAGTCAAGGTCATAAGAGCTTGGGGCAAAAATCCACATCTGGAGTTTCAAAAGAACTGAAACTTGCTAGTGTTGCCATTTGGAGTGTGATGATTCTGGTAGGATTCCTTCAGTTTCGTCACGCGATGATATTTGGATCCCGATCCTACTGTGAGTATATGCTACTCCTCGGGAAATTTCTCACTTAACGATCAATGCTATAAACCAAGTAGGTGTCTAGAAAGGTGTTAGCGGGGCTACGCCCCCAGGGAAAAGAGGTTATTTAATTAAGGAACTTCGCGAAAACGTTGGAAAACCTCCCTCGAAGTACCGACACTGGCCTGGCTGAACGGTTAAGCAAGTATTGTACGGTGCGATTGATCCTGACTAATTCTTCCTTTTTGGTTTGAGGAGGGATTCGAGAAACAGTGGGAGCCATCCTGTTTAGACAAACTAAAAACCATTCTAAACTTGCAAGAGCATCATGCTGAGTGTTTCTTCACTCTCCTAATTGCAGCGACCAATCCACATTACTGGACTTAAGTTACTTCTAGATAAAAACATACTGACATGGCCAAACTACAAAGATTGGCTCAGGAATGTCAAGATGGCAATCACTTACGACAAGCTGGGGTATCTTCTTACCACCAAAGCTCCCCCTGTCCCAGGTCCCAAAACCAGCGTCGCGGATAAGGAAATCCGTAAGACCTGGGAACTAGATTGCGCGAAGGCCAAGTGCCTCGTGCTTGCCTCTATGGACAACGAACATCAGAGGAGGCACGAGAATATGGACCTAGAATCCATATTTCTCCATACAAAAGAACTGTATGGAGAGCAGTCTCGTATCGCAAGATACGAAGTGTCGAAGAAGTTATTTTCGGCAAGGTTGGCTGTCGGATCATCTGTAGCGGAACACGTGCTTAAGATGATTGGCTACATAGAAGAGCTCGCGGACCTAGAGAACACGTTGGAGAATGAGCTCTATACGGACTTGATTCTCCAGTCCATTCCTTCCACTTACGCCCAGTTTATCCTGAACTTCAACTTACAAGAAAAGGAAGTTGAACTTTCAGAACTCCTCAACATGCTGAGGAGCGCAGAGGGCACCCTACAGAAAGGTAGGGAAACATCCACTTTGTTTGTAGGAGGATCTTCCTCTTCTAGGTCCAAGGCGAAAGCCAAGGGAAAGAAGAAGAAAGCCCCCGCCAAACCAAGGGGCGGTGTTAGTAAGTGGATACGAAGGGAAAGGCAAAAGCAACAAAGAAAGTGGGAAAGCTTGTGGATAAGGAAGAATGCTTCGATTGTCATAAGAAGGGACACTGGAAAAATGATTGCAGGGCTTGGAAGGCCAGAACATAGGATCTGAAGCAGGTTGCGGCTTCAGCTTCAGGTGTGTATGTTATTGAAAACTGTCTTTCAATAAACTCTACTTCCTGGGTATTGGATACCGGATCAGGATCTCATATCTGTAATTCTTTGTAGGCGTTGAGAAATCGTAGGGTTTTGAAGGCAGGTGACTTGACCCTTAAAGTTGCAAACGGAGCTAGCATGGATGCTAAGGCCGTGGGGGACTATCACCTGGGGTTGTCAGATGGACACGTTTTGGTTTTGCGTAATTGCTATTTTGTACCCAACGCAACTTGTAATATCATTTCTGTATCTTTGACTTCTAAAGAAGGTTATGAATTTGCGTTTGTAAGTAATGTTGTAAACATTCACCTTAATCAAGTTCTGATTGGGTCAGGTACATTAAGCAATGGTATATACGTATTAAACCATCCGCAGATTTTCAATGTCCAGAATACACACAAAAGAAAGTCACCGGAAATCAATCAGACTTTCTTATGGCATTGTAGACTGGGTCACATCAATGAGAGAAGGTTGATGAAGTTACATACAGAAGGATATTTGAATCCGTTCGAATATCAATCGTATGCCACTTTTCAATCCTGTCTCAAAAGAAAGATGACAAAGACTTCGTTCACTGGACACGGAGTAAGAGCGAGCGAGCTCTTGGGACTCGTACACAGCGACGTGTGCGGTCCAATGTCTACACATGCGCGAAGCGGTTATTCTTACTTCATTACTTTTACGGATGACTTTTCAAGGTACGGTTATGTCTTCTTAATGAAACATAAGTCCGAAGCCTTTGGAAAATTCCAGGAATATAAGAATGAAATAGAAAAACAAACCGGCAAAAGTATCAAGATTCTAAGATCGGATCGAGGTGGAGAATACTTAAGTGCCGAGTTCCTGGACTATTTAAAAGAGAACGGAATTCTCTCTCAGCTTACTCCTCCATACACTCCGCAACATAACGGTGTATCGGAGAGACGGAACCGAACCCTATTGGATATGGTACGGTCCATAATGAGTAATGCTGAGTTACCGCGATCATTCTGGGGGTATGCGCTAGAATCAGCTGCATACCTTTTGAACCGAGTTCCCACTAAGACTGTGCCTACTACACCATATGAGATGTGGTGTGGGAAGAGACCCTATCTTAATCACATTAAGACATGGGGAAGTCCAGCTTTTGTCAAAAAGTAGCATGCGGACAAGCTCGAGGCACGCTCAGTACAGTGCAAGTTCGTGGGATATCCAAAGAACTCCAAGGGATATTTCTTTTATTGCGAAGAGGAACAAAAGGTTTTTGTTTCTCGTCATGCCCATTTTCTAGAACACCAGTTCTTAGAAAAGGAAATTAGTGGGAGCGCAGTAGAACTGGAAGAAATTCCAGAACCACGAGCTATTACTGAAAGCTTAGTGGAACCAGAGGGTTCAAAAGAACAGGACATTCCTACGCCACTCCGCAGGAGTAGTAGGCAGTCTCATCCGCCTGAGAGATACTACGGTTTTCTCATAGACGGGGATAGAGAGGATTGCATCATAGATTATGATGAGCCTACTAGCTTCCAGCAGGCCGTTCAGAGCATTGACTCGGTAAAATGGCTGGATGCAATGCGGACCGAAATGGAGTCCATGTACACCAACAAAGTATGGACGTTGGACATTGCTCCAGACGGGGTAAAACCCGTAGGATGCAAGTGGATCTTCAAAAGGAAGATTGGTGTAGATGGACAGGTTGAGACCTATAAAGCTAGACTTGTTGCAAAGCATTTCCGTCAAAGACCTGGCTTCGACTATGATGAAACCTTTTCTCCAGTGGCTATGCTGAAATCCATTCGGATCCTTCTTGCCATTGCTGCCTTCCATGATTATAAGATCTGGCAAATGGACGTGAAGACCGCTTTTCTAAATGGAAATTTAGAGGAGTGTGTCTATATAGACCAACCAGAGGGTTTCATTCAGAGTGGGAGCAGCGGAAAGGTGTCCAAGTTGCTTAACTCCATCTATGGACTAAAGCAGGCATCGCGGAGTTGGAACATCTGTTTTGATGAGACGGTCAAGGAATTTGGCTTTATCAAAAATCCAGATGAACCATGCATCTATAGTAGATTTGTAGCGAGAACTGTAGTATTCCTCGTTTTATACGTGGATGACATTCTCTTAATAGGAAATGACATTCCTATGCTACAATCTGTCAAGGGGTTCTTGTCACACAGGTTCTCCATGAAAGACTTGGGTGATGCCTCATACATCCTGGGGATCCGGATCCATCGTGATAGATCCAAGAGGATATTAGGACTTTCACTGTCCAGGTACATCGACACCATACTGAAGAGATTCAGTATGGAAGATTCCAAGCGCGGTAACCTACCGGCTTATTACGGGATCACCCTCTCTAAAGAGATGTCTCCTAAGACTGATTTAGAGAGGAATCGAATGTCTATTATACCCTACGCTTCTGCGGTAGGCTCTATAATGTATGCGATGTTGTGTACCAGACCGGATGTAGCTTATGCACTTAGTGTGGTAAGCCGGTATCAGTCAAACCCTGGGGAGAAACACTGGATAGCGGTAAAGAACATTCTCAAGTACCTGAGAAGGACTAAGGAGGTTTTCTTTGTGTATGGCGGAAAAGACCTCCAGATCGAGGCCTTTGCTGACTCCAGCTTCCAGAGTGACAAGGATGATTCCAAGTCCATGTCAGGTTTTGTCTTTACCCTCAATGGAGGGGCGGTGTGTTGGAAGAGTTCGAAACAGGAAACCGTTGCAGACTCGACGATGGAAGCGGAATACATCGCTGCATCTGATGCCGCAAAAGAAGCTGTCTAGATGAGGAAGTTCTTGAAAGAACTTTAGGTGGTTCCGTCCATTGTTGATCCAATACTTCTGTATTGCGACAACAACGGGGCTATAGCTTTAGCGAAGGAACCCAGGTCCCATCAGAGATCCAGACACATCTTGAGGCGGTATCACCTGATCAGGGAGATCGAGGTTCGGAGGGTTGCTTCAGAAGATAACACTGCAGATCCATTCACCAAGGCCTTGCCCCAGACTCAGTTCAAGCGGCTGACCGAGATGATAGGTCTGCGATACGCCAGTACATGGACTTAGTGCAAGTGGGAGATTGTTAGTGTATATGCCCTAGAGGCCATTACTGTATCATACTAGTTTGTATATTACTTAATGGAAGCTTGGAATATTCACCTTGTATATACAATCTTTCTCAAAATAGTAGTATGCTACTTGGTTTGTTTCTACTTCAATGTGTACTTGTGTTTATTTTAGTATATCACCTATACACATTAGTGGAGCCCTTAGGATCTTTGCTTGATTACCAGCGTTGTGATGGCAGTCACACTAGTGGGGCTGGGTAATCTATAAGCACATCCTTATGCAGGTCCCTAGTCGCAGGACTATCGAGACAGGGCATCGATACTCTAGAGTAGACTAGCGCATGCGCTTCTCATCCCAGTATGGGAGACGGTCTGTCCAACAGCCGTTAGTACGTCGTACTGGAGATAGTATGCGGGTGCTCGTTAGGTTACGAGTACACTGGACATGACTCGTCGGGAACTGACCGGTTGGTATTATACCTATCGTCAGTTATCAGTTCCCAGGTGGCATGAGTACAGCTTAGTCCGCTGACTTGACATTATCACTTCGCCTCGAGTGTGTTCCCACTGTACTTTGATTACTACCCTACCACGGCTCAAAGGAGTCGTGCAAACAGGTAGTAGTTGGGTGCAGTCCCGAAGCACTTGGAGGCAGTGATGGTTAGACAGGATTCGTCTCTCCCGGTATTGGGGATTGACATCGCGCTGTGTCTAGGAGAGCCATTACACGGGTAGTCCCTGGCCAGGGCAAGCGAGATATACTGGTAGGCTTCCAGTGCTATCTCAGGGTGTATTGGGCTTCACTCCGACACGACTTGTACCGCTATTAGGGGACTGACGTTTACCGCCCCCTAGGCCCGCCATTCGATATATCAGACGAACAGACCGGGCTGTACGGAGACTGTCACATTCAGGCTCAGTAGGAGTTCAGATGGGTTTCACCTCGTCAGTCTTCTTGTCGGCATCTACCTGGGGACCGTTACGTACAGCTAGTGCCGCTTACGGTCTGCGGTTAAACCCACTGCCAGCGTAGTGTCGAGTCTTTAGAGTCCCACACAGAAATCTATTCGCCTTTAGGCAAAAGAGTAGAGGTCGCATAGTTTTGCGACAGGTCGCATGGTTTTGTGACAGGGTTCAGTCACATCCGTGCACTTGTGCACGTTTAGTGTCCGGACAGTTTACACTAGCGGGCTTTGGTTTAAGCCAGATCCTAGTGTACGTATTGGGATTGGTTTTATCCAGTTTGTATTCGTGTTCCTCGGAACGCGGATGCGGGTGTGTATGCACAGTTGACGGAGAGAGACAGAGGCAGAGGATTCTCATTAGGGTTGTTGACCGTTGACTGTTTACTATTGACTTTTTGCTCAACCCTAATGAGAATATGATATATGATTAACAATAATATTAATTAAGTATTGTGGTGACATGGTTGTTGAGGGGTAGACTTTGTTAACTTGTTGACTTTGTTGACCGGTTGACTAGGTTGGACTAGTTGACCATCATGATGACAATGGCTATCATTTCATGGAAAAGACTTTTCATTTGCTTGTTCTCTTATGCAATATGAGTGCATGAAATGATATAGCCATTTTGACTTAAACCATTTACACAATACTTGATTACTATTTTTGTGATGATGGTTTTGGATTATGAGAGCCAAGTGAGAAAAGCTTTTCTCATTCTATCATTTTCATTCTCTCTCTTGTTCTTGAGCTCTCATCTTCTTCCTCTTGCTCTCCCTCTCCTTAGTCTATGGTTCACTTGCCTCATGTGTTGAGAACCAAGAACTATAGAGAAAATCCCAACACACTCTTCTCTACTCACTCTAGCTCATAAGGTTTAGCAAACCAAGTGAACTAGTTTTCTTCAAAGACCGAAGAAGAAGCCAAAGGTAGAAGCTTTCAGGTGGATCGATCTTCGGCACAAGGAGACGACAGGGTGAAGCCGATCCGGACAACCATCGAGGCTTGAAGACGAAGGAGTTCAAGAAAGAAAGGTATAACCCCCTAACCGAGTAGTTAACAACTCCTAGTTAGGTTGTTAGTTAGATGTTTAACAAAGATCCGGTTTTGAGTCCATGTTACCACCTCTAGAAAATTGTTTTTCACCAAATTCCGCATGCCCGAAAGTACCGGGAGAGGTAGCATGGACTTACAACTTCTGTCCAAGGAGTTACTCCCGATGAAGGGATCTCGGCCCTTGCCTCGTCGACTGAGGTGCTGGATATTCATAACCGAATACCACTGTGCAAAACAGAGAGAACGTCCTTACAATAACAGCTTTTTGAAAAATGTTCCAACAACATCAAAATAGGTTTGTTTAGCTTGCATTGATCCGAATCAATGCAGTCCCATCAATTGATCACACCACAAAAGAACAAAAATAATAATGTACGTATATGCACAGAACATCAATGTGAATGTCACATTCGCAAATCCGTCTAAAAGAGCTATAGCAGTTAGACAGGATTTACCGATCAAATGACATTCACGGTCGCAGATATAATGTAAATACTGTGAACTAATATGTTTAAAATTTTCGATCGACTAAATTTCCTGAAGTGGGCCCCAAGCACTACTGTAGCACTCAAAATAAATCTGGGCCCAAAAAGAATATACCAAAAATCCCAATTTCAATTCAGAAAGCTACTGTAGAAATTTGGTACGGTGTTGACACTTTCCTGCCGCGGAACCGCGGACAGAACATGGGTATGGCCGCGGTTCCGCAGTCCTACTGTAGCATCACCGTATCGAATTTTTATAGAATGCTTAAAACTGCATGCACGAATTTCTGTAACACTCAAATTAATTTTTCGAGCATAAAAAATTTCGACAGAGAACTGGACTTGAAAATGGGGTTTTTAGAAAATTCGTTCGATCGAACTTGTAAACACGTTAGAGCAATCTAGACTAGCTTAATGGCGTAGCTCTAATACCAATATAAGTGCACGGCAGCACCCCGGCCGTCTGTCCGAGGCTAAAATGCGGAAACAAAACTTTTCTTTAACTTTAAAAACTGGCGCTACCGCGTACTTTAAACCCGGATCGGGCCATTAACCTAATGCTAGCTAATTAGAGAAAGGGTAGAGAGCTATACCGAGCGATCCGTGTCCTTCGGTCTTCGGCTACCATCCCGGTCTCCCCGCGGCAACTTCGTTCTTCATCTCCTCGTCGGAAAGGGCACCACATCGAGAAGTCATTTTACGGGCTCCCGCTTCGTCCGAAGCAACTCGGGCATGAAGTGTGCTAGCCGACGTGCCCAAGGTTGAAGTAGAGTATGTTGTGATCACTTTGTCTCTTGCATCCATGAGCTTGGATGGTGGTCGAAGGTGTTGCCATTAATGGAGTTGTGAGCTAGAGGAAGAAGAAGGAGAAGAAACTCTTTTTCCTTTCCTTTTCTTTTCTTGTGATCTAATGAGAGTGAGAGAGTGTGAAAAATAATACAAGATTTAACTCACTCAAGGCAGCCCCTCTCTCTCTCCTCTCATCATATCAACCCAAATCAATCCTCTAATGTGACAGCTTTTACAAAAAAGAGACCATGAGTCATAACATATGTCTATATCACATTAATGCATATCATGATGAATTTTTAGCTCACAATTTCCATTAGCGAACATTAATCCAAATGTTTGTAACAATAAAAAGATCCGGCAACATCTAAAGTAAACTCATGACGGATCACAAGGATACCCCTCACCTGTATATACATACCTGCATCCGCATTCCGACTGAATGCGAATGCGATGAGACTAAAGTAATCCAACAAATCTAATACTAGGATCCAGCATAAACCAAAGCCCACTAGTATGATCCGTCCGATCATGATCCGTGCAATACCGCACGTATAAGATTGAACCCTGCCATATATCATACGACCTCTACAACGTTTCGCCCGAAACTTGAGAAACTATCTGTGTGGGACTCTAAAGACTCGTCAATACTTTGGCTGTAGATTTAACCACTAGCACGTCAGAGGTATTAGCCATACGTAACGGGCTACCAGGTATTTACCAAAGGAGAGGTCGATGAGCGAACTCATCCAGACACCCTACTGAGCCTGTCAGTGATAATATCCGTACAGTCCGGTCCGTTCGTCTATGAGCATCGCATGGCGGGCCTAGGGGGTTGGTAAAAGTCAGACCCCCAAAAGCGGTACAAGTCATGTCGGAGTGTAGCCCAGAACACCCTGAGATATTATTGGAATACCTACCAGTAAATCTCCTGCCTTGGCCATGGAGTTCGTGTAATGGCACTCCTAGACACAGCGCAACCTCACCCCAAATACCGGGAGAGACGAACCCCTGCAGATCCGCTCACTGCCTCCATATGGCTCGGGACTGTACCCAACTAAAACCTGTTTGTACGACTCCTTTGAGCGTGGTAGGGTAGTAATCAAAGTACAGTGGTAACTCACACGAGACAAATGATGATCTCAGGTCGATGAACTAACCTGTACACATGTCACCAGGGAACTGCTATCTGACGTCAGGTATAAGACGAACTAGCATGTTCCCGGTGAGTCCTGTACGGTGTACTCATAACCTAATGAGCACCTGTATACATCTTAGGTGAACCAACTGACACTAGTGGCTTGTGAGACCGGCCATCGCCCCTCGTCGGGGTCTCGACTATATACACTAGTCTACTCTGGAGTATCGATGCCCTGTCTCGAAACTCCCACGACTAGGGAACTTTTTAGGATGTGCTTGTAGACCCCAGCTCCCACGTATATGATCGCCCTCATACCGCTGGCAGTCAATCAAGAATCCTAGGGGCTCTATCAGCGCGCAATAGTGACCTGTAAGGTCACCTAAAATAGTACACGATGATAAAGGTAAACCAGATAGCATACTATCATCTTGAGTATGACTGTCCTACCGGCATTGGTTCTCCCTCAATCATTTCAATCACGTGCCTGTGATCCAATAATTGACTCTGAGGGCACTATATCCAACACCTTGTATATAGAAAAGGGTAGTAGAAAGTATGGTGGTCTTCCTCGTATTGTACGTGGATGACATACTCTTGATAGGGAAGGAGTTTCCTATGCTACACTCGGTCAATCTCCTCTTATCACATTGATTCTCCATATAGGATCAAGGTGATACCTCCTAAATCTTGGGTTTTAGATCTATGAGATTGATCTAAATATATGTTAGGATTCTCAATAGATGTAGTGAGATGGTATCAATCGATCCTGGGGAGAATCACTGGATAGATTCCAGGGTGGTATACTCGACTGAATGTCAGTCACAGGCATTGTCTTTACCCTCAGTGGAGGGACGGTATGTTAAAAGAGTTACAAGCTAGATACCGTGACAAACTAGACGATAAAGGCTCGATACATTGCTACCAAATATGCTACCAAAGAGGAAGTCTAGGTATTTATTAGTTCAAGAGATGAACTTCGTTTCTACCATTGTGTGACAGTGGAGTTGTGACTTATGCCAAGGAACCCCCGTTCTATCAGTGACCCAGACATATTCTAATGCCTTATCACCTAATCATGGAGATGGTTGATCTCCAGGGAGATCGAGGTTAGGAGAGTGGACTCAGAGGACAACACGGCAGATCTACTCACAAAGGTCTTTTCCCAGAGAGAGACTTTTATAGAATGGTTGAGTATGGGAAACTACAACTGTAGTGTTAGTATAGCACCTTAGCAAGGTTTAGGTTGGCACCACACATGCCATATTGAAATTTTTTGGGTGCTAAACTAACCCTAACCAAGATCTTAACTAGAGACTTAGAGTAAACATGTATGTAAACAACTTTACATCTAAGAGAGGGATTACAACCTTTGTAGTCTGTTCCTTCGCTTCATAAGCACCGAGTAGTAGTCCCTTTGCCGTGATCCATGATCTCCCGGACTCAAGAGAGGCTCCACAAGTCGAATGATCCATTCTTGCTTGATATCATCCTTTTCGAAGATGATCTACCTTGAAGAATCTCAAGATCAAACTTTTACTTCTCTAATCAAGTATTAGTGAAGTTAACACCCTAATCTAAGTGGCTAGAATAGATGAGGATGATAAAGTAAGAATTTTGCTTTTTTTTTTCATTTTCTCATTTTAAATCATTGCTTCACAAAAAGCTAGAAAGCTTTTTCAAAGAGGAAGAAGAAGAAAGCATTTGTGATGAATAATGAAATTGTGTTATGGTTACAAATCCAACCATAGGTTAAGAATGAAGGGCTTAACCCATGTAGAGAATAAACCTAAGGTAAAGGGTTTTGGGTTGGGTTAAGAAATATCTTAGCAAAAAACAAAAGAAAGCTTCATGAAGCTTGATGAAGAAGCTAACCCAAAAGCTAACCCAAACCAAACCCTAACTTGTTTTAATCTCAACAAAACATGTTGTATTTCCAACCCTAACTTGTTACAATATTATATATCACATATATAATATATTTTGCAACAAAAGAAAATAATACAACTAACATATATCGCATATATATCAATGTATTATCCGGTGAGATAATGAATCAATAAAGCGAGCTTATATTAGTTAACGTAATGTAATATATCACATATATAATTATACATTAAATTATCGAATCAACACTTCATCCGATAATCCGGCTATTTCACAAATAACCGACCAATATATTCTGTATCAGTTCATCGAATCAACACTTGATCCGATGACCCGGCTATATCACATATACCCGGCCGATATCACAATCGCGAAAATTGAATGCCGTATCTCGTATCGTATTATTCTTGGTCCCGCACATATCACATATGTGCTCCTACTCCATTTTGCCTGAGCCAGGAAACCTCTGTGTAGGACTCTAAAGAATCGTCAATACGCCGGCAGTTGGTGATGATCATATCAAACGCCCACAAGCTGCAAGCGGTCAGCTAAACATAACAGCCACCCAGGTATTGAGCAATCAGAAGATCAACAAGCAAGCCTGTACATTCTCGTGTGAATCCAATCAGTAACACTCCCGTACAGTCCGGTCTTTTCGTCTGATATGTCGCATATCTTGCCTAGGGGTGGTAAACGTCAGACCCCAGTAGCTTGATAAGTCATGTCGATTTGAGGTCTATAACAGTTCAAGAAACCACTGATAACACTTACCAGTAAATCTCAGCAACCCTGGCCAGGGATTTCCAGTTATAGCCAATCGAACACAGCGCAAAATCAACTCCCTATATCGGGAGAGACGTAACCCTTCCGATCGCTCATTGCCTCCATGTGATTCGGGACTGTACCCAAAAGCCACCATTTTGCATGCCCTCTAGGACGTTGTATGATGGAAATCAAAGCACGGTGGGAATCACACAAGACTCTATGACGATCTCGGGTCTACAGACTAACCTGTACCAGTGTCACCAGAGAACTGCCATCTGACGTGAGGTATAATAACATCTTGGAGTTCTCGGCGAGTCCATCCAGTGTACCCAGTCTCCACTGAGCACCCGTATACTATCTCTGATGTCAAACATCGATGGATATGGGATCATCCATCGCCCATTTATATGGGTCAAGAAGCATACGCTAGTCTACTCTGGTATATCGATGTCCCGTCTCGATACACCTGCAACTAAGAACATTTGAAGGATGTACTTAGCGTTTACATTGTCCCCAGTAGTATGATCTGTATTATAGTCCAGGTAGTCAAGTACTCATCCTAAGGGCTTTATCAACATGTAACATAGAGACTATCAAAGTACATGTTAAGATAAAGTGCAACAAGATAGCATACTATCATGTCGAGCAAGAAAGTCCTCCATATATATGTCCAAGCATCCACTACAATATGCATCGCATGTACAGTAATGGCCTCTGGGGCATACATTGTTGGAGATAGTGCCCTCAAAGTCAATTATTGGATCGCAGGTACGTGATTGCAATGATTGAGGCAGGACCTATACCGATATGACATTCTTGCTCGAGATGATAGTATGCTATCTGGTTTGCCTTTATCATCGTATACATGCTTTAGTTCACTATTGCATGATGATAGAGCCCATAGGAGTCTTGCTTGACTACCAGCAGTATGATGGCGATCAAATACGTGAGAGCTAGGGTCTGTAAGCACATCCTTAAAAGTGTCCCTAGTCGTGGGAGTTTCGAGACAGGGCATCGATACTCCAGAGTAGACTAGTGTATAAAGTCGAGACCCCGACGAGGGGCGGTGGCCGGTCTCACAAGCCACTGGTGTCAGTTGGATCACCTAAGATGTATACAGGTGCTCATTAGGTTATGAGTACACCGGACAGGACTCGCCGGGAATCTGCTAGTTGGTATTATACATATCGTCAGATAGCAATTCCCTGGTGACATGTGTACAGGTTAGTTCATCGACCTGATATCGTCATTTGTCTCATGTGAGTTCCCACTGTGCTTAGATTACTACCCTACCACGCTCAAAGGAGTTGTGCAAACAGGTTTTAGTTTGGTACAGTCCCGAGCCACATTGGAGGCAAGTGAGCGGATCGTCGGGGATTCGTCTCTCCCGGTATTGGGGGTTGATGTCGCGCAGTGCACGGGTGGCCATCACAAGAAATCCTCGGCCGAGGTAGTGGAGAATTACTGATTTGGATCAGTAGTTTCTCAGGTGGTGATGGGCTTCATGCCGACGTGATTTATCGCGTTATTAGGGGTCTGACTTAATCCACCCCTTAGACTCGATATGCGATACTCTTTAGACGAATGGACCGGACTGTATATACATTGTCACTGTCAGGCTCAGTAGGGTTTATAGATGAGTTCGCTCCTCAGCTTCCCTTCCAATCAATACATAGGCAAACCGTTACGTACAGCTTGTACCTCCGACGTGCTAGTGGTTATACCCAGTGCCGATGTGTTGATGAGTCATTAGAGTCCCCCACAGACACTTTCCTAATTTCGGGCGAAACGTTGTAGAGGCCGTATGGGTTTATGGCAAGGTTCGGAAAAAGCACGTGTGTTTTCGCACGTGTCGTTTTTCGGGCAGATAATACTGGTAGGCTTTAGTTTAAGCCGGAACCCAGTATTATACTGTGTAGATATAATATCTTTGTCTCAGTTGCATTTGTATTCGGTCGTAATATAAATGCGGGTATGTTTACACTGATACGGGGTTATCCTCAAATTCGTTTCAGGATCACTTTTGGAAGTTGCCAGTTTCCAGTTTTCTATCAGCCGTATTTTGACATTCGGTTAAAATGCGGATTTATCTTTTCTTGATAAGGTGAGTCAGTGTTATAGAAGGTTCTAGAGAGGGTGACAAGGCTAGTGAGTCATTAGTGCATTAATGGAGCAATTAATGCTTGATGACTAAGGGTTAAGGTTCAATGTATGCATTGATTGCTTTCATACTAGGTGTTAAGGTGATTCATCATTCTTGTGGTCACCCTCCTCTCCTACACTCACCTCCCCCCTCTCCATAAATGGTCGGCCTCCCCCCCACTCTTGGCTCATGGTTGTTGATTGATTTCATTTGAGAAAAGATTATAGTTTATGTGTATGGAAATTTCATAGCTCCATTTTTCCATCACCCGATTCAAAAGGCAATTTCATTAACCGTTCGTCCATAGCCTTGGACGTAATGAGACAAAGTGTTCTACTCATTCTCTACTTCATCTTGGTCGTCTCTTTTAGCCAACTTGACGATCGAGTTGCCTCAGTTCAGAGGCGGGAGCCCGTTTAAAGATTCGTCGACGTGGTGCCACCTGGACGACAAGACTGAAGATCGAGGAGATCGGAGCAGCCGCAACAAAGCGTAGGATGATGGTTGAAGACCGAAGGACTCGGATCGTTCGGTATAACATTTCTATCCACTTTGTGTAAGTCCATGCTACCTCTCCCGGTACTTTCGGGCATGCGGAATTTGGTGAAAAATAATTTTCTAGAGGTGGTAACATGGACTCAAAACCCGGATCTTTGTTAAACATCTAACTAACAACCTAACTACGAGTTGCTAACTACTCGGTTAGGGGGTTATACCTTTCTTTTTCTTGAACTCCTTCGTCTTCAAGCTTCGATGGTCGTCCGAATCGGCTTCTCCCCGTCGTCTCCTTGCGCCGAAGATAGATCCACCTGAAAGCTTCAACCTTTGGCTCCTTCTTCGAACTTTGAAGAAACTAGTTCACTCGGTTTGCTAAACCTTGTGAACTAGAGTGAGTAGAGAAGAGTTTGTATGGGATTTTATCTATGGTTCTTGGTTCTCAACTCATGAGACAAGTGAACCATAGAATCAAGAGAGGGAGAGCAAGAGGAGGAGATGAGAGCTCAAGAACAAGAGAGAGAATGAGAATGATAGAATGAGAGAAGATTTTTCTCTCTTGGCTCTCATAATCCAAAACCATCATCATAAAAAATAATAATCAAGTATTGTGTAAAATGGTTCAAGTCAAAATGGCTAAATCATTTCATGCACTCATTTCTCACAAAAGAAACAAGCAAGTAAAAAGTCTTTGCCATGAAATGATAGCCATTGTCATCATGATGGTCAACTAGTCCAACCTAGTCAACCGGTCAACAAAGTCAACAAGTAAACAAAGTCAACCCCTCAACAACCATGTCACCACAATACTTAATTAATATTATTGTTAATCATATATCATATTCTCATTAGGGTTAACCAAAAAGTCAATAGTCAACTGTCAAAGGTCAACAACCCTAATGAGAATCCTCTGCCTCTGTCTCTCCGTCAACAGTGCATACACACCCGCATCCGCGTTCCGAGGAACACGAATGCATACTGGATAAATCCAATCCCAAAAGGTACACTAGGATCTGGCTTAAACTAAAGCCCGCTAGTGTAAACTGTCCGGACACTGTACGTGCACAAGTGCACGGATGTGACCGAACCCTGTCGCCAAACCATGCGACCTGTCGCAAAACCACGCGACCTCTACTCTTTTGCCTAAAGGCGAATAGCTTTCTGTGTGGGACTATAAAGACTCGACACTACGCTGGCAGTGGGTTTAACCACAGACCGCAAGCGGCACTAGCTGTGCGTAACGGTCCCCAGGTAGATGCCGACAAGAAGACTTACGAGGTGAAACCCATTTGAACTCCTACTGAGCCTGAATGTGACATTCTCCGTACAGTCCGGTCTGTTCGTCTGATACATCGCATGGCGGGCCTAGGGGGCGGTAAACGTCAGTCCCCCAATAGCGGTACAAGTCGTGTCGGAGTGAAGCCCAAAACACCCTGAGATAACACTGGAAGCCTACCAGTATATCCCGTTTGCCCTGGCCAGGGACTACTCGTGTAATGGCTCTCCTAAACACAGCGCGATGTCAACCCCCAATACCGGGAGAGACGAATCCTGTCTAACCGTCACTGCCTCCAAGTGCTTCGGGATTGCACCCAACTACCACCTGTTTGCATGACTCCTTTGATCCGTGGTAGGGTAGTAATCAAAGTACAGTGGGAACACACTCGAGGCGAAGTGACAGTGTCAAGTCAGCGGACTAAGCTGTACTCATGTCACCTGGGAACTGATAACTGACCATAGGCATAATACCAACTAGTCAGTTCCCGACGAGTCCTGTCCAGTGTACTCGTAACCCAACGAGCACCCGCATACTCTCTCAAGTACGACATACCGACAGCTGTGGGACAGACCGTCTCCCACACTGGGATGAGAAGCGCATGCGCTAGTCTACTCCAGAGTATCGATGCCCTGTCTCGATAGTCCTGCGAACAGGGACCTGCATAAGGATGTGCTTATAGATTACCCAGCCCCACTAGTGTGACTGCCATCACAACGCTGGTAATCAAGCAAAGATCCTAAGGGCTCCACTAATGTGTATAAGCGATATACTAAAATAAACACATGTACACATTGAAATAGAAACAAACCAAGTAGCATACTACTATTTTGAGCAAGATTGTATATATAAGGTGAATATCCCAAGCTTCCATTAAGTAATATACAAACTAGTATGATACAGTAATGGCCTCTAGGGCATATAAACTAACACTTTGTAGTTTGTTAGTTTAGCTTTAATGGCAGATCCGGGTTACGGTACACGATAGCGCCAGTTTGTAAAAAGTTTTTGTTCCGCAATTGGCGTCTGTTAGACGGCCGGGGCGCTACCGTGGACTTACAGTGGTATCAGAGCCTCACCATTAAGCTATACTAACTTGTGATAACGCGTTTAAAATATCGATCGAACGGATTTTCGAAAATTACAATTTTCAGTTTGGAAGTTTTTGTCGATTTTAAAAGGTGTCTAAAAATTATTTTGACCATCTCAGAAAAACAAGCAGGCTTTTCTAAGAAAACAGAAGAAATACGATGCTCTGAATCGTGCGTGCGGCCGCGGAACCGCTGCCAAAGCCATGCTTTGGCCGCGGAACCGCGGCCATCTTGGAGCTTCAAAGGGTCAAATTTCTTCTGGTGTTTCTTTGTTGGAAATTGTGGTTTCTTGAATGTTTCTTTTGGGCCCAGATTTTATTACAGTACAACAGATGTACGTGTGGCCCACTTCGGGAAATTTGGTCGATCGAAATTTTAAATTTATTAGTATGCAGTATTTACATTATATCTCCGACCGGGAATGTCATTTGATCGGTAAACCGCATCTGATTGCTATAGTTCTTTTAGACGGGTTTACGAACGTGACATTCGCGTTGATGTTCTGTGTTGTGCTGTGATGTTGCGGATATGTCGTGGTGGATAGCAGGGTGCAATGATAGTGCAGTTTGGATTTATTTGTACATTTGATATTGCGGGGCGAGCGTCCAACATATGGATTGCCGTTACTGCCTGTTTGTATAATATTCTTTTGGGGCACGACCGGGTCGAGGTCGATGTACCCGTTGTATATATTTTTATTTCTGTACTAGGTTTATCCCGTGAAGGAGTGCACGGATAGCCGGGTTATAGAGGGCAACGGGTCCGTATCTCATGGCATTGAGAGCCAGAGGGGCCTCACTCTGGAATTGGCAGACTATTCGCCGCACTCGTAGGGGGTACAAGTTGACCCAAGGATGGGTGCTCAATTTACCGGATTCCGTGAAGTGCCGGGTGTTCCATTCACTATGTTGTGGGGACTACCTCGCTTCAGGTTTTGGCGGGTAACTTGCCGCACCCGTAGGGGTCTAGGTTTCATTGTACAGGCTATCTACACGACCAGGGGAACGTCAGGTTTCAGCAGCGGCTCTATGAAACCCGGGGATCCCAGATTATCTGTATTGTTCTGTGATGCTTATTACTTTTCTGTAATGTTGCATATTACCACGCCTGGAGCGATTATTGTATATTGGTATATATACTATTGGATATTGTATATGTTTTATGTTAGTTATATGTATGCCCTAGAGGCCATTACTATACATAGGATGTATATTGTAGTGGATGCTGGGACGTATATAGGGAGGACTTTCTTGCTCGACATGATAGTATGCTATCTGGTTGAACTTTACCTTAACGTGTACACTGATTGTCTCCCTGTTACATGTTGGTAAAGCCCTTAGGATCTGTACTTGATTACCTGGACTATGATGCGGATCATACTAGTGGGGACATGGTAGTCCTTAAGTACATCCTTCAAAGTCCCTGGTCGTGGGTGTATCGAGACGGGGCATCGATATACCAGAGTAGACTAGCGTGTACCTTCTCGACCCATACAGATGGGCGATGGATGATCCCATATCCATTGGTGTTTGACATCAGAGGAGATATACGGGTGCTCAGTAGAGACTGGGTACACTGGACGGACTCGCCGAGAACTCCCAGATGGTATTATACCTCACGTCAGATGGCAGTTCTCTGGTGACACTGGTACAGAGTAGTCTGTTGACCCGAGATCGTCATAGAGTCTTGTGTGGTTCCCACTGTGCTTTGATTTCCATCTTACCACGTCCAAGAGGGCATGCAAAACGGTGGTTTTTGGGTACAGTCCCGAGTCACATGGAGGCAATGAGCGATAGGAGGGGATTCGTCTCTCCCGGTATAGGGGGTTGATGTTGTGCTGTGTTCGATTGGCTATAACAGGAAATCCCTGGCCAGGGTTGCTGAGATTTACTGGTAAGTGTTACCAGTAGTTTCTCGAATTGTTATAGACCTCATATCAACACGACTTATCGAGCTATTGGGGTCTGACGTTTACCACCCCTAGGCAAGATATGCTACATATTAGACGATCAGATCGGACTGTACGGTAGTGTTACTTGTCGGATTCACTGGAGTGTGAGCGGGCTTGCTCGTCGATCTTCAGATCGCTCAATACCCTGGTGGCCGTTACGTTTAGCAGACCGCTTGCGGCTTGTGGGTGTTTGATATGATCATCACCTGCTGCCGGCGTATTGACGAGTCTTTAGAGTCCTACACAGAGGTTTCCTGGCTCAAGCGAAACGAAATAGGAGCGCATATGAGATATGTGCAGGACCGAGAATAATACCAGTATGTGATACTGTATTCGATTCTCGCGATGTGACCTTGATCGGTTATATGCGATATAGCCGAGATATCGGATCAAGTGTTGATTCGATAAGTTGTTACTGATGATACCAGTCGGTTTTGTGCGACATGACCGGATCATTGAATCAAGTGTTGATTTAATGATTTAATGCATAATTATATATTTGATATATTACTTTGCATTAACTAGTATCGGTTCACTTTAAATGGATTTTCTCGCTCGGGTATGCACATTGTATATACGATATAGTTTTGTGCACTTACTTGTATCATGTTTGATGATGCATGGTTTTTGGTTAAGTGTATAGAATAAAACTATGGTCAAGATGATGATTAGGGTTATGCATATTCTTTAATTATTTGCTTATTCATTTTGGAAAATAATTGATGCATAAAAGAAGAAAAACAAATTGGTTTTCTTTCTTTATTCTTCATGAAGCTTATTGAAGCTTCATGAAACATTGACCACTTAACCATTTTGTCTTCTTCTTTTGACCCTAACCATTGATCTAACCTAAGTTAATTCTCTACACCTAACCATGGTGAAAATTATGATAAGATTATTATTCTTTTCTATTCTAAATAACTTATCATATTCTTCATCTTCTTCTTCTTCTTCACTTCAAGAAAAAGCTTCACAAGCTTTAATGGCAAAGTGAGAATTAGAGTGAGAAATCCAAAACTAAAGTCTACCCACTTCCTATTTCTTCATCCTCTACCTCTTGCCAAGTAGTAGAGTGTGTTTCCTTCACAAGTTTTCATGGCAAGGTGAAGGTGGAGCTTGATCTAGCGATGCCTCGACGTAGATCATCTTCGGCATGGACAACGACGACCTAGCTCGCTTATTCTTCGACGAAGCCGACGCTAGAGCCCGGGAGTTCACTTGGACAGCGAAGGCACTTCGTTGCAGAGCTATGGAGGTGGACAAACGGATCTACAAAGGTTGTATTTCTGTATTCTCTTAGTTAATTGTTAACTTGTTCACTTTTCGCCTAGACCTCTAGCAAACGATCCGTAGTTTAGGATTTCCCGGCACCATAATTTTTGAAATTGGCATGGTTGATGCCTTGTGAGACCCCACTAGTGTGCCTAGGAACCCTACAGTGGTATCAGAACCTAGCTAGAGCCTTAGGCGAAGTCTAGACGGAATTTGAAACCCGATCGAACCCGAAATCCCAAATCAAAATTGCTCTCTGTACTTTTTCAAAAATCTGGGATTTTTCAACATTAAAAATATGCAGAAAAATCAGCAGGCAATTCTTAGGGATACTGTAAAATTCGTGCACCCAATTCCTTCAATGCGCCGCGGTTCCGCGGCACGAGCTATGCTCGTGCGGCGGATCCGCGGCCGTTTTGTCTTTTCTGGGATCCGAATTTGCACAGTAATTCATAATATGCAGTGCTGTTTTTCCTGGGTATTTTTGATATTTTTCCAGAGTTTTAATTTTCAGGTTTGTTTTGGGGATTCGAATGTTCAATCGGATTATCAAATTTTGTCTATTTGGCTTTCCGGATAATTTTTGGATATGTTAAAAAGTTCGACCGAATATAAATACCCAACTTTTTCCCTGTCGGGAAATTTCCAAGTGTTGGATTTTTCTGTAGTTTAACGACGTTCTAAGTAGTGCAAGTAACGCGATGGTCCCTCTAGAAGACAACAAACCTTAACTCGATTATGTGACCGTCTTGAACTGCCTTTTGAACCTTCGGGTTTGGGGCAGTACGGCGTGCCACATGTGAGGCGTTGGCTTGACCCTTCTACGGCTGGACCGTTGGTACTGAGTTACGAACTGAATGTTGTTAGACTAGTTTCATGTGTTGATCTGTATCGGGAAAACTTGGGTGTTAGAATGTTCGATCGGAAAGTTTAACATTTTCTAATTATCTGGAATGTGATACAATAATTGGAATTCACAAGAAGTTATGAGATAACTGAATGAATGTTATAAACATAGCACTTTAGTCTCACTTGATCGGTTGCCACGGAATTTTGATGCGATCAAAAGTCCGTCGCAATCACGTAGTGTACGCGGATACTCGCCGATAAACTTAATAGACAGCCTCGCTCCATAGCCCCGACCAAGTGACTGTAGGAGAACCCCGTCGCTGAAAGCATCCGTTCGGGTGCTCGCGGTAGCGGTGTTCCGCCTTGGTGCACTTTGTCGACGGTATCGGGGGTGCTGCCGTCTACTGAAGTTTGCGACGAGCATTCGATCAGAATGTCGGGAATCTTGTTGAATTACCCGACTTGACATTGAAAAGTGTTTTCGATAATGAGACTAAAATGCGGGGTTTATAATTGTTAGGCATGCGATGTCTAAGTAATTCATTTAGTCAGGCATGCGATGTCTGAGGTGGTTGCGGATTCGAACTGTTGTAGTTTTACACTTTCTTTTCTGTGACCGTAAGTGTAATATGTGATATCGCCGGTTTCGTTGCTATATGTCAACGACAATTGGGATGCGCATATTTACTTACGCTGATGACATGTGATGTTATGTGTTGCTGGATATGTTATATTGGATCGTCGTGTTTGAATAGCCGGGGGTTTTTATGTGAGATGAGTGTTTTTCCATTTTCATTCATGTAAAAACTTGTATGTAATATTTTTTTATTGGGGCACTTCCAGGTTGCGGAAGTTGTCACCCTCTGTATATTATTTACTTTTCCGCACTAGGATAGACCCAAGGTGGGGAGCACAAGTAACCGGGTTCTGGAGTCCATTGGGAGACCAACTCGAGGAGTCGAGTCCGGGTCTCCTAACTCTAGAATTGGTAGAGTTGCTTGCCGCTCTCGTAGGGGTCTAGGGGTGCGGGTTTGGCTATTCATCACGACCGTGGAATCCGTGTTTTATACTGGCTCGTATTGAAAACACGGACGTCCTAGAATATCCAATATTTTATATGATTCTTCTGCTGCGATATCTCTGATGTGTTTCTGTGATGGATATAGTATATAGTATATATGATATATTATATAGACGTTACTTATGTTTTACACCCGCGCTAGCCCTGCCCTGCTCTGTCGTTAGTTACCTAACCTAACGGTGCACGAGGGGACATCGAGACGAATGCGGATGGCATAAGTGTACGTCATATCTATCTGTGATGTTTAGGTACTTAAATGATGGGACTTCATTAATGTGATTAATGAAATAAAAGAAACCTAAAATGTTGTAGAATCGAATTTCAAAATAAAACAGGTAGCTACAGTTTTTGCTTTGCACAGAGGTATATGTGATATATCCTGCACCTTATTCGATGAGGAAAGGACCGAGATCCCTTCACCGGGAGTGACTCCTTTAGCAATAACTGGCAGATGCTACACACTCGGTTTGTCTTTTAATGCTTTTAAGAGTTTTTGCTTTGCACAGTGATATATATGATATATCCCGCACCTCATTCGACGAGGAAAGGACCGACGATCCCTTCACTGGGAGTGACTCCTTTAGCAAAACTAGAAAAGCCTCAAAAACACTCCATTTCAAAATCATTTGATTCTACAACGATATCAAGTTAATTACGCAATAGGTTTTCAGAAAAACCTGTCGTAGCCCTCCGTCATTTCAGATAAGTGGTAGTTAGTATTCCTGCTACGTTTGTTGGCCTGCGTCAAGGCGTAGTGTGCGGTAGCTAACTAGTATTTATCTGCTTATGCATATGATGCAGATTGGATTAGGGTAGTCGTGCGACTTTGTTGGCCTGCGTCAAGGGTCGTGCGGGTGGGTTTAATTCAATCAGGAAATGACGGGTTGAACTTGACTAGCGCACTATGGTTTGTTGGCCTGCGTCAAGGTCATAGGACGCTAGGGGTAAAATATTATCGGGAATTTCAAGTGTTGAGATTTGCAATGAGATTGCATACCTTCTATGAGATAGTTGGATCCCGATACCCGCTGCGAGGAAGAGTTACTCCTGGGAGAGTTTTACATATTACAATTAGCCGATCAAGTAGGTGTCTAGAAAGGTGTTAACGAGGTTACGCCTCTGGGAAAACGAGGTTTACATTAATTAGGTTCGTGCGAAAGCACGGGGGACCTCCCTCAAAGTACCGACACTGGCCTGGCTGAAAGATTGGCGAACTTGTAGTGTGTAATTAATCCCGGCTGGTCTTTCCTTTTAGGGTTTGAAGGAAGATTTGATAAAAAGCAGTGGGAGCCATCCTGATTAGATAAAATAAAACCAATCTATTCTTGCAAGAGCGCACGCTGAGTGTTTTTCTTCTCTCTCTCTCCTGGTAGCGACCATATCACGCCTTAATCAAGATAAAAATACGGATTATTGACCGAACCCGCTTGTTATACTGAGCTGGGGAACGTTGGTCCCGCTCCAACTTATAATTGTTATAAGACAGAGCAGGAAATTGGGGAATACTAGATTTCCTGTGCCGCCCAAACGAAGAGAGTGCATGCTGATGCATCATCTTCGGGTGTGTTCATATACAGAACTGTTTCTCAGTATTCTTTACATCCTGGGTATATGATACTAGATCAGGATCCCAGATATGTAATCTGTTACATGGGCTACAGATAGGCAAAGAACTGAGAACGGGTGATAAGTTTCATGAGGCAGAAAACGGGGCAAGTGTTGCAGCCAAGTCTGTTGGTCACTGTCACCCTGTATTACCAATACATTGATTCTGAACGAATGTTATTTGATACCGAACCTGATATACAAAATCGTATCTGTCTCTTTATTAGTAAAGAAACGATATAATTTTGTATTGTTGGATAATGTTTTGAACATTTCCTATATCAAAAGTTGATCGGTTCAGGCATGTTATCTAAAAGCATTGATGTTCTAAATCAAACTACAGTTCTTTAGTATACTGAACACACACAAGAGGAAGAGTTCAGAAATGAACGGATTCTTCTTGAGGTATTGTAGACTAGGTCATATCAATGCGACCCGACTGGCTAGAGTTACATAAAGATGCATATTTAAATTAGTTTGAACTTACATCTTGTGAAACTCGCCAGTCATGTCACAAAGATAAGATGACCATAGCTCTGTTTATTGGAAACAGAGAAAGAGTTATTGAACTCTTGGGATGATACATGTTGATGTATGTAAGATCCCCTGTCTGCATATGCCAGGACCGGTTCTTTATACTTCATTACATTCTCTGATAATCTCTTAAAATTTAGACATATGTTCCTGTTGAAACACAAGTCTGAACCTTTTGAGATATTCACAGAATATAAGCTAGAAGTAGAGAACCAATGCGGGTCAAAGTATTATGTCCTTTGATGTGATCAAGGAGGAGAATACTTGTGTACGGAAATACTGGATTATTCTAAAGGAGAATGAGATTCTCTCTCAGTATTACTCCTCCGTATACACCATAGCACGATGGTATATCGGGGCGGAGCAATCACACCCTATATGATATGGTGTGCTCTATGATGAGTACTGCTAAGTTGCCTATTTCCTTTAGGGAGTTATGCACTTATGAAGTTGCATACCTATTGAATAGGGTTCCAATCAAATCAGTTGCCTACCGCTTCATATGTGATATGGAAAGGGAAGAGCCCATGTCTTAAGCTAGTTAAGATTTGGAGTTGACCGGCCTATGTCAGAAAAGCAGAATCCGGACAAGCTCGAGGCAAGATCTGTTATGTAGAACTGGAATGGTTCCAGCTATACAAATAACAGCAGATGATTTAGTAGAACCAAGGGATTCAGTAGATTCCAACGAACCTCAGCCTCTCCGCCGATCTAGTAGGGTTCCTCACCCACCTGAGAGATACTTTGGTTTCTCTATGACAGTGGGAGCGAGGATTGCATCATGAGATGATGACCCAACTAGCTTCGAGCAGGCCATCGAGAGTAAGACTCTGTAAGAATGGCTGGATGTTTAGCGATCTGAGATGGAATCCATGTACACCAACAAAGTATGGACTTTGGTTGCAATATCTGAAGGGTTAAATCCCCATCAGGAGCAAGTATATCTTGAGAAGATTACTTGGTGTAGATGGAAGAGTTGAGACTTTCAAAGCTAGACTAGTTAAAGGTTTTCGTCATCGACCAGGCGTGGATAATGATGAAACCTTTTCCAGTACTTATGCTTAAGTCCATCCAGATCCTACTTGCCAAGGCTACATACCATGACTGCGATATCTGGTGGTTGGGTGTCATGACAGCTTTTCTAAATGATGTTTAGAAGAGAGTGTCTATAAGTACACAGCCAGAGGGCCTCGTAGACAGTGGGAGCAGCGGATACGTGTGCAAGTTGCTTTATAGGATAAAGCAGGCATCGCGGAGTTGGAACATCTGTTTTGATGAATTAGTCAAAGAGTTTGACATCATCAAAATGGTAGATGAACCTTGTATAAACAAAAAGGTAGTAGGGAGTATGGTGACGATCCTCGCAGAGTACGTGGATGACATACTCTTGATGGGGAAGGAGTTTCCTATGCTACGCTCGGTCAATCTCCGCTTATCACAATGATTCTCCATATAGGATCAAAGTGATACCTCCTAAATCCTGGGTTTTTGGATCCATGAGATAGATCTAATTGGATGTTAGGACTCTCACTAGTTGTAGTGAGACGGTATCAACCGATCCTGGGGAGAGTCACTGGAAGGGTTCCAGGGTGATAAAGACGACTGAATGTCAGTCGCAGGCATTGTCTTTACCCTCAGTAAAGGGACGGTATGTTGGAAGAGTTCCAAACTAGATACCGTGACATACTAGACGATAAAGGCAGGATACATCGCTACTTAAGATGCTACCAAAGAGGCTGTTTGGATGTATAATGGTTCATGAGATGAACTATGTTCCTACCATTGTGAGACAATGGAGTTGTGGCTTATGCCAAGGAACGCCGGTCCCATCAGTGATCCAGACTTATTCTAAGGCAGTATCACCTGATCATGGAGATGGTTGATCTCCAGGGTGATCGAGGCAAGGAGAGCAGACTTAGAGGATAACGCAGCGGATCCACTCACGAAGGCCTATTCCCAGAGAGAGACTTTTATGGGATGGTTGAGTATGAGATACTACAACCACTGCTATAGATGGCCCTAGTGCAAGTGGGAGATTGTTAGTTATATGTAGGCCCTAGAGACCATTACTATACATAGGATGTATATTGTAGTGGATGCTGGGACGTATATAGGGAGGACTTTCTTGCTCGACATGATAGTATGCTATCTGGTTGAACTTTACCTTAACGTGTACACTGATTGTCTCCCAGTTACATGTTGGTAAAGCTTTTAGGATCTGTACTTGACTACCTGGACTATGATGCGGATCATACTAGTGGGGACATGGTAGTCCATAAGTACATCCTTCAAAGTCCCTGGTCGTGGGTGTATCGAGACGGGGCATCGATATACCAGAGTAGGCTAGCGTGTACCTTATCGACCCATACAGATGGGCGATGGATGATCCCATATCCATTGGTGTTTGACATCAGAGGAGATATACGGGTGCTCAGTAGAGACTGGGTACACTGGACGGACTCGCCGAGAACTCCCAGATGGTATTATACCTCACGTCAGATGGCAGTTCTCTGGTGACACTGGTACAGAGTAGTCTGTTGACCCGAGATCGTCATAGAGTCTTGTGTGGTTCCCACTGTGCTTTGATTTCCATCTTACCACGTCCAAGAGGGCGTGCAAAACGGTGGTTTTTGGGTACAGTCCCGAGTCACATGGAGGCAATGAGCGATAGGAGGGGATTCGTCTCTCCCGGTATAGGGGGTTGATGTTGTGCTGTGTTCGATTGGCTATAACAGGAAATCCCTGGCCAGGGTTGCTGAGATTTACTGGTAAGTGTTACCAGTAGTTTCTCGAATTGTTATAGACCTCATATCAACACGACTTATCGAGCTATTGGGGTCTGACGTTTACCACCCCTAGGCAAGATATGCGACATATTAGACGATCAGACCGGACTGTACGGTAGTGTTACTGGTCGGATTCACTGGAGTGTGAGCGGGCTTGCTCGTCGATCTTCAGATCGCTCAATACCCAGGTGGCCGTTACGTTTAGCAGACCGCTTGCGGCTTGTGGGTGTTTGATATGATCATCGCCTGCTGCCGGCGTATTGACGAGTCTTTAGAGTCCTACACAGAGGTTTCCTGGCTCAAGCGAAACGAAATAGGAGCGCATATGAGATATGTGCAGGACCGAGAATAATACCAGTATGTGATACTGTATTCGATTCTCGTGATGTGACCTTGATCGGTTATATGCGATATAGCCGAGTTATCGGATCAAGTGTTGATTCGATAAGTTGTTACTGATGATACCAGTCGGTTATGTGCGACATGACCGGATCATTGAATCAAGTGTTGATTTAATGATTTAATGCATAATTATATATTCGATATATTACTTTGCATTAACTAGTATCGGTTCACTTTAAATGGATTTTCTCGCTCGGGTGTGCACATTGTATATACGATATAGTTTTGTGCACTTACTTGTATCATGTTTGATGATGCATGGTTTTTGGTTAAGTGTATAGAATAAAACTATGGTCAAGATGATGATTAGGGTTATGCATATTCTTTAATTATTTGCTTATTCATTTTGGAAAATAATTAAAGCATAAAAGAAGAAAAACAAAATGGTTTTCTTTCTTTATTCTTCATGAAGCTTATTGAAGCTTCATGAAACTTTGACCACTTAACCATTTTGTCTTCTTCTTTTGACCCTAACCATTGATCTAACCTAAGTTAATTCTCTACACCTAACCATGGTGAAAATTATGATAAGATTATTATTCTTTTCTATTCTAAATAACTTATCATATTCTTCATCTTCTTCTTCTTCTTCACTTCAAGAAAAAGCTTCACAAGCTTTAATGGCAAAGTGAGAATTAGAGTGAGAAATCCAAAACTAAAGTCTACCCACTTCCTAGTTCTTCATCCTCTACCTCTTGCCAAGTAGTAGAGTGTGTTTCCTTCACAAGTTTTCATGGCAAGGTGAAGGTGGAGCTTGATCTAGCGATGCCTCGACGTAGATCATCTTCGGCATGGACATCGACGACCTAGCTCGCTTATTCTTCGACGAAGCCGACGCTAGATCCAGGGAGTTCACTTGGACAGCGAAGGCACTTCGTTGCGGAGCTATGGAGGTGGACAAACGGATCTACAAAGGTTGTATTTCCGTATTCTCTTAGTTAATTGTTAACTTGTTCACTTTTCGCCTAGACATCTAGCAAACGATCCGTAATTTAGGATTTCCCGGCACCATAATTTTTTAAATTGGCATGGTTGATGCCTTGTGAGACCCCACTACTGTGCCTAGGAACCCTACATTTTACACCCGCGCTAGTCCAGCCCCCGCTCTGTCGTTAGTTAAGTAACCTAACGGGTGATGACGGGACCCAGTGGCGAATGCGGATGGCATATACGTACATTTTATTTTCGTTCTTTTCTGGTGTGAATGATTGATGGGACTCCATTGATTCTTATCAATGCAAGGATAAAACAAACCTATATTTGATGTTGTTGGAACAAATTTTAAAAGGTGTTATTACAAAGATGTTTCCTGTTGCTTTGCACAGCGATATTCAGTCAGAATATCCTGCACCTCATTCGACGAGGCAAGGGCCGAGATCCCTTCACCGGGAGTGACCCCTTGGGCAGAAGTTTATGTCAGGGTATTAACTTCAATATAGTCGATTACAAGTTGCTTTGCATCGCGGTATTCAGTTGGAATATCCTGCACCTCATTCCACGAGGAAAGAGCCGAGATACCTTCACCGGGAGTGCCATCTTTAGCAAAACGTTTTCGCCACTATATTTTTATAAAAAGCTATCAGGTCCCTTCAACGAGATCAAGTTCATTACATTAAAGGTTTTTCATCAAAAACCAGTCATAGCCCTCCGTCGTATCTTATGGATGGTCAGTAGTATTCAAGCTATGTTTGTTGACTTTCGCCAAGGCATAGTGCTTGGGAGCTGCTGTGGTATTCATTTGTAGCATAGATAGATGTGTTGGTTTGGGGCAGTCGTATTACCTTTTTGGCTTTCGTCAAGGGTATTGTAACGCCTTGAAAAGTCGTTTTGGTGTTTTCCTGAAAATCAGTGAAAATTCGGTATTTTTCCGAAAACCGTCCTTTTTGTTATTTTGCAGTTTAGGGCTAATTATACCTAATTTGGATAGGAAATTGCTAGTTTTTAGTAGCAAATGAGTTAGTTATGAAATTCTGGTCGTTTAAAATTTTTCCCTAATTTTTCAATTTTTAATATTATTTTAAGCCGGTAAGAAAATACATTAAATTAGCGATAAATACAAATTTAAATGGGCTAATTTTAATCTTTAAAATTATTTTAATTAAAATCTAGTTGTAATATAAATTTTTAGTATTTTATTTTAAGTTTTAACTAATTTTTATTATAGAAAACGAAATTTATTGAATTTAATCTTAAACTTGCAATTTTGGACTTTTGGGGGGTCTTTTTGCATAGAATTTTTTTGCAAAGACTCACACTTCCTCACCCCTCATCCCAGGCCGAGCCCACCTCAAGAAAAATCCCCACTCCAATTATTCCTTTCAACTCATTTGAATTAAAACTTTATAAGGTGAATATAATACATTAATTTAGGTATGGGTTATATTGAGGCATGGATGGGTTTGACTTTGAAAAAATCCACAACACCCACCCCATTCCTCCCCATTTCCCTTCACTACAGGAACTGATCAGCAGCCCCCCCTCTTTTGATTCCATCTCCTTTCCAACTCAAAAAAATCCCCAAAATGCTTCAAAAATCCAAATAAAACCTCACAAATTCAAGCCAATTCTTCATCCTTTCTTGTTAGCCAAATCTTGCAAGAATCTTGGAGCACGGAGACCTTTTTGAGGAGGCAAATTCACATGCTAGATCCATAGATCTTGAGGTATAATTTCCACCAAGTTAATTTTTTTTGGTTAAATTCCTTTAATTAAATGGTTTTAGTGTTAAAAGCTTAGCAAAATCCTAATCTAGTTTCTTTTTTGTTCATGGTTGAAATTAAACTAGGGTTTCTTGAAACCATGTTTTAGTTAATTAAATCTTTTTAATTAACCTAGTTGTTTACTTAACCAATCTATATGGTTACTTTGCTTAAGTGGCTTGATGTTATGCTAATCTAAGTTAACTTGTGTGAAATTTTCATTGTTGTTGCTAATTACCAAAAATCAAGAGAAGGTTTGTGTTGGAATTATGGTTTGATGCATAGTTAATGATTTAAAATTAGTGTAATGGCTAGCTAGTGGGTTAGTTTGGATTGTTGTGTTGAATTGTGTTAATTTTGTCGCTAATTGTCGATGTTTGCACCAAATTTGCAAACTTCTAGCTTACTAGGTTTTTATTATATTATTGTGGCGAATTAATTGCGATATCTAGATTATATTGTTGGCATATCCTACGACTTTTAGGATGTGTGAGTGCGGATTTTTGAGTAATCGGGTTTTAGTTTTGCCGGGCGACCAAATCGACGATTTTTGCAGTTTTTGCGATTTTCGCGTGTGTTCCGCGCACCTTGTGCACGTTGTACCTAGCTTGTGAACGTTAGTATTTTCGTTTGGGTTTTGTGTCGTTCTTGATATGTAACCTTATGTTTGGTATTGATGTAAATTCCAGGTTCGGTCGCGGAGACGTCAGACGCGGCACAAAAGGGAAAAGCGGTGATTGGACGTGACTAGCTAGGGATTCCGGTGAGTAGATGTAACATCTACGGGGGACTATCGTTGGATTTCGCAAGCCGTCCGATAGTTTTAGTAACTTAAAAGATTCTTAGTGATCTTAGTAATTAAGGGTGTAATACTTATATGATTATTTGCTGCATCCATGCCTTATATTGACATACATATGCGAACCCATTTTATAGGACACCTGCACCATTGCCAGGGTTTTTATATGCAGCACGAGCACTATTCATGCTTACACACACGCCCTGGTAATTGCCATGCCACCACACTAGATAACCTATAATTTGAAACCTTTTACTAATTGATGCTTAAACCTGTGCTATTGCCTTTAATTCCTTAAAATGAAATCGTAGAATTGCTATTCATGTGCATGTACCTCATCATATTATTTGTTCATGCCTAGTCTATTAATCATACATCGTAGCTTAATTATTGATACCATATGCATTCATCACCATTGATATATGCACTTATGAGGGTTTCTTGAGATTTTATGATATTTCTGGATTTCGGGGGAAAGCCGCAAAATTTCTAAACTTATTATGTTTTTAAAATATGTAATTGCGATTTTCTAGTGATGTAAAGTGTCGTCCACCATGAGTTTGCTGTGGTTTTCGAGATCTGTGTCGAGGAGTGGAGGAACCGTCACGGGTACATGGTGGGCCCGGTATGGTACCCCGTGGCAAGATGAATGTGGTGTTGACGTTGAGCCTGGCAGGGGATGGATTACCTACCGGTGACTGTTTGGCACGGCGGATATCCAGAGGATACCGACCGTGGCCACGAGATGATGAGATTTTCATATTTAGCTGGGTCAGCCGGATGGCTGAGGCCAGAGATACTATGACATGGATATATGAGATTTGTGATAGTTTTGAGGTGTCGTTGCTGGACACAGGTTCTTGTTGATTCTATTGGTATTGTGCTGGTATTTCAAAAGAGATTCTTAAAGGGAAAAACATGATTTCTTATACTTACACATTCAGATCACGAGTTGACTCGCATTGCATTCATACCTGCTAGTATATTCATATTGCGTACATACTTGCCATTATGTCCTGCCTTACCTGTATTTGGATGCTAGGATGCTTGTGTGCGTGCATACGATAGCCTGTGTAGATGTTATTTATTACTCACGAGTTGGCAACTCACCCCCGTTGTGCCACAGCCTTTTTCAGGTCCGCTCCGTCAGTACAGTAGCGGCGGGCGCTCTTGTTTCTTTTGCCTGGACTCGAGGTTTTGCTCTTAGGTGGGTTATATTATTATTTTTGCACCACCTTGTATATTCTTTGTATCTAGCGTACTCCATCTACTGTATCTACCAGTATTATTGTATATTGACCTAGAGATGAGACTGTGAGGTTTGTGGACTTTTATGCTGTATTTGGGGTCGAGCTCACTTGAGTCGACATGCAGTTTTTCTCATGCTCTTTATGATTATTTTGCATGTTGTTGTTTTATATTGCGTGGGATTTGTGGCCGCCTTGTGGCGAAGAGCTAGCTCCCGCTTGGGGATGCCATATTTGTTGGATTCATATATATTCTTGTTGTACCCATTTTGGGGGCCAGTATTTACAAAGGAGACTCTGCCGAAATTTTCGGAAAAATTTGTATTGTTTTTAAAAAAGGTTTTTATATGACTTATTTGATAAACTCGCTTTCAATGGATTAGTTTTCCTTCATTCTTTTGCTTATTTGGTTTTGGTTTCTGGGCTTTGGCTTACTTATTTTACGGAAGTCTTGAGACGTTTCGTAACTTAAGTGCCAGTCACGTTCCGTACCCTGCGGGTCGTGACAAAGTTGGTATCAGAGCGATAGGTTTTACCTTTTGAGTGTAGGATGACCCTTGGTAGATGGAGTAAGTGACTTAAGTAGGGTAACGTAGCGCGTGTATGTCCGCGGCATACTTGCGATACGGTACTCCGCGTAAGTGACTTTAGGATATACTTGCTTGAAAATTCCTTCTTCAATTCCGTGTATCCTATGATTCTATTGCACTGTTCTTATTTATCCTTTCTCCTGTACCAGCCACTATGCCGCCGAAGGCTACGAGGGCACAGAGGGCTGCCGCCCGAGACGAGATTCGAGCTGGCTCGTCCGAGACTAGGACTGAGCAGGGTGGTATGCCTACGCCGCAGGGACAGACCGATCCACCTTCCCCACGCCGTATGGATAGGCTCGAGACTGGTATGGAGGAGTTGCGACAGATGATGGGGGGCTTGCAGGTGCTACGTCAGATGGTAGGATCCGTAGTTGCAGCCAGTCGTACACCGAGGCCGGATGACGTACCTACTGCATCACAGACGACCATGATACCTGCTCCTACTACTACCACCGTGGCCATTCCGATTTCGCTACAGGATTTCATGAGGCTGAGACCTCCAGTATTCACCGGCACTGAGGCAGCGGAGGACCCACAGACGTTCCTTGACAGTTTAGCCAGGATCTGCCGTTCGCTGAGATGTTCGGATGATCGATGGGTAGAGCTTGCGAGTTTCCGACTAGAGGGTCTCGCGCAGACATTGTGGGAGTCAGTCTTGAGAGGTCGAGCTGCAGGTCTACCGCCTATGACTTGGGCTGAGTTTACATCAGTCTTTCTAGCTCGTTTCCTCCCAGAGAGCGTTCATGATGCCAGAGCTCGTAGCTTCGAGGCCTTAGTCAAGACACCTGGGATGACGGTGTCTGAGTATGACATCCAGTTTACACAGTTATCCCGATATGCTCAGTATTTGGTGGATACCGAAGAGAAGATGGTGAAGAGGTTCGTACAGGGACTTGATGCCCAGCTATATCTTGCCATTGGCGCCCAGCACTACGACACTTATTCAGCTGCTATGGATACGACATTGCGGATGGAGGCACGCATATGACAGACTTCGGCCATTTCTGGGCCGAAGAGAATTCGCACCGATGTACCGTCTCAGAGGCAGCGCGCCAGATTCTTTCCGAGAGATAGGCCTGGCAGAGGATTTGGATGGGGACAGTTATATAGTTCTTATCCCCAGGGACAGCAGCCGTCGCCAGGGTGTTTTGGGTGCGGGAGTCCGCACCATCTTGTCAGAGACTATCTGGCGCGACGACAGGGAGCAGCGACAGTTCCGCATGTGACCCTACCACCATCACCACCCCCTCCTCAGAGAGCCCTACTTCCTACCACCGGCGATGCTCCACCCCAGTTAGGTGCACCCAGAGGCCGTGGATGCGGAGGTCCTGTTCAGAGAGGACGAGGAGGCAGAGGCCGAGGTCGAGGTCAGCCCGCTATCGGTAGAGGGCAGGCCGGAGTATTTTCTTTGACACCGCAGGATGCGCAGGCATCCAATGCCGTTGTGACAGGTACCTTGCCAGTTTGTTCTTTTGACGCACGGGTATTATTCGACCCAGGTTCCACACATTCGTACGTCTCTACACACTTTGCACCGATGTTGGGCCGTGATTCGTCGTCGTTAGATCTTCCGCTTGTTGTTAATACTCCGGTAGGCGAGTCGTTTGTCGCTCGTTTTGTATTTCGATTGTGTTCCGTTCGTATCGGGGAGAGGGATTCATCAGTTGATTTGATTCTCCTCGATATATTGGACTTTGATGTGCTTCTGGGCATTGATTGGCTAGCCACCTGTTATGCTTCGGTGGACTGCCGTGAGAAGGCAGTCAGATTTAGCTTTCCGGGAGAGCCAGTCCTTGTTATTCAGGGAGACAGCAGCGTCACCCTTCCCAGCTTGATTTCGTCTCTTCGCGCTTGTCAGCTCTTGCGGAAGGGATGTCAGGGATTCTTAGCGTATATTTGTGATACTCGAGCTGCAGATGTTCCGTTGGACCGGGTCCCGGTTGTTTGTGAGTTCCCTGATGTTTTCCCTGATGAGCTACCTGGGCTACCACCTGAGCGCGACGTTGAGTTCTGCATCGATTTGATTCCCGGCTCGGGGCCTATTTCTATACCGCCTTATCAGATGGCCCCGGCAGAGCTTCGAGAGCTGAAGGATCAGTTGCAGGATTTGTTAGAAAAGGGGCTTATTCGACCTAGTGTTTCTCCATGGGGTGCTCCGGTCCTGTTTGTCAAGAAGAAGGATGGAAGTTTGCGCTTATGTATCGACTACCGCCAGCTGAACAAAGTTACCGTTCGGAACAGATATCCGTTGCCACGCATTGATGATTTGTTCGACCAGCTTCAGGGTGCGGGGTATTTTTCGAGGATCGACTTGCGATCAGGATACCATCAGCTGCGAGTTCGACAGGAGGATATACCGAGGACAGCTTTCCGCACGCGCTATGGCCCCTATGAGTTTTTGGTGATGTCGTTCGGACTCACCAACGCCCAAGCAGCATTCATGGATTTGATGAACCGTACGTTCAGGCCGTATCTTCAATTGTTCATCATCGTGTTTATCGACGATATCTTGGTGTACTCCCGGAGCAGAGAGGAGCACGAGCAGCACTTACAGATTACGTTACAGACTCTGAGGGAGCACCAGCTGTTCGCAAAGTTCTCCAAGTGTGCATTCTGGCTGGACAGCGTCGGATTCTTGGGTCACGTGGTTACGAGAGACGGCATATGTGTGGACCCAAAGAAGATTGAGGCTGTTCAGCAGTGGCCCCGACCTACATCGGTTACTGAGATCCGTAGTTTTCTAGGCCTGGCGGGCTACTACAGGCGTTTTGTTCAGGACTTCTCCCGTATAGCTTCACCGTTGACCGGTTTGACCCGGAAGGGAGTTCCTTTCGTCTGGACGGAGGAGTGCGAGCGCAGTTTTCAGCAGCTACGGACTCGTTTGACTACGGCGCCGGTATTATCTTTGCCTTCGGGATCTGGCGGATTTGTGGTCTACTGTGATGCTTCGCGAGTAGGGTTAGGATGCGTATTGATGCAGCATGGTCGGGTGATCGCTTATGCTTCTCTGCAGTTGAAGAAGCATGAACAGAACTACCCCACTCACGATTTGGAGATGGCTGCAATGGTCTTTGCACTGAAGATTTGCCGACATTACCTATACGGCGAGTCGTGTCAGATATTCACCGATCACAAGAGCTTAAAGTACATATTTCAGCAGCGAGACCTGAACCTCAGACAGCGTCGTTGGATGGAGTTGGTGAAAGACAACGACTGCGAGATCTTATATCACCCAGGCAAGGCGAATGTGGTGGCAGATGCGTTGACTAGGAGGCCCGGGGGTAGTCTATCCTTTTTGCGCGCAGTGCAGAGGCAGTCGTCAGCAGATTGGCAGATGTTATGCGACAGCCGAGTTAAGTTCGAGTTCACTCAGACAGGGGGACAGCTCGCGCATGTTCGTGCACGCCCACAGTTGCTTGAACGTATATATGAGGCACAGCACAGTGACGACCGTTGCTCGGAGATCATGGCACGGATGGGTCAGGGCAGATTTTCCGAGTTCGTGATTGACGATCAGGGGATTTTACGCTATGGGTCTAGACTGTGCGTACCAGATGCTGATGGATTGCGGTGCGACATTCTTGAGGAGGCATACCGATCAGTGTATAGTATCCACCCCGGTTCCACCAAGATGTACCATGATATGAGAGAGACCTACTGGTGGGACGAGATGAAGAGGGACATTGCGGAGTTTGTGTCGAGATTCCTGACTTGTCAGCAAGTCAAGGCCGAGCACCAGAGGCCCGCAGGAGAGCTGCAGCCGTTACCCATTCCGGAGTGGAAATAGGAGCAGATTTCGATGGATTTCGTTGTGGGTCTACCCAGGACCAGTCGAGGGTATGACTCCATCTGGGTGATCGTGGATAGATTGACGAAATCGGCTCACTTCCTGCCAGTGAAGACGACTTTCAGCTTCGCTCAGTATGCTCAGCTCTACATTAACGAGATCGTGCGACTACATGGCGTACCGACTTGTATCGTGTCAGATCGAGGCACCCAGTTCACCAGCCGACTATGGCAGAGACTCCAGGAGGCTTTGGGCACTCGTTTGAGCTTCAGCACAACATTTCATCCGCAGACCGACGGACAGTCAGAGCGGACCATTCAGACTCTCGAGGACATGCTCAGAGCGTGCATTTTAGACTTCGGCGGTAGCTGGGATCGTCATTTACCTCTAGTGGAGTTCTCCTACAACAACAGCTTCCAGGATACTATTCGGATGGCACCTTTCGAGTCATTGTATGGGAGGAGATGCAGATCGCCCGTCTGTTGGACAGAGCTCAGCGAGAGCAGTATTTTGGGGCCGCAGCTTATTAAGGAGACGGCATCGAAGATACAGTTGATTCGAGACCGGATGAGGGCGGCTCAGAGCAGGCAGAAATCATATGCAGACAGGCGCCGTCGCAGGTTAGAGTTCGCAGTTGGCGATCATGTTTTTCTGAAGGTCTCTCCGATGAAGGGCGTGATGCGTTTTGGGCGAAAGGGGAAGCTTAGCCCTAGATTCGTAGGTCCTTTCGAGATCCTCGAGCGTGTTGGCGCTGATGCATATCGTTTGGCCCTTCCACCCAGCTTTCCCGATGTTCACCCCGTCTTCCATGTTTCAATGCTCCGCAAGTACCTTCACGACCCTTCGCATGCGATTCAGCACCCGACAGTCCAGCTAGAGCGCGGCCTTTCTTTTGCAGAGCAGCCGGTGGCCATCCTGGATCGGCAGGTGAAGAAGTTGAGATCGAAGATTATACCAACCGTCAAGGTCCTTTGGCGTAGCCCGAGCAGCGAGGAGGTTACCTGGGAGACCGAGGGCGAGATGAGGAAGAAATATCCCCATCTTTTTGAAGGTACGCGTAGTTATATTTTTAAATTTGGGGACCGAATTTCTTTAAGGGGGGAAGATTGTAACGCCTTGAAAAATCGTTTTGGTGTTTTCCTGAAAATCAGTGAAAATTCGGTATTTTTCCGAAAACCGTCCTTTTTGTTATTTTGCAGTTTAGGGCTAATTATACCTAATTTGGATAGGTAATTGCTAGATTTTAGTAGCAAATGAGTTAGTTATGAAATTCTGGTCGTTTAAAAATTTTCCCTAATTTTTCAATTTTTAATATTATTTTAAGCCGGTAAGAAAATACATTAAATTAGCGATAAATACAAATTTAAATGGGCTAATTTTAATCTTTAAAATTATGTTAATTAAAATATAGTAGTAATATAAATTTTTAGTATTTTATTTTAAGTTTTAACTAATTTTTATTATAGAAAACGAAATTTATTGAATTTAAGCTTAAACTTGCAATTTTGGACTTTTGGGGGGTCTTTTTGCATAGAATTTTTTTGCAAAGACTCACACTTCCTCACCCCTCATCCCAGGCCGAGCCCACCTCAAGAAAAATCCCCACTCCTATTATTCCTTTCAACTCATTTGAATTAAAACTTTATAAGGTGAATATAATACATTAATTTAGGTATGGGATATATTGAGGCATGGATGGGTTTGACTTTGAAAAAATCCACAACACCCACCCCATTCCTCCCCATTTCCCCTCACTGCAGGAACTGATCAGCAGCCCCCCACTTTTGATTCCATCTCCTTTCCAACTCAAAAATATCCCCAAAATGCTTCAAAAATCCAAATAAAACCTTACAAATTCAAGCCAATTCTTCATCCTTTCTTGTTAGCCAAATCTTGCAAGAATCTTGGAGCAAGGAGACCTTTTTGAGGAGGCAAATTCACATGCTAGATCCATAGATCTTGAGGTATAATTTCCACCAAGTTAATTTTTTTTGGTTAAATTCCTTTAATTAAATGGTTTTAGTGTTAAAAGCTTAGCAAAATCCTAATCTAGTTTCTTTTTTGTTCATGGTTGAAATTAAACTAGGGTTTCTTGAAACCATGTTTTAGTTAATTAAATCTTTTTAATTAACCTAGTTGTTTACTTAACCAATCTATATGGTTACTTTGCTTAAGTAGCTTGATGTTATGCTAATCTAAGTTAACTTGTGTGAAATTTTCATTGTTGTTGCTAATTACCAAAAATCAAGAGAAGGTTTGTGTTGGAATTATGGTTTGATGCATAGTTAATGATTTAAAATTTGTGTAATGGCTAGCTAGTGGGTTAGTTTGGATTGTTGTGTTGAATTGTGTTAATTTTGTCGCTAATTGTCGATGTTTGCACCAAATTTCCAAACTTCTAGCTTACTAGGTTTTTATTATATTATTGTGGCGAATTAATTGCGATATCTAGATTATATTGTTGGCATATCCTATGACTTTTAGGATGTGTGAGTGCGGATTTTTTAGTAATCGGGTTTTAGTTTTGCCGGGCGACCAAATCGACGATTTTTGCAGTTTTTGCGATTTTCGCGTGTGTTCCGCGCACCTTATGCACGTTGTCCTAGCTTGTGAACGTTAGTATTTTTGTTTGGGTTTTGCGTCGTTCTTGATATGTAACCTTATGTTTGGTATTGATGTAAATTCCAGGTTCGGTCGCGGAGACGTCAGACGCGGCACGAAAGGGGAAAGCGGTGATTGGACGTGACTAGCTAGGGATTCCGGTGAGTAGATGTAACATCTACGGGGTACTATCGTTGGATGGCGCAAGCCGTCCGATAGTTTTAGTAACTTAAAAGATTCTTAGTGATCTTAGTAATTAGGGGTGTAATACTTATATGATTATTTACTGCATCCATGCCTTATATTGACATACATATGCGAACCCATTTTATAGGACACCTGCACCATTGCCAGGGTTTTTATATGCAGTACGAGCACTATTCATGCTTACACACACGCCCTGGTAATTGCCATGCCACCACACTAGATAACCTATAATTTGAAACCTTTTACTAATTGATGCTTAAACCTGTGCTATTGCCTTTAATTCCTTAAAATGAAATCGTAGGATTGCTATTCATGTGTATGTACCTCATCATATTATTTGTTCATGCCTAGTCTATTAATCATACATCGTAGCTTAATTATTGATACCATATGCATTCATCACCATTGATATATGGACTTATGAAGGTTTCTTGAGATTTTATGATATTTCTGAATTTCGGGGGAAAGCCGCAAAATTTCTAAACTTATTATGTTTTTAAAATATGTAATTACGGTTTTCTAGTGATGTAACGTGTCGTCCACCATGAGTTTGCTGTGGTTTTCGAGATCGGTGTCGAGGAGTGGAGGAACCGTCACTGGTACATGATGGGCCCGGTATGGTACCCCGGGGCAAGATGAATGTGGTGTTGACGTTGAGCCTGGCAGGGGATGGATTACCTACCGGTGACTGTTTGGCACGGCGGATATCCAGAGGATACCGACCGTGGCCGCGAGATGATGAGATTTTGATATTGAGCTGGGTCAGCCGGATGGCTGAGGCCAGAGATACTATGACATGGATATATGAGATTTGTGATAGTTTTGAGGTGTCGTTGCTGGACACAGGTTCTTGTTGATTCTATTGGTATTGTGCTGGTATTTCAAAAGAGATTCTTAAAGGGAAAAACATGATTTCTTATACTTACACATTCAGATCACGAGTTGATTCGCATTGCATTCATACCTGCTAGTATATTCATATTGCGTACATACTTGCCATTAAGTCCTGCCTTACCTGTATTTAGATGCTAGGATGCTTGTGTGCGTGCATACGATAGCCTGTGTAGATGTTATTTATTACTCACGAGTTGGCAACTCACCCCCGTTGTGCCACAGCCTTTTTCAGGTCCGCTCCGTCAGTACAGTAGCGGCGGGCGCTCTTGTTTCTTTTGCCTGGACTCGAGGTTTTGCTCTTAGGTGGGTTATATTATTATTTTTGCACCACCTTGTATATTCTTTGTATCTAGCGTATTCCATCTACTGTATCTACCAGTATTATTGTATATTGACCTAGAGATGAGACTGTGAGGTTTGTGGACTTTTATGCTGTATTTGGGGTCGAGCTCACTTGAGTCGACATGCAGTTTTTCTTATGCTCTTTATGATTATTTTGCATGTTGTTGTTTTATATTGTGTGGGATTTGTGGCCGCCTTGTGGCGAAGAGCTAGCTCCCGCTTGGGGATGCCATATTTGTTGGATTCATATATATTCTTGTTGTACCCATTTTGGGCGCCAGTATTTACAAAGGAGACTCTGCAGAAATTTTCGGAAAAATTTGTATTGTTTTTAAAAAAGGTTTTTATATGACTTATTTGATAAACTCGCTTTCAATGGATTAGTTTTCCTTCATTCTTTTGCTTATTTGGTTTTGGTTTCTGGGCTTTGGCTTACTTATTTTACGGACGTCTTGAGACGTTTCGTAACTTAAGTGCCAGTCACGTTCCGTACCCTGTGGGTCGTGACAGGTATGTACGGGTGGGTTCAAATTAACCTGGACAATGACGGGCAGAACTTGACATGTGACTTATGATTTGTTGGCTTTCGTCAAGGTCATAAGAGCATGGAGCAAAAATCATATCGAGAGTTTCAAACATACAGGAAACTTGCCAGGCATGCGCATACCTTCTGGAGTGTGATAATTTGAGTGGATTCCATCAAGTTATCATGCGATGATAGTTGGATCCCGATTCTCACTGATGAGTTGGTATACTCTTCGGGTGATCCCGACTAATTCTTCTTTCAGGTTTGTAGGAGAATTTGAGATTACAGTGGGAGGTTTCCTGATTACATAAAGTGATAACCATTCTGATCTAGGTTAGTGTGCACGCAGAGTATTTCTTTTCTCTCTCTCTCTTAGGCAGCGACCTTTGACCGACCCTAGACTATGACTCAGTAACCAAGTTGACCGAACCTTCTTAAAATACTGGCTTTTGGATTGTCCAAGTTGCATAAGTCATTGCCGCTCCTTCTTTTACCCTTTGTATTTCTCAGAACACCCCGTATTACTACGGACATCCACTTCCATTGGATGGATCCATCGTATGGTTATATACGAACTCGAAGGTGCTACTTCGAGGATGGATCCAAGTTCAGGAGAAATAGAATTGGTTCATTCAGTTGTCTTTTGTTATCACCTTCTCTCAGGTTGCGAGGGCTCCTTGGTTCAGGAGAGTACACCTATTACGCTTATTAGATAGTCTTATTCCAAACCATAGTCTGGTGCCGAAAGGCAGGGAATGAAGAAAACCAATTAGCCTAAGTATGGTGTGCAGAAGGTAATATGTAAAGACAAAATAAAGGGATTGGAAAGAGGGCAAAATAAATTACGACTGTTATCATTCACGACCAAACCGCGTACTTCATCGCCACTCCTATTTCACCTTTGATTTTTCCCAGTTCGGGAGAAATATAATATGGTATTATTCAGTTGTCTTTTATCATCACCTTCTCTCAAGTTGCGAGTATTCCTAGGATTAGGAGAGTACACCTATTATGCTTACTGGATAGTCTTCTTCCAAACCATAGGCTAGTGCCAAACGGTAGGGAAGGAAGAAAACCATTTAGCCTAACGAGGGTGTACAGAAGGTAACGACTAAAGACAAATAAAGGGATTTGGAGAGATGGCAATAAAATATACGGTTAATGTCATGAATTGGATTATGGAAGAGGCATTACTAAGAATACCAGGATACCCCTACGAGACATTTTTTAAATGTTTCAGTTTCACTGTGCATTATTAAAAGAAAACTGATTTCCCGATTAGATACTTACTCCAAGGATACGTATTTACCAGGTTTCATTCTCATATCTGTATAGTTTTACAGATGATGAGTGGGAGGAACTTATTGGGAATTAGGTGATCATCCTCATTATATCGGAATTCGTTGTAATTGATGATATTTTAGGAAATCACCTGGGTACGGTTTTCAACCTACGATGCACAGGTTTTTGAGTTATTCAACTTAGTGGACTTATACAGAGTATTGTATGTTGTCCAGTGTCCGTCAGGACAAAGGGGTAGGTCCTCGTACTGTGTTCTGTTTACTTGTGACTTCTCTAGTTTTTAGACAAGTGTTTCGTAGAAATACAAAGTCTAAGTTTTGAGAAGTTGTGGGTATAAGAATAAAGTAGAGAACCAGATGTCGCAAGTACCAGGATTCTTCAAAGAGATCGAAGATGTAGATTCTTGTGATTGGTATTCAGATGAAAGTAATGGTTTTGAGAAACATGTTTCTCTTTCAGGTTACTCGTAATTGGATGGATTCCTAAGTTGAGTAATGCAGATTAGCCTTTTTCCATTAAGTTGATATGCACTGGAGACAGCTGCAAGATTTGAATCTGGTGCCAATTAAATTAGTGCCTCTGTTTCTATATTGGATATAGAATGGTTCATATCTTAACGATGTTAAGGTAAGGGGAGTTGTCCAGCTTATACTTAAAACCAGACACTGGATAACTCTAGGCACATTTCTGTAATGGCCGTTTGTGGGTTGACCCTTGCTTTGACGAGGGTTGACTTTTCTACCATCTAGAAGATCAATAGTGATATTGTTCTTGACTCACCACTGTTTTAGTAAAATGGATTTTTTTTCAGAAAACAGTTGAGGGAGTATGGTAGAACTGGAAGTGATTCCAGAACCGCAAACGATTACGGAAAATTTAATAGGACCTATATATTCAATCAGGTTTGACATTCCAATAGCCACTCCTCAGACATGGTGGGTAACCTCAGACACCCGAGAGGTACTCCGGTAGCCTCAAGGACGGTGAAAGAGAGGTTCATGTTTACCCAGACTTAACACTACTGTTGTTCCAGACTATGAGACCCGGCAGAAGGATAAATATAGCATCGTTCTAAACTAGCTTTAGAAGTGTACGTATATGTTATTCTGTCAGAGGGTTGTCGTAGTCAGTGGGAGCAGCGGAAACATAGTGGGCAAGTAGCTTATGTCTATTTATAGGCTTGAGCAGATATAGCGGAGATTAGATCTTCTAATTTTGATGAGACAGTCATAGCTTTGACTTCATCAGAATAGGGGATGGATCTGTTAAGAAGGTAGTAGGGTGTGATGTCCTGGTATTTGTATGACATACACAGAGTAGGAAGTAAAATTCCTATACTACGATCGGTTGTACTGTGGTCGTCACACAGTTGTTTTTTCCACAAGGATATAGATATAATATCAGACATTCTGGTTACTAGATCTATGGTTTTAGATCTAGATTTGGGTAGTTTCCCAATATGGGTACATTGACAGTATTCTATTGGTATTTAGAATAAATGACTCCTGGCATGGTAGTGTACCTGCAGGTAATGGAGTCACCCTCTCTAAAGGTGTCTTAGAGACTAAAGGGGAAAGAGATGTGCATGATTGGCAAATCACTTGCTTAGGCAATTGAGTCAATCATGAGATGTCAAGTACCACACCAGATGTTGTTTTTTGCACTAGATGCGATAAGATTATATTAATCCAATCTTGAAGAAACATAAGGAAGCAGTCTTATAACATAAGTGGATGTTATACGAATTGATGACTGCAGCCTCCTTTGGTAGACAATTATCATTCCAGGCTTCAAAGGTGACATGGATAACAGAGTAATTGTCAGAATTATAGTTTTCCCTCTGACGAGGGACAGTATTATGGACATGTGGTCCAAGAGGATACTGTGGGAGGCATGGTGTTGGATACTGATTAGGTTCAGTTATCGATACAGTCTAAGATGTTTGGATTTGGAGTTCATTTATGAACTAGGTCCCATCAGATATTCAGACATATTCTAAGACAGGAATTACTCGATTCGGGAGATGGCTTTCTCCGCGAACTTGAGATTAAGAGAGACAAAGAAAGAAACATCAGGGCGGATCCACTCACTGAGGCTATTTCTCGAACATAAGAGTTTTACAAACTAGCTTTGTGAAACTGATTAGTAGAGGAGTTGGATATTCGGTATCACACGGGCTGTGAGTATGCGACATCGTAATAATTAGCCTTAAGTGCAAGTGGGAGATTGTTGGAGATAGTGCCCTCAAAGTTAATTATTGGATCGCAGGTACGTGATTGCAATGATTGAGGCAGGACCTATACCGATATGACAGTCTTGCTCGAGATCATAGTATGCTATCTGGTTTGTCTTTATCATCGTATACATGCTTTAGTTCACTATTGCATGATGATAGAGCCCATAGGAGTCTTGCTTGCCTACCAGCAGTATGATGGCGATCATATACGTGGGAGCTGGGGTCTGTAAGCACATCCTTAAAAGTGTCCCTAGTCGTGGGAGTTTTGAGACAGGGCATCGATACTCCAGAGTAGACTAGTGTATACAGTCGAGACCCCGACGAGAGGCGGTGGCCGGTCTCACAAGCCACTGATGTCAGTTGGATCATCTAAGATGTATACAGATGCTCATTAGGTTATGAGTACACTGGACAGGACTCGCCGGGAATCTGCTAGTTGGTATTTTACATATTGTCAGATAGCAATTCCTTGGTGACATGTGTACAGGTTAGTTCATCGACCTGAGATCATCATTTGGCTCGTGTGAGTTCCCACCGTGCTTAGATTATTACCCTACCACTCTCAAAGGAGTTGTTCAAACAGGTTTTAGTTGGGTAGAGTGCCGAGCCACATTGGAGGCAAGTGAGCGGATCGTCGGGGATTCGTCTCTCCCGGTATTGGGGTTTGATGTCGCTCAGTGCACGGGTGGCCATCACTAGGAATTCTCGGTCGATGTAGTGGAGAATTACTGATTTGGATATGTAGTTTCTTAGGTGGTGATGGGCTTCATGCCTACACGATTTATCGCGTTATTATGGATCTGACTTTATCTACCCCCTAAACTCGTTATGCGATACTCTTTAGACGAATGAACCGGACTGTATATACATTGTCACTGTCAGGCTCAGTAGGGTTTATAGATGAGTTCGCTCGTCAGCTTCCCTTCCAATCAATACATAGGCAAACCGTTACGTACAGCTTGTACCTCTGACGTGCTAGTGGTTATACCCAGTGCCGATGTGTTGATGGGTCATTAGAGTCCCCCACAGACAGTTTTCCAAGTTCGGGCGAAACGTTGTAGAGGCCATATGGGTTTATGGCAAGGTTCGGAAAAAGCACGGCGTTTTCGCATGTGTCGTTTTTCGGGCAGATAATACTGGTAGTCATTAGTTTAAGCCGGAACCCAGTATAATACTGTGTAGATATAATATCTTTGTCTCAGTTGTATTTGTATTCGGTCGTAATATAAATTCGGTTATGTTTATACTGATACGGGGTTATCCTAAAATTCGTTTCAGGATCACTTTTGGAAGTTGCCAGTTTCCAGTTTTCTATCGGCCGTATTTTGACATTCGGTTAAAATGCGGATTTAACTTTTCTTGATGAGGTGAGTCTCATGTTGGACCCGGCGTGATTCTCATGTTGGTTCATGTAGCCTACCCCTTATGCTTGGGATAAAAGGCTCAGTTGTTGTTGTTGTTGTTGTTGTTGTTGTTTTGATGAGGTGAGTCAGTGTTCTAAAAGGTTCTAGAGAGGGTGACAAGGCTAGTGAGTCATTAGTGCATTAATGAAGCAATTAATGCTTGATGACTAAGGGTTAAGGTTCAATGTATGCATTGATTGCTTTCATACTAGGTGTTAAGGTGATTCATCATTCTTGTGGGCATCCTCCTCTCCTACACTCACCTCCCCCCTCTCCTTAAATGGCCGGCCTCCCCCTCCACTCTTGGCTCATGGTTGTTGGTTGATTTCATTTGAGAAATGATTATAGTTTATGTGTATGGAAATTTCATAGCTCCATTTTTCCATCACCCGATTCAAAAGGCGACTTCATTAACCGTTCTTCCATAGCCTTAGACGTAACGAGACAAAGTGTTCTACTCATTCTCTACTTCATCTTGGTCATCTCTTTTAGTAAACTTGACGATCGAGTTGCTTCATTTCAGAGGCGGGAGCCCGTTTAAAGATCCGTCTACGTGGTGCCACCTGGACGACAAGACTGAAGATCGAGGAGATCGGAGCAGCCGCAACAAAGCGTGGGATGATGGTTGAAGACCGAAGGACTCGGATCGTTCGGTATAACATTTCTACCCACTTTGTAATTTGTTAGTTTAGCTTTAATGGCAGATCCGGGTTACGGTCCACGATAGCGCCAGTTTGTAAAAAGTTTTTATTCCGCATTTGGCGTCTGTTAGACGGCCGGGGCGCTACCGTGGACTTACATCCATATCATTAACAATCTCCCACTTGTCCTAGGGCCATCTGTTGTAGTTTCTCATACCCAACAATCAGCTGTGTTTGAAGTATCTCATACTCAACCATCCCATAAAAGTCTCTACTGGGAAATTGGCCTTTGTGAGTGGATCTGCGATGTTGTCCTCTGTGTCTACACTCCTAACGTCGATCTCCCTGGAGATAAACCATCTCCATGATCCAGTGATACTGCCTTAGAATATGTATGGATCAGTGATGGGACGGGGTTTCTTTGGCAAAAGCCAAAGCTCCATTGTCATACAATTGTAGGAACGAAGTTCATCTTATGAACTAGTGTACATGCCGACTATTTCTTTGGTAGTATCCTAGGTAGTGATTATACTGCCTTTATCGTCTAGTATGTCACGGTATCCAGCGTGGTACTCTTCCAACATACCGTCCCTCCACTGAGGGTAAAGACAATGCCTGCGACTGGCATTCAGTCGTCCTTATCACCCTGGAACCATTCCAGTGATTCTCCCCAGGATCGATTGATACCATCTCACTACAACTAGTGGGAATCCTAACATCCAATTAGATCTATCTCATAGATCGATAACCCAGGATTTAGGAGGTATCACCTTGATCCTATATACAGAATCCTTGTGATAAAAGGAGATTGACCAAGTGTAGCATAGGAAACTCCTTTCCTATCAAGAGTATGTCAACCTCGTACAATACGAGGATCGCCACCATACACTGTACTACCCTTTTGTGTATACAAGGTTCATCTACAATTTTGATGAAGTCATACTCTTTGACTTCCAAATCAAAACAGACGTTCCAACTCCGCGATGCCTGCTTTATCCCATAAAGCATCTTGCTCACGTTTCCGCTGCTCCCACTGTCTATGAAGCCCTCTGGTTGTGTACTTATAGATGCTCTCTTCTAAATCAATATTTAGAAAACCAGTCATGACACCCAACCGCCAGGTATCGTAGTCAGGGTATGTAGCGATTGCAAGTAGGATCTGGATGGACTTAAGCATAGCTTTGAAAATCTCAACCTTTCCAAGTACACCAAGTAATTTTCTAAAGATATACTTGCTTCTGATGGGATTTAACCCTTCAGATAAAGCAACCAAAGTCTATACTTTGTTGGTGTACAAAGATTCCATCTCAGATCACTTAGCATCTAGCCATTCTTACAGAGTCCCAACTCTTGATGGCTTGCTCGAAACAAGTTGGGTCATCATCTCATTATTCAATCCTCGCTCCCACTGTCATAGAGAAACCGAAGTATCTCTCAGGTGGATGAGGAACCCAACAAGATCGGCGGAGAGGCTGAGGTTCGTTAGAAACTATTGAATCCTTCGGGTTTACCAAATCATCAGCTGCAGTTTGTATAGCTGGAACCTTTTCCAGTTCTACCTCATAACCACTAATTTCTTCACAAGAAATTCCCTTTCCAAAAGGTGGCATGCTGAGAAACAAAACACCTTTTGCTCCCCAGTTTGGTAGAATATATTCCCTTGCAAATGCTTGGGATATCCAACAAACTTCCACAGAACTGACCTTGCCACGAGTTTGTCCGGATTTTTCTTTGGACAACCCCAAATCTTAACATCCTTAAGAGATGGGCTCTTTCCATACCATATCACATATGGAGTGGTAGGCACCTGATTTGGTTGGAACCCTATTCAATAGGTATGCAGCTTCTCAAGTGCCTAACCCCCAAAAGGAAATAGGTAACTCGGTAGTACTCATCATAGAGCACACCATATCACATAGGGTGCGATTGCGCCCCGTTATACCAACGTACTGTGGTGTATACGAAGGAGTAATGCTGAGAAAAATCTCATTCTCCTTTAGAATAGTCCGGGAATCCCGTGCTCAAGTATTCTCCTACCTGATCACATCAAAGGACATAATACTTATACCCATTTTGGTTCTATACTTCTGAAGTACAAAGAACCAGTCCTGGCATGTGTAGATAGGGGACCTCATACATCATCAAGTATCAATCCCAAGAGTTCACTAACTCTTTTTCTGTTTCCAATAAACAGAGCTATGGTCATCTTATCTTTTTGACACGACTGGCAAGTTTCACAAGATGTAAATTCAAACTAATTTAAATATGCATCTAAATGTAACATAGCTAGTCGGGTCACATTGATATGACCTAGTCTACAAAACCTCAAGAAGGATTCGTTCTTTTCTGAACTCTTCCTTTTGTGTGTGTTTTGTACATTAAGAACTGTGGTTTGATTTAGAATGTCTATGCTTTTAGATAACGTGCCTGAATTGATCAACTCTTGATATAGGAAATGTTCAAAACAATATCCAACAATACAAAATTATATCCTTCTTTACTAATAAAGATATTGATATGATGTTGTATATCAGGTTCGGTATCTAATAACATTCGTTCAGAATCAATGTATTTGGTAGTACAGGGTGATAACTGCCAACATACTTGGCTGCAACAATTGCACCGTTTCTAACTCTTGAAACATATCACCCGTTCTCAGTTCTCTACCTATCTTTAGCCCTTGTAAAAGATTACATTTGCGTGATCCTGATCCGGTATCTCATACCCAGGATCTAAAGGATACTGAGAAACAGTTCTCGGTAAAGAACACACCCGAAGAAGATGCATCAGCATGCACTTTTCTTCGTTTGGGCGGCACGGGAATTCTGATAATCGCCTATTTCCTGCTCGGTCTTATAACAATTATAAGTTGGAGCGGGACCAACGTTTCCTAGCGCAGTATAACAAGCGGGTTCGGTCAATACATCCGTATTATTATCTTGATTAAGGCGTGACATGGTCGCTACCTGGAAAGAGAGAGAAGAAAACACTTGGCGTATGCTCTTGCAAGATTAGATTGGTTATTAATATATCTAATCAGGATGGCTCCCACTGTTTTAGTCAAATCTTCCTTCAAACCCTAAAAGGAAAGACTAGCCGGGATTAATTACACGCAACAAGTTCGCCAATCTTTCAGCCAGGCTAGTGCCGGTACTTTGAGGGAGGTTCCCCGTGCTTTCGCACAGACCTCATTAAAGTAAACCTCGTTTTCCCAGAGGCTTAACCACGTTAACACCTTTCTAAACACCTACTTGATTGGCTAATTGTAATGTGTAAAACTTTCCCAGGAGTAACTCTTACTCGCAGTGGTATCGGGATCCAACTATCTCATAGAAGGTATGCAATCTCATTGCAAATTTCAACATTTGAAATTCTCGATAATATTTTACCCCTAGCGTCCTATGACCTTGACGGAGGCCAAACTACCCATAGTCCGCTAGTCAAGTTCAACCCATCATTTCCTGATTGAATTAGACTAACCCGCACGACCCTTGACAGAGGCCAAACTACGCCTTACGAATACCCTAATCCAATCGCATCATATGCTTGCAGATAAGCACTAATCAGCTACCGTACACTATGCCTTGACGGAGGCCAAACTACCACAGCACGAATACAAACTATTACATATCTGAAATAATGGATGGCTACGATAGGTTTTTAAGAAAAACCTTTTGCGAAATGAACTTGATCTCGTTGTAGAATCGAGTTATTTAAATGAAGTGTTTTTGAGTCTTTCACTAGTTTTGCTAAAGAGGTGACTCCCGGTGAAGGGATCTCGGCACTTTCCTTATCAAATAAGGTGCTGGATATTCTACAAGGAATATCGCTATGCAAAGCAAGAACTAGGGCTACCAGTTTTTAAACAAGTTTCTGCAACATTTTTAGGTTTCTTTTATTTCGTTAATCTCATTAATGAAGTCCAATTTTATTATGCTTCACAAGCATCACATTTGAAATGAAATCAGCAATATAACAAATATCGCATATATATAATATAAAACATTCGTCACAGGCAGTAATATGATCTCATCACAGAACATTGCAGCAAAAGATAACATATGAAATATTGGATATACTAGAACGTCCGTGTTTTATTTCGAGCCTGTATAAAACACGGATTCCACGGTTGCGATGAATAGCCAAACCCACATTCCTAGACTCCTACGAGAGCGGCAAGCAACACTGCCAATTCTAGGGTTAGGAGACCTGGTCTCGACTCCTCGAGATGGCCTCCTACTGGACCCTAGAACCCGGATACTTGTGCTCCCCGCTTTGGGTCTATCCTAATGCGGAAAAGTAAATAATATACAATGGTGACATCATCCTCAACCCGGAAGTGCCCCAATAAAAGAATATTACAAATAATTGAATTTTACATGAATGAAAATAAAAACACCCATCTCACATAAAAACCCCGGCCATTCAAAACACGACGATCCAATATAACATATCACAGCAACACATAATATCACATATCATCAACGTAAGTAAATATGCGTATCCTCGTTGTCGTTGACCAATAGCACCGAAACCGGCGATACACCACATATTACACTTACGGTCACAGAAAAGAAAGTGTAAAACTACAACATTTGGAATCGAGAATCACTTTAGACATCTCAAATCCGAAATATCACATAATTCACATTTCATGCCTAACTATATGAATTCCACATATTGTATCACATTCCAGATAAATAGTCAATGTTAAACTTTCAGATCGAATAATCAAACACCCAAGATTTCCTTAATAGCTCAACACTTGAGCGGAGTTCAAAAATCCCAGAACATTTCACAGCCCAAATGAACCAGCCGTAGAAGTGTCAAACCAACGCCTCACATGTGGCAACGCTAAATTACCACAAACCCTAGGGTTCAGTAGCAGTTTTGACGATCACATAATCGTGTTAAGGTTACGTTCTTCTAGAGGGTCCACAGATACGCTTGCATGATTTCCCGAAAGTTTTAAACTCGTGGAAAAATACAACACTTGAAAACTTTCCGCCAGGGGAAAAAGTGAGTTATTGAAATACGTTCGAACTTTATAACACGTTCTAAATTACGCGAAAAACTAAACGATGTTAAACTTTCCGATCGAATCAAAGAATTCTTAAGAACTCTAGAACACTCAACACTTGAGTAATATTAAAATTTCCCAGAAGCATGTAGTAATACCTACGGATATTACCTAGAAACATCTATCCCTAATACCCAAGTACTGCCGCGGAACCGCCGCGCAAAGCATTGTATTGCCGCGGTTCCGCGGCGACTTGAGGGAATTAGGAGTTTATATTTCATAGTAATCCTTAGAATTCCCTGCTTAATTTTCTGAGTATTTTTAATACGGAAAAAACCAACTTTTTAGAAAATTTCCAGAGAGGGGGTCAAAAACGATGTTTCGGGGTTCGATCGGACTTTTAATTTCGTCTAGACAACGCCTAAAGCTCTAGTTTGTCTCTGATACCACTATAGGGTTAGTATCGCACCTTAGCAAGGTTTAGGAAGGCATTACACTTGCCATATTGAAATTTTTTGGGTGCTAAACAAACCCTAACCACGATCTTAACTAGAGACTTAGGGTAAACATGCATGTAAACAACTTTACATCTAAGAGAGAGAGATTACAACCTTTGTAGTCCGTTCCTTCGCATCATAAGCTCCGAGTAATAGTCCCTTTGCTCCGATCCATGATCTCCCGGACTCAAGAGAGGCTCCACAAGTCGAATGATCCATTCTTGCTTGAAGTCTTCCTTTTCGAAGATGATCTACCTTAAAGAATCTCAAGATCAAGCTTTTACTTCTCTAATCAAGTAATAGTGAAGTGAACACCCTAATCTAAGTGGCTAGAATAGATGAGGATGATGAAGTACGAATTTTGCTCTCTTTTGTTTTCATTTTTTCACTTTAAATCATTACTTCACAAAAAGCTAGAAAGCTTTTTCAAGGAGGAAGAAAAAGAAAGCTTTTGTGATGAATAATGAAATTATGTTGTGGTTACAAATCCAACCATGGGTTAAGAATGAAGGGCTTAACCCATGTAGAGAATAAACCTAAGGTAAAGGGTTTTAGGTTGGGTTAAGAAATATTTTTACAAAATATCTTAGCAAAAAACAAAAGAAAGCTTCATGAAGCTTCATGAAAAAGCTAACCCAAATCAAACCCTAACTTGTTTAAATCTCCACAAAACATGTTGTATTTGTAACCCTAACTTGTTACTATATCATATATCACATATATAATATATTTTGCAACAAAAGAAAATAATACAATTAACATATATCACATATATATCAATGTATTATCCGGTGAGAAAATGAATCAATAAAGTGAGCTTATATTAGTTAACGTAATATAATATATCACATATATAATTATACACTAAATTATCGAATCAACACTTGATCCGATAATCCGGCTATTTCACAAATAACCGACCAATATAATCTGTATTAGTTCATCGAATCAACACTTGATCCGATGACCCGGCTATATCACATATACACGGCCGATATCACATATCGCGAGAATTGAGTACGGTATCTCATATCGTATTATTGTCGGTCCCGCACATATCATATATGTGCTCCTACTCCATTTTGCCTGAGCCAGGACACCGCTGTGTAGGACTCTAAAGAATCGTCAATACGCCGACAATAGGTGATGATCATATCAAACACCCACAAGCTGCAAGCGGTCAGCTAAACGTAACAGCCACCCAGGTATTGAGCAATCAGAAGATCAATAAGCAAGCCTGTACATTCTTCTGCGAATCCAATCAGTAACACTCCCGTATAGTCCGGTCTCTTCGTCTGATATGTCGCATATCTCGCTTAGGGGTGGTAAACGTCAGACCCCAATTGCTTGATAAGTCGTGTCGATATGAGGTCCATAACAGTTCGAGAAACTACTGATAAGACTTACAAGTAAATCTCAGCAACCATGGCGAGGGATTTCCAGTTATAGCCAATCGAACACAGCGCAACATCAACTCCCTATACCGGGAGAGACGAAACCCCTCCTATCGCTCATTGCCTCCATGTGATTCGGGACTGTACCCAAAAGCCACTGTTTTGCACGCCCCTCGAATGTGGAATGATGGAAATCAAAGTACAGTGGGAATCACACAAGACTCTATGACGATCTCGGGTCTATAGACTAACCTGTACCAGTGTCACCAAAGAACTGCCATCTGACGTGAAGTATAATACCATCTGGGAGTTCTCGGCGAGTCCGTCCAGTGTACCCAGTCTCTACTGATCACCCGTATACTATCCCTGATGTCAAACATCAATGGATATGGGATCATCCATTGCCCATCTACATGGGCGAGGAAGCATACGCTAGTCTACTCTGGTATATCGATGCCCTGTCTCGATACACCTGCGACTAGGAACATTTGAAGGATGTACTTAGCGACTACATTGTCCCCACTAGTATGATCTACATCATAGTCCTGGTAGTCAAGTACTCATTCTAAGGGCTTTATCAACATGTAACATAAAGACTATCAGAGTACATGTTAAGATAAAGTGCAACCAGATAGCATACTATCATGTCGAGCAAGAAAGTGCTCCATATATATGTCCAAGCGTCCACTACAATATACATCGCATGTACAGTAATGGCCTCTTGGGCATACATATCACTAACAACAACCACTGCTATTTGATGGCCCTAGTGCATGTGGGAGATTGGTCGTTATATGTATGCCGTAGAGGCAATTACTGTAAATGAGATGTATGTTGTAGTGGATGCTTGGACATATATAGGGTGGACTTTCTTGCTCAACATAATAGTATGCTATCTGGTTGCACTTTATCTTAACATGTACACTGATTGTCTCTTTGTTACGTGTTGATAAAGCCCTTAGGATGTGTACTTGACCTGCATTATGATACGGATCATACTAGTGGGACAAATGTAGTCGGTAAGTACATCCTTTAAAGTCCCTAGTCAAGGGTGTATCGAGACGGGGCATGGATATACCCGAGTAGACTAGCGTATAGCTTCACGACCCATGTAGATAGGCGATGGATGATCCTATATCCATTGGTGTTTGACGTTAGAGATGATATACGGGTGCTCAGTGGAGACTGGGTACACTGTTCGGACTCGCCGAGAACTCCCAGATGGTATTATACCTCACGTCAGATGGCAGTTCTCTGGTGAGACTGGTACAGGTTAGTCTGTCGACCCGAGATCATCATAGAGTCTTGCGTGATTCTCACTGTGCTTTGATTTCCACCTTACCACGTTCAAGAAAACATGCAAAATGGTGGTTTTTCGGTACACTCCGGAGTCACATGGAGGCAATGAGCGATAGGAGGGCATTCGTCTCTCCCGGTATAGCGAGTTGATGTTGCGTTGTGCTCGATTGGCTACAACATGAAGTCCCTGGCCGGGGATGATTCTGAGATTTACTGGTAAGTGTTATCAGTAGTTTCTCGACCAGTTATGAGCCTCACATTGGCACGACTTATCGAGTTACTGGGGTCTGACGTTTACCACCCATAGACGAGATATGCGACATATTAGACGAAGAAACCGGACTGTACGGTAAGTGTTACTGATTAGATTCGCAAGAGTATGAGTAGGCTTTCTTGTTGATCTTCTGATCGCTCAATACCCGGGTGGCCATTACGTTTAGCACGCCTCTTACGGCTTGTGGGTGTTTGATATGATCATCAGCTACTGCCGGCGTATTGACAAGTCTTTAGAGTCATACACAGAGGTTTCGTGGCTTAGGCGAAAAGGAGTTGGAGCAGATATGAGATATGTGCGGGACCGAGATTAATACGCGTATGTGATTGTTAGGTTATGGCAGCGCCCGGCCGTCTAATCCGAGGCCAAATGCGGAACAAAAACTTTTCAAAACTTGGCTCTACGTTAACCTTTACCCGGATCGAACCATTAACACTAAACTAGAAACTAGAGAAGGGTTAGAAAAGCTATACCGATCGATCCATGTCCTTCGGTCTTTAGCCACCATCCCTAGCTCCTCACGGCATCTCCGATCTCCGGTCTCCTCGTCGGAAGGGCACCATATCTAGAAGACTTTTTACGGGCCCCCGCTTCAAACCGAAGCAACTCATACATGAAGTTTGCTAGCCGAAATGTCCAAGGTGATGTAGAGAATGTGTGTGATAACTTTGTCTCAAGCATCCATTGATTCTCAACACATGAGTGTGTATGGATGGAGGTTGAAGATGATGCCATGGTGGAAGTAGTGAGCTATAGGTAGAAGAAGAAGAAGAGGCATTTTCTATTATTGTGATGAAATGAAAAATGAGAGCTCTCTACGTAATCCCAAGAGCTAGCACCACTCATATGGCTGCCCTTTCTCTCTCCACCTCTCATTTCAACACAATAATCCATCAATTAACATGACATGGCTACAGAAAAAGAGACCATGAGTCACTAGATTGCACATGCCACATTTATTGCTCCTCATGATGAAATCCACTCACAATTTCCACCAATATAAACATTAGCCCAAATGTTTATGACAATAAAAAGAACGGCATCATTTAAAGTAAACTCGTGACGGATCACAAGAATACCCCTCACCTGTATATACATACCTGCATCCGCATTCTGACTGAATGCGAATGCAATGAGACAAAGTATTCCAACAAATCTAATACTAGGATCTGGCTTAAACCAAAGCCCACTAGTATGATTCGTCCGATCATGATCCGTACACAAATGCACGTATATGATCGAACCCTGCTATAAAACCATTGGGCCTCTACAACGTTTCGCCCGAAACTTGGGAAACTATCTGTGGGGAACTCTAAAGACTCGTCAATACGCTGGCAGTGGGTTTAACCATAAGCACGTCAGTGGTACTAGATGTACGTAACGGCTACCCATGTATTGACCATAAGGGAGGCTGATGAGCGAACTCATCCAGATACCCTACTGAGCCTATCTGTGACAATCTCCGTACAGTCCGTTCTGTTCATCCATGAGTATCGCGTATCAGGCTTAGGGGGATGGTAAACGTCAGACCCCTAATAGCGGTATAAGTCGTGTCAGAGTGTAGCCCAGAACACTTTGAGAAAATACTGGAATACCTGCCAGAAAATCTCACTTACCTTGGCTAAGGACTTTGTGTAATGGCTCTCCAGACACAGCGCGATATCAACCTACAATACCGGGAGAGACGAATACTATCTAACCGCTACTGCCTCCAAGTACTTCGGGATTGCACCCAACTACAACCATTTTGCATGACTCCTTTGAGCCGTGGTAGGGTAGTAATCAAAGAACAGTGGGAACACACGTGAGACAATGTAGTAGTGTTAGGTCAATGGACTAAGCTATACTCATGTCACCTTGGAATTGCTCCCGACGATAGGTATAGTACCAATCAGCAGTGCCCCTGGGAGTCCGTCCGGTGTACTCATAACCCAATGAGCACCTATATACATCTTAGGTGAACCAACTGACACCAATGGCTTGTGAGACCGGCCACCGCCACTCGTCGGGGTCTCGAACTGTATACACTAGTCTACTCTGGAGTATCGATGCCCTGTCTTGAAACTCCCTCGACTAGGGACCTTCTAAGGATATGCTTATAGACCCTAACTCCCACGTTTATGATCGCCATCATACTGCTGGCAGTCAAGCAAGAATCCTATAGGCTCTATCAATATGTAATAGTGATTTGTAATTTCACCTGAAGCATGTACACGATGATAAAGACAAACCAGATAGCATACTATCAACTCGAGTAAGACCGTTCTACCAGTATAGGTCCTCCCTCAATCATTGCAATCACGTGCCTGTGATCCAATAATTGACTTGAGGGAACTATAGCCAACAGTGATACCAAATTTTATTCTCTCTATTTGTATCATCGGTCAGTTATATGCGATATAACCGAGTTATCGAATCAAATGTTTATTCGATAAATTGATAAACATGATGTTAGTCGTTTATATGTGATATAGCTGGATTGTTATATCAAGTGTTGATTTAATGATCTAATGTATAATTATATATTTGATATATTAATTTACATTAACTAGTATTGACTCACATAAGATTGCTTTCGCACTTGATTGTATATTGAGTATATATGTGATATATACTTGTGTATATGTTTGTGTCATGCTTGATGATACATGCAAACTTGGGTGTGTGTATGACTTACACCATGCTAATCATAATTTAGGGTTTTATTTGTTTTATGTAAATCTAAATGACATGGATTTTGTCATGGCTTGAAAGCTTCATGAAGCTTGTAGACCATTGGCCAAAGTCTACTCATTTTGTTTTACTTAAGATATTTTAAACCTAACCATTTTGATTTTATATATGGTTTTGTCTCTACAATGGTTTAATATATGATATTAACTCACCCATGGTTGCCTCATTCACCACTAGATTTATTCTTGAGTTCATTCTTCTTCTTCTTCATCTCAACTCAAAAGCTTTCTAGGTTTTTGATAAATGGTGAAAATGAGTGAGAAAATAAAATCTAAAGTGAGCCCACTTCCTACTTCATCATCTTACACACTTGCTTGGGTAGTATAAGGTGTTCTCTTCACAAAGTTCTTGACCTGGTGAAGAGGTAGCTTGGGTTTTGATTCTCCTCGACGTAGATCATCTCTGGCCTCGAAGACTTCGAGCAAGCTTGTTCATTTCTTCAAGGGTACCCATACTAGAGTTCGGGAGATCAATACTTGCAGCGATCGCAGCGAAGGGACTTCTACACGGAGCTTTAGAAGTGAAAGACCGGTCTATAAAGTTTGTATTCCTTGTTCACTACTTGTAATGGTTGATTACATGTTCATATTGTCTATTTATTCTAGCTTGATCCTAGTTTAGGATTGATTAGCACCTTAGAATTTTTAAATTTGGCATGGTAGTTGCTATGAAAACCCAATAGGGTGCTAAAGAATCCCAAAAGGATGATCCCACATCCATTGGTGTTTGACATCAAAGATGGTACACGGGTGCTCAGTGGAGACTGGGTACACTGAACAGGACTCGCCGAGGACTCCTATGTTGTACTATACCTATCGTTAGATAGCGGTCCTCTAGTGACACTGGTACAGGTTAATCTGTAGACCCGAGATCGTCATAGAGTCTTGTGTGGCTCCCACTATGCTTTGATTTCCTCCCTACCACGCTCAAGAGGAGTCATGCAAACAGGTGGATTTTAGGTACAGTCCCGAGTCGCATGGAGGCAATGAGCGATAGGAGGGGTTTCGTCTCTCCCGGTATTGGGGGTTGATGTTGCGCTATGCTCGATTGGCTATAACTGAAAGTCCCTGGCCAGGGATGCTGCCGAGATATACTGATGAGTGTTATCGGTAGTTTCTCAAACCGTTATAGGCCAGACATCGGCAAGACTTATCACGTTACTGGGGTCTGACGATTTCCACCCCTAGACATGATATGCGACATATCAGATGAAGAGACCGGACTGTACGGTAGTGTTACTGATAGGCTTCATGGAGACTGTGGACAGGCTTGTTTGTTGATCTTCATATCGCTCAATACCCGGGTAGCCGTTACGTCCAGCTAGTACTGCTGACAGCTTGTAGGTGACTGATGTGATCATCACCTATTGCTGGCGAATTGACGAGTCTTTAGAGTCCCACACAGAAGTTCCCTGGTTCTAGCGAAACGAAGTAGGACCATATATGATATGTGTGTGGGCCTGATTAAATACGAGTATGTGATACAGTATTCTAATCTGGCAGTCATCTGTTATCGGTTCGGTTATATGTGATATAACCAGATTGTCGAATCAAGTGTTGATTCGATAATGTGATATACACATAAATGATATTAGTTAGTCATATGTGATATAACCGGATTATTAAATCAAGTGTTGATTTAATAATATGATATATATTATATGTGATATAATTATATCTTAACTAATATCATTAGCTTTCTAATTATTCTTCATTATATATATTAATATATATGATATATATACATATATATATATATATATATATAATAATGAAGCATGGCATTTAAATTTCTATTTTTGTGAAAATAGAAATGATGTGGAAAGTGAAAGCATGGTTGCAAGCATGGGAGTTACTTTTGTTTATTCATCTTGACTCACTATTCAAGCATGGTTGCAAATTTATATTGCATAATTCCATGCTTGAATGAGTGAGGGGTCAAGACTTGGCATTCATTCTAGCTTATTCTCAACACTTAGCCAATTTTCTTGAGTTGCTCCTATGGTTGATCTCTAGCTTCTTCTTCCTCCTCATGTCATGGTTCAAGCTTCAACCCTCACTTGTGATGTGAATCATGAAGCTTGAACACAAACTTGTAAGGTCTTAACATCCCCTACTTCACCATCCTACACTTGACTAGCGATCAAGTGTAGCGTGTTTCATACGCTAAAGAGTTTATTGTAAAGGTAGCTTGAGTTGGAGGGACTTCACGTGGATTATCTTCGGTACAAAGGTCATCGGAGGAAGCTCGTTCAAAATCTCAAGAGAAGCCTAGTAGAGTCGCGGGACTACTACACGGAGGAAGTGAAGAGAAGGACCGGTCTACAAAGGTTGTATTCTTGTTCTCTAGATGTAAATTAGTTTACATTTGGTATTGTCTAAATCTCTAGTTAAATATTCTAGGATTAGGGTTGTTTAGTATGATTTTTTTTTTGAAAATGGCATGGACGATGCCACCCGAAACCTTGCTGTCGTGCTAGGGAACCCATCAGTGGTATCAGAGACAGGCTAGAGATTTAGATGATGTTTGTTAGATTATGAAACCGAAACTACTCCCAAACATGAAACGCTAAAACCTAGTTTCTGTCTAAATTTTAAAGTCGTCGAAAAAAAATTTTAGCAACTGCAGAATGTTATATGAGATGTAACATGAACACTGAGCAAATACAAACCCAATCCACCTGTTTTGACCCGGTGAGAACCCCTAAAAATCCGAGCAGGCAGGCCCTATGTTGTCTTCTGGGCTTCATATTTGTTTGGTGTTCCGGTCTCTGGGTTTTGGTGTTTCAAGTGTTGCTTGTTTTTTCTAAAATTGCATGAGATGTTATTTTCTATAAAGGCAATTCGGAGTGTTTCGTAATTGTAACTCGAACTATTTTCCGCATTATTTAGACGGTGTTAAAAAGTTCGAACAGATATCAAATACCTACTTTAACCCTTGCCGGAAAAATTTCCAAGAGTTGGATTTTTTCCAAGTTAAAGAACATTCAAATATCATGCAAGTCATTCGATGGCCCCTCTAGAAGAACGAAACCCTAACTCAATTCTATGACCGTAAGAACCACCACCAAACCCTCGGGTTTGCGGTAGTTCCTCGGCGCCATAGGTGATGCAAGGGTTGGCCCTTCTATGTTTGGTCTATAGGTACTGTGGCATGTTCTGAGTATTTTTAAACTGCGCTCAAGTGCAGAACTTTTTGGATAATTTTGGGTGTTTGTTGATTCGATCGGAATGTTTAACATCGTCTAGCTATTTGATGACATGTTATGTTATCTGTTGCTTGGATATGTTATATTGGATCGTCGTGTTTTGAATAGCCGGGGGTTTTATGTGAGATGAGAGTTTTTATTTTCATTCATGTAAAATTCATTATATGTAATATTCTTTTATTGGGGCACTTCCGGGTTGAGGATGATGTCACTATTGTTGTATATTATTTACTTTTCCGCAATAGGATAGACACAAGACGGGGAGCACAAGTAACCGGGTTCTAGAGTCCAGTGGGAGACCATCTCGAGGAGTCGAGTCCGGGTCTCCTAACTCTAGAATTGGTAGGGTTGCTTGCCACTCTCGTAGGGGTCTAGAGATGTGGGTTTGGCTATTCATCGCGACAGTGGAATCCGTGTTTTATACTGGGTTAATTTAAAATACGGAATTCCTAGTATATCCAATATTTCAAATGTTATCTTCTGCTGCTAATATTCTGTGATGTGATCACTTTATATGAGTGAGACGAATGCTTTATTATTGTATATATGATATATAATAAACGTTGCTTATGTTCTACACCCGCGCTAGTCCCGCCTCGCTATGCCGTTAGTTAAGTAAACTAACGGTGTATAACGGGACACTGTGGCGAATGCCGATGGCAGAAGCGTACGTTGTATTTTCGTTTCTTCTGTGATGCTTAGGAAGCATAATTGATGGAATTTCATTAATGAGATTAATGAAAGAAAAGAAACCTAAAAGATGTTGTAGGATCAAATTTTCAAAATGGGTAGCTCTAGTTTTTGCTTTGCATAGCGGTATTCCTTGTAGAATATCCAGCACCTCATTCGATAAGGAAAAAGCTGTTAGTGATATGTATGCCCTAGAGGCCATTACTGTACATACGATGTATATTGTAGTGGATGCTTAGACATATATATGGAGAACTTTTTTGCTCGACATGATAATATTCTATCTGGTTGCTCTTTAACTTAACATGTACACTGATTGTCTCTATGTTACATGTTGATAAAGCCTTTAGGATAAGTACTTGACTACCAGGACTATGATGCATATCATACTAGTGGGGACATTGTAGTCTCTAAGTACATCCTTCAAATGTTCCTAGTCGCGGGTGTATCGAGACAGGGCATCGATATACAAGAGTAGACTAGCGTATAGCTTCTCGACCCATGTAGATGGGCGATGGATGATCCCATATCCATTGGTGTTTGACATCAGATATAGTTTACGGGTGCTCAGTGGAGACTGGGTATACTGTACGGACTCGCCGAGAACTCCCAGATTGTATTATACCTCACGTCAGATGGCAGTTCTCTAGTGACACTGGTACAGGTTAGTCTGTAGACCCGAGATCGTCAAAGAGTCTTGGGTGTTTCCCACTGTGCTTTGACTTCCACCTTACCACGTTCAAGAGAACGTGCAAAACGGTAGCTTCTGGGTACAGTCCCGAATCACATGGATGCAATGAGCGATAGGAGGGGTTTCGCCTCTCCCGGTATTAGGGGTTGATGTTGCGCTATGCTCGATTGGCTATAACAGGAAGTCCCAGGCTAAGGCTCTTTTAGAGATATACTGGTAAGTGTTATCAGTAGTTTCTCGACCCGTTATGAGCCTCATATCGACACGACTTATCGAGTTACTGGGGTCTGACGTTTACCACCCCTTGACGAGATATGCGACATAACAGACGGAGAGACCGGACTGTACGGTAGTGTTACTGACTGGATTCGCAAGGGTATGAGTAGGCTTGCTTGTTGATCATCTGATCGCTCAATACCCGGGTGGCCGTTACGTTTGGCAGACCGCTTGCTGCTTGTAGGTGTTTGATATGATCATCACCTACTGCCGTCGTATTGACTAGTCTTTAGAGTCCTACACAAGGGTTTCTTGGCTCAAGCGAAACGGAGTAGGAGCACATATGTGATATGTGCGGGACCGAGATTGATACGATATGAGATACCGTATTCTATTCTCGCGATTTGTGACATTGGTCGGTTATATGCGATAAAGCCGGGTTATCGATAAGTTGTTACAAATGATATTAGTCGGTTATATGTGATATAGCCGGATTATTAAATCTAGAGTTGATTTGATAATCTAATGTATAATTATATATTTGATATATTACATTACATTAACTAGTATTAGCTCACTTATAGTTTCTTTTCTTACTAGTTTGTGCATGTGTATATATGTGATATATATAAGTGTACATTATTTTGTGTCATGTTTGATGATACATGCAAGATGGGTGTATGAGACAAACACATATGATTATGATAATTATTAGGGTTTTTATTCATTTTGGTAAATACAAAATGGTGCGATTTTTTGATGGATGATAAGCTTGTAGAAGCTTGTAGTCATCATTGACCAAGTCTACACTTTTGTTTTACCATAGATATTTATTAACCCAACCAATTATCATAACCATAGTTAACTCTCTACAAGAGTTAAGCATGAGGGCTTTACTCACCCATGGTTGCAATAATTCATTTGGATAAGGATTAACTCAAATGATGAGTTCTTATTCTTCTTCCAAAAAAGCTTTCTAGCTTCAAAGGAGGTATGAGAAATTATGTGAGAAAATCAATTCTAAAATGAGCCCACTTCCTACTTCATCATCCTCTACTACTTGCCATTTAGTATTGGGTGTTCTCTTTACAAAAATCTTGACCTAGTGAAGAAATAGCTTAGGTCAGTGTCTCCTCGACGTAGATCATCTTCGACCTCGAAGACATCGAAGCAAGCATGTTCGTTTCGTCATGGGAGCCTCTCTAGAGTCCGAAGTTCACAATCACAGCGAATGGACTACTACATGGAGCTATTGAAGTGAAGGACCGGTCTACAAAGGTTGTATTCCTTGCTCACTTCTTATTGCAAAGTGTTTGCATTTAATATTCCGTCGATTTCTAGTTAACGATTCAAAGGTTAGCTAAAATGGCAAATTTTTTTAATTTGGCATGGACGATGCCTCCCGAAACCATGCTGCCGTCTAAGGTATCCCTGCCATGTTATCAGAGCCATGCTAGAAATTTATACGGATTTTGTAAAGATTACGAAATCAAAATACTCCGAAACTTGAAACGCAAAATTGTAGTTTCTGTCGATTTTAAATAATTGTCAAAAAATTTTTAAACAAGTACAGAGTGCTCTATGTGATCTAACATGAACACTAACAAAATTTAAGGCCGTTTGTGGAATTTTTGGCCGGCCACCATAGGCATGATCTCGGCCAAATCGGAGCCCCCTCCCCTGAATTTTTTTTTGTGTTCCAGTGACTTGATTTTGATGTTTCAGGTGTTGTTTGTTTTTGCTAATTTTGCATGTGATGTAATCTTACACTATAAATAATTCGGAGTGTTTCGTATACGTAGTTTTAACATTGTTTTGGGTTATTCGCATGTTATCTAGGCGAAGTTAAAATGTTCGATCGAATGTCAAAAACCTATTTTTCCAAGTTTAACGTATTCGGAAAAACATGCAAGTGATTCTATGAACCCTCTAGAAGAATGAAACCCTAACTCGACTTTTTAGATCACGGAACCGCGGTCAAACCCTAGGCTTTGCCGTTGTTCCGTGGTGACATGAGTGAGGCTTGGGTTTACCCTTCTACGGGATTTTGATGAGATCAAAAGTCCGTCGTAATCACGTAGCGTACGCGGATACTCGCCGGGTAAACTTAATAGATAGACACACCCCATAGCCCCGACCAAGTGACTGTAGGAGAACCCCGTCGCCAAAAGCATCCGTTCGGGTGCTCGCGGCAGCGGTGTTGCGCCTTAGTGCACTTCGTCGACGGCATCGGGGGGTGCGGCCGTCTACCAAAGTTTCCGACGAGCATTCGATCAGGATGTCGGGAATCTTATTGAATTGCCCGACTAGATATTGAAAAGTGTTTTCGAGATCGAGACAAAAATGCGGGGCTTATAATTGTTAGGCATGAGATGTCTAAGGAATTCATCTGGTTAGTCATGTGATGTCTAAGGTGGTTGCGGATTTCAACTGTTGTAGTTTTTCACTTTCTTTTCTGTGACCGTAAGTGTAATATGTGATGTATCGCCAGTTTCGTTGCTATGTGTCAACGACAATTGGGATACACATATTTACTTATGTTGATGACATGTGATGTTATGTGATGCATGGATATGTAATATTGGATCGTCGTGTTGTGAATACCCGGGGGTTTTATCTGAGATGAGAGTTTTTCATTTTCATTCATGTAAAATTCATTGTATGTAATATTCTTTTATTGGGGCACTTCCGGGTTGAGGATGATGTCACCATTGTATATTATTTACTTTTTAGCATTAGGATAGACACAAGACGGAGAGCACAAGTAACCGGGTTCTAGGGTCCAATGGGAGACCATCTCGAGGAGTCGAGACTGGGTCTCCTAACTCTAGAATTGGTAAGGTTGCTTGCCGCTCTCGTAGGGGTCTAGGGGTGTGGGAATGGATATTCATAACGGCCGTGGAATCCGTGTTTTATACAGGCTTAATTTAAAACACGGAAATCCTAGTATATCCAATATTTCATATGTTGTTTTCTGCTGCGATATATGTGATGTGATCATTTGATATATTGATGGGATGAATACAGGATATAGTATATGTGATATATTATATAGACGTTGCTTTCGTTTTACACCCGCGCTAGCACTGCCCCGCTCAGCCGTTAGTTACCTAACCTAACGGTGCACGAGGGGTTATCGAGGTGAATGCGGATGGCATAAGCGTATGTTGTATTTATCTGTGATGTTTAGGTAACTTAATATGATGGGACATCATTAATGAAATTAATGAAACTAAAAGAAACCTAAAGATGTTGTAGAAACTTGTCTTGAAAACTGGTAGATCTAGTTCTTGCTGTGCATAGCGGTATTCCTTGTAGATTATCCAGCACCTTATTCGATAAGGAAAGAGCCGAGATCCCTTCACCGGGAGTGACCTCTTTAGCAATAACTGGTAGATGCTACGACCCTCGGTTTTGTCTTTTAATTGCTTTTCTAGTTCTTGTTTTGCATAGTGGTATTTATGAAATATCCTGCACCTCATTCGATGAGGAAAGAGCCGACGATCCCTTCACCGGGAGTGACCTCTTTAGCAAAACTAGTGAAGGCCTCAAAAACAATCTTTTTTAAATTCACTCGATTTTACAACGATATCAAGTTCATTACGCAAAAGGTTTTCTTAAAAAACCTGTCGTATCCCTCCATCATTTAAGATAAGTACTACTTAGTATTCATTCTACGTTTGTTGACCATGTTAAGGCGTAGTGTGCGGTAGCTTATTAGTGCTTATCTGCATAAGCATATGATGCGATTGAATTAGGGTAGTCGTACGACTTTGTTGACCTTGTTAAAGATCGTGCGGGTGGGTTTAATTCAATCAGAAAATGACGGGTTGAACTTGGCTAGCTCTTATGGTTTGTTGACCATGTTAAGGTCATAAGTCGCTAGGAGCAAAATATTATCGGGAATTTTAAGTCTTGAAATTTGCAATGAGATTGCATACCTTCTATGAGATAGTTGGATCCCGATACCCACTGCGAGTAAGAGTTATTCCTGGGAGAGTTTTACACATTACAATTAGCCGATCAAGTAGGTGTCTTGAAAGGTGTCAACGGGGTTACACCCCTGGGAAAACGAGGTTTATTTTAATTAGGTCCGTGCGAAAGCACGGGGAACCTCCCTCAAATTACCGACACTGGCTTGGCTGAAAGATTGGCGAAATTGTAGGGTGTAATTAATCCCGGCTAGTCTTTCCTTTTAGTGTTTGAATGAAGATTTGACTAAAACAGTGGGAGCCATCCTGATTAGATAAAATAATAATCAATCTAATCTTGCAAGAGCATACGTTGAATGTTTTCTTCTTTATCTCTCCAGGTAGCGACCATGTCATGCCTTAATCATGATAATAATACGGATATATTGACCGAACCCACTTGTTATACTGCGCTAGGGAACGTTAGTCCCGCTCCAACTTATAATTGTTATAAGACCGAGCAGGAAATAGGGGATCACCAGGATTCTCGTGCCGCCCAAACGAGCAAAGTGCATGAAGATGCATCTTCTTCGGGTGTGTTCATTACAGAGAACTGTTTCTCAGTATCCTTTACGTCCTGGGTATGAGATACCGGATCAGGATCCCACATATGTAATCTGTTACATGGCTACAGATAGGTGGAGAACTAGGAATGGGTGATATGTTTCAAGAGTTGGAAATGGTGCAAGTGTTGCATCCAAGTATGTTGGTAGTTATCACCCCAGCAAATTCTTGTGGCATTGTAGACTAGGTTATATCAATGCGACCCGACTAGCTAAGTTACATAAGGATGCATATTTAAATCAGTTTGAACTTATATCTTGTGAAAATTTCCAATCATGTCACAAAGATAAGATGACCATAGCTCCGTTTATTGGAAACAGAGAAAGAGTTAGTGAACTCTTGGGATTGATACATGATGATGTATATAAGTCCCCTGTCTACACATGCCAGGACCGGTTCTTTGTACTTCATTATACTCACTGATGATCTCTCAAGATTCATACATATGTTCCTATTGAAACACAAGTCTAAAACTTTTGAGAAATTCAAAGAATATAAGTGAGAAGTAGAGAACGAAAACGGGTATAAGTATTTTATCCTTTGATGTGATCAGGGAGGAGAATACTTGAGCACAGAATTCCTGCACTATTCTAAAAGAGAATGAGATTCTCTCTCATCATTACTCCTCCGTATACACCACAGCACGTTGGTATATCGAGGCGGAGCAATCGCACCCTATGTGATAAAGTATGCTCTATGATGAGTACTACTGAGTTGCCTATTTCCTTTTGCGGGTTATGTACTTGAGAAGTTGCATACATATTGAATAGGGTTCCAACCAAATCAGGTTCCTACCACCCAATATGTGATATGGCATGGGAAGAGCTCGTCTCTTTAGGATGTTAAGATTTGGGGTTGTCCGGCCTATGTCTAAAAGCAAAATCCGGACAAGCTCGAAGCAAGGTCTGTTCTGTAGAAGTTTGTTGGATATCCCAAGTATTCGTAAGGGAATATCTTCTACCACACTGAGGAACAAAAAGTGTTTTATATCTCAGCGTACCACCTTTTAGAAAGGGAATTTATAGTGAAGAAATTAATGGTCATGAGGTAGAACTGGAAGAAGTTCCAGCTATACAAACTACAGTTGATGATTTGGTACAAACGGAGGATTCAATAGCTCCCAACGAACCTCAGCCTCTCCGCCGATCTATTAGGGTTCTTTAACAACTTAAGAGATACTTCGTTTTCTCTATGACAGTGGGAGCGAGGATTGTATCATGAGATGATGACCCAACTAGTTTCGTGCAGGCCATCAAGAGTGGGGACTCTATAAGAATGGCTGGATGCTAAGCGATCTGAGATGGATTCCATATACACCAACAAATTATGGACTTTGGTTGCTTTATCTGAAGGGTTAAATCCCCATTAGGAGCAAGTATATCTTGAGAAGATTACTTGGTGTACATGGAAAAGTTGAGAATTTCAATGCTAAGACTAGTTGTAAAAGGTTCTCGTCATATACCAGGTTTGGATAATGATGAAACCTTTTCTAGTGGCTATACTTAAGACCATCCGGATCCTACTTGCCATTGCTACATACCATGACTATGATACCTGGCGGTTGGGTGTCATGACTTATTTTCTAAATAGTAATTTAGAAGGGAACGTATATAAGTACACAACCAGAGGGCTTCATAGACAGTGGGAGCAGCGGAAACGTGTGCAAGTTGCTTTATGAGTTAAAGTAGGTATCGCGGAGTTGGAACATCTGTTTTGATGTGGTAGTCAAAGAGTTTGACTTCATCAAAATGGAAGATGAACCTAGTATATACAAAAAGGTAGTAGGGAGTATGGTGGTGATCCTTGTATTGTACATGGATGGCATACTCTTGATAGGAAAGGAGTTTTTTATGCTATGCTCAGTCATTCTCCTCTTATCAGATAGATTCTCCATAAAGGATCAAGGTGATACCTCCTAAATCCTGGGTTTTGGATCTATGAGATAGATCTAAATGGATGTTAGGATTCTCAATAGGTGTAGTGAGATTGTATCAATCGATCCTGGGGAGAATCGCTGGATGGTTTCCAAAGGGTAAGGATGAATGAATGTCAGTCACAGGCATTTTCTTTACCCTCATTGGAGGGATGGTATGTTGAAAGAGTTCCAAGCTAGATACCATGGCATACTAGACGATAAAGGCGGGATACATTGCTACCAAAAATGCTACCAAAGAGGTAGTCTGGATGTATATAGTTTATGAGATGAAATCCGTTCCTACCATTGTGTGAAAATGGAGTTGTGGCTTTGGACTAGGAATGTCACGACCCGAAGGTACGGAACGTGACTGGCACTTAGATTACGAGACGTCTAAAGGCGTACCGTAACCTAAGTCAGCCAAAGCCCAGAAAAATCTAAACCAAAATCAAAAGAGAGTGAAGGAAAACCTTTAATGAAGACGATTTTCAAATCAATTAAGTTGCAAAGAATCCCTTTTTAGAAACATCATAAAATTTCAGAAAATTTCGGCAGGGTCTCCCCTGTATTTTCTATCCCCCAAAATGGGTACAACAAGATAATAATACTGTAATCATAAAAATGGCATCCCCAAGCGGGAGCTAGCTCTTCGCCCAAGGCGAATCACAACCACATGCAATATAATAGCAATATCAAGAAAAGAGCATGAAAGAAACGCAAAATATCAGAAACACAACGCCGGCTCAAGTGAGCTCGACCCAAAAGAAACCACAAATATACAATCTCTCAGTCTCATCACTAGGTCGCATATACAATATAAAGTGGTAGATGGAGACTACTAGATACAATGATAAAGCAAAAGAAATAAAGTGTGCTCGCAACCCATATACGGGCGATGTCGCGAGTCTGCACAAAAGGAGCTGATAATAAGATAGCCCGCCGCTTTAAGACTGACGGGTCCGACCTGCAAGACACTGTGGCACAACGTGGGTGAGTTGCCAGCTCGTGAGTAAATATAACATCGTATAAGGCAATCATAAGAATGCGCGCAATGCACCACAACATGCATGTCCATATGTGATATAATTTCTCTAGTATGCCTGCACAGGTATGCAATGTCATTATTAAGTCTTTAAGTGTTTTAAATGCTAAGGGTATTGAATTCTTAACTTTAAAAAAATGAATATCTGTATAATAGCTAAGTACCATCAAGAAATCATCTGAAAACCCGTGTCAAGCATCGACACCAAATAGGAATCATATCTGTCTCAATATCGGGCTCCGTCAGTCCGGATCGGCCCATATCATAAATCTCACGACAACGGTCGGTATCCTCCGGATATCCGCCGTGCCAGACATCACCGGTAGGTAGTCTTCCCCTGCCAGGCTCATCGTCTACAACTCGATCTTCTTGCCCCGGGGTACCATACCGGGCCCACCAAGTACCCGAAACGGTTCATCCACTCCTCGAATCGGGTCTCGAAATCCAACAGAAAACATGAAAACTCATGGTGGGCGACACATACATCACGAGAAAACCACAACTTTGTTTTGAAAATGATAAATATAAGGTTTTGTTAAATTCTTGCGGTTTTCCCCAAAAATCCAGAAATCGCAGCAATACTGAAATCCTCAAGAAAATCATAATGTCCACATGTTATATATGATATCAATTCATACGATGTGAATTTTGCTAGAAATCTATATAAATATGATGATGATGCGAGGTATACGTATGCTATGCAATTTCATATATCAAGTATGAATGCAAGTGGCGATATTATGATAAACAGGTTCTATAGTGCACGTGGCATTGCAATTACCAAAGGCGTGTGTGTCACATGAATGGTGCGCATGCAACAGATGCCAATGGTAATGGTGTTCGTGTCCTACAAAGTGATATCGCATAAGTATGGATGAATGTCCATGCAATCTAATATACTGTTCGCTATAAGGGTATGCAGTGTACATGAATGGATAAGCTAGCTAACAATATGAATCTTGCAAAAAGTAGGGTAATCCTAACTAGGGGGCGTCTCACGCCATTCAGACGATTCCCCCATAGATGAATACATCTACTCACCTGAAATCCCCGCTAATCTGATCCGACCACCGCCTTGCCTTTACGCGCCGTGTCCGATGTTTCCCCGACCGATCCTATATTTGCACAACACCAAGCATAAGATTACATAACCTAAAACGATGCAAGACACATTATACAAATATCGACGCTCTCGAATTAAACATAACACGCACTCGGTGCGCGGGAAAACGCACGAAAATCGCTAACCTTTAACTAGAATCGTCATTTCGGGGAAATCGACAAAACTACAACCCGACTAGACGAAACCCCGCGTTCACACACTCTAATATTCCTATACGAAGCTAATTATATCGCTAACATAACGCAATTTGATCGCATTCAAATTTTGTAAAAATCTAGTAAGCAATTTGCTTACCGATTCGATACAAACATCGCATTTTGTCGATTTAGCGAGCATAACACTACACTATTAACCACTCCAATCAATTAGATAACCAAACCCTAACTTAAATCCAACCACCATGCTACAAACCCTAATTTAAAATCAAATCCTTCTCTTGATTTTCCTAAACAAACATTTACTACTAAACTAATACTTCAAATTTCAATTCTAGCATATATAAACTACAAGTTAGCAAACTAGTTTAGGATTTATACCTCCTAAGCTATGATCCTCTTGCAATTAGCCTCTAAATATGCCTCCTTTCTCCACTTCTGAAACAAATTAGGGTTTGGGAAAGGTTGTATTAGTGTTTTGGTTTGAATGGAGATGGAAATTGTGAATTTTTATTGAATTTTTAGCAAGAAAAAGAAGCAAAAAGAGGTGGGGAGAGAGGGAAATCTGCAGCTTTGGGGGTCGGCCAGCAGCAAGGGTGAGGAGGTGGGGAAATTTGGAGAAGTTTCTAGGTCAATAAACACCCCATGTTGTCATTTAATGCTTTCATGTCAACAATTTACAAAAAAAACCTCATTTCACACCATTTTTCCATTAAATTTCCCACCCTAAAACCAAAAGTTTGCAAGTCATGATATAATTTTATTAACACCATATTTTAGCTTATAAAGACTCCTAATTATGAAAATTACCTAATTAAATTTGTATTTATCACTAATTTCATGTATTTAAAAAGGCTTAAAATAATAAAAAATTAATTAATTACGAAAAAAATTTATTTAACTAGAAAATTATAAGTGACATTTTAGTGAAAAAATTATAGTAATATCTTATCTAAATTTTGTATAATTAGATCTACAATGAAAAATACCTATTTTGACCTTTTACGGAAAAAGCCGAAAAATTAGCCGATTACCGAAAAACTGCCTAAACGATTTTCGAAGGGTTACAATCTTCCACCCTTAAAGAAATTTGGTCCCCGAATTTAGAATTTAACTACGCGTACCTTCAAAAAGATGGGGATATCTCTTCCTCATCTCGACCTCGGTCTCCGAGGTGACCTTCTCGCTGTTCGGGCCACGCCAAAGGACCTTGACAGACGATATGACCTTCGACCTCAATTTCTTCACCTGCCGATCCAAGATGACCACCGGCTGCTCGGTGAAAGAAAGATCACGCTCTAGCTGGATCGTCTGGTGCTGAATCGCCTGGGAAGGATCATGAAGGTACTTGCGGAGCATCGAGACATAGAATACGGGGTGAACATCGGGGAAGCTGGGCGGAAGAGCTAACCGATAAGCGACTGGACCAACACGCTCTAGGATCTCGAAAGGACCAACATATCTAGGACTCAGTTTCCCTTTCCGCCCAAATCTCATCACACCTTTCATCGGAGAGACCTTCAGGAAAACATGATCGCCAACAGCAAACTCGAGTCGGCGACGACGCTTGTCAGCATATGATTTCTGCCTGCTCTGTGCCGCTCTCATCCTGTCCCGAATCAGCTGTATCTTCCCGGTCGTCTCCTGTACGATCTGCTGGCCCAAAATACTGCTCTCCCTAAGCTCTGTCCAACATACAGGCGATCGACATCTCCTCCCATATAAAGCCTCGAAAGGTGCCATCTGAATCGTCTCCTGGAAGCTATTATTGTAGGAAAACTCGATCAAAGGCAAATGACGATCCCAGCTACCACCGAAATCTAAAACACAAGCTCTGAGCATGTCCTCAAGAGTCTGAATAGTATGCTCCGACTGACAGTCAGTCTGAGGATGAAAGCCTGTGCTAAAACTCAATCGGGTGCCCAATCTTCCTGGAGTTTCTGCCACAATCGGCTGGTAAACTGGGTGCCACGGTCGGACACGATGCAAGTCGGAACACCATGCAGTCGCACTATCTTACCAATATAAACCTGGGCGTACTGAGAAAATCCGAAAGCGGTCTTCACTGGCAGGAAGTGAGCCGCTTTCGTCAGTCGATCAACAATCACCCATATAGAGTCGTACCTCGACTGGTCCTGGGTAGACCCACAATGAAGTCTATGGAGACCTGCTCCCACTTCCACTCAGGGATGGGCAAAGGCTGTAACTCGCCGGCTGGCCTCCGGTGCTCGGCCTTGACTTGCTGACAAGTCAAGCATCTCGACACAAAGTCTGTAATATCCTTCTTCATCTCGTCCCACCAGTAAACCTCTCTCAAATCACGGTACATCTTGGTGGAACCTGGGTGAACACTGTATACTGATCTATGTGCCTCCTCGAGAATATCACGCCTCAGTCCCTCTGAATCTGGCACACACAGTCGAGTCCCAAATCAAAGTATCCCTTGATCATCAATCAAGAACTCAGAAACTCTGCCCTGCCGAATCTGCTCAATAATCTCTAAGATACGGGCATCGCCGGACTGTGCCTCGCGGATACGGTCAAGTAAATGTGGGCATGCTCTGAAATGGGCCAGCTGTCCCCCTGTAGGAGTAAACTCGAACTGCACTCTGCTATCACAGAACACCTGCCAATCCGCCGTCGACTGCATCTGTACTGTGCTCAAACAAGATAAACTACCTCCGGACCTCCTACTCAAAGCATCTGCCACCACATTCGCCTTGCCCGGATGGTTTAAAATCTCGCAGTCATAATCCTTCACCAACTCCATCCAACGGCGCTGTCTCAGGTTCAGGTCTCGCTGCTGGAAGATATACTTCAAACTCTTGTGGTCAGTAAATATCTGGCACGACTCACCGTATAGGTAATGTCTCCAGATCTTAAGTGCAAATACCACTGCAGCCATCTCCAAATCATGGGTGTGGTAGTTCTGTTCGTGTTTCCTCAGCTGCCGAGAAGCATACACGATAACTCTGTCGTGCTGCATCAACACACATCCCAGCCCCACTCTAGAAGCATCACAATATACCACGAACCCGCCTGATCCTGAAGGCAATGCTAACACTGGTGCAGTAGTCAGACGAGTCTTCAACTGCTGGAAACTATCCTCACATGCCTGGGTCCAATCAAAAGGAACCCCCTTCCGGGTCAACCCGGTCAAAGGTGCAGCAATGCGGGAGAAATCCTGGACAAAACGTCGATAATAGCCGGCCAGACCTAGAAAGCTGTGAACCTCTGTAACTGATACTGGTCTAGGCCAACGCTGAACTACCTCGATCTTCTTCGGGTCCACACAAATACCGTCTCTCGTCACCACATGACCCAAGAAATCGACACTGTCTAACCAGAATGCGCACTTGGAAAATTTGGCGAACAGCTGATGCTCCCTCAAAGTCTGCAATGTGATACGTAAGTGCTGCTCATGTTCCTCCCGGCTCCGAGAATAAACCAAGATGTCGTCAATGAACACAATGATGAACTGATCGAGATATGGCCTGAATATGCGGTTCATCAAATCCATAAATGCTGCCGGGGCATTGGTGAGCCCGAACGACATCACCAAGAACTCGTAATGACCATATCGAGTACGGAAGGCGGTCTTCGGAATTTCCTCCTTCCGAACCCGCAACTGGTGATAACCTGACCGTAAATCAACCTTCGAGAAGAACCCTACACCCTGGAGCTGATCAAATAAGTCATCAATGCGGGGTAGGGGATACCTGTTCCGTACAGTAACCCGGTTCAACTGACGATAATCAATGCATAAACGCATACTTCCGTCCTTCTTCTTAACAAACAAGACGGGAGCACCCCAAGGTGACACACTCGGTCTGATAAGCCCTTTGTCCAGCAAGTCCTGTAACTGATCCTTTAGCTCTCTCAGCTCCGCCGGGGCCATCCGATAAGGCGGTATAGAGATAGGCCCCGTGCCAAGGATCAAGTCAATACAGAACTCAATCTCGCGCTCTGGTGGCAGACTAGGCAGCTCGTCAGGGAATACATCAGGGAACTCTCTCACAATAGGGACCTGGTCCAAAGGAACCTCTGTGGAGCTAGTATCACAAATATAGGCTAAGAATCCCTGACACCCTTTTCTCAAGAGCTGGCCAGCGCGAAGAGAAGAAATCAAGCTGGGAAGGGTAGCACTACGATCTTCCTGAATAATAAGAACTGGCTCACCAGGAAAACTGAATCTGACTGCTTTCTCACGGCAGTCCACGGATGCATAACAGGTGGCTAGCCAGTCCATACCAAGAAGAACGTCAAAGTCTAGCATATCGAGGAGAATCAAATCAACTGAAGAATCTCTCTCCCCGATACGAACGAAACATGATCGGTACACAAAACGGGCAACAAAAGACTCGCCTACCGGTGTAATAACGACAAGCGGCTGATCTAACGGAGAAGACACTCGGCCCAACCTCGGTGCAAAGTACGTGGATACATAGGAATGTGTCGAGCCTGGATCAAATAATACCCGTGCATCAAAAGAACATACTGGCAGAGTACCTGTCATGACGGCATTGGATGCCTGTGCATCCTGAGGAGTCAATGCGAACACTCGGGCCTGTCCACCACTAATAGCTGGCTGTCCTCTGCCTCTACCTCGGCCTCTACCTCTGCCCCTGTCGCCTCGCCCTCTCGGAACTGGACCGCCACGCCCACGGCCTCTAGAAGCATCTGGCTGGCGTGGAGCATCGTCAGGAGCAGGAAGTAAAGCTCTCTGAGAAGGTGGTGAGGGTGGTAAAGTCACATGCGGGACTGTCGCCGCGCCCTGGCGCCCTATGGTACAGTCTCTGACACGGTGGTACTGACTCCCACACCGAAAACATCCTGGAGACGACTGCTGGGTCTGTGGATATGAACCAAATAACTGACCTCGTCTCAATCCTCTGCCTCCACCATCTCCCGGAAATAATCTATCGCGGTGTCTGCCCATCTGCCGCTGAGCTGGCGTATCAGTACGGATCCTCTTCGGCCCAGAAATGACCAGAGTCTCAGAAATACGCTCCTCCAAAAGTAAGGCTACATCCATCACGGCAGCGTATGTATCAAAGTGCTGGGTGCCGATGGCAAGGAATAGCTGTGTATCAAGCCCTCGTACAAACCTCTTTATTCTCTTCTCTTATGTGTCGACTAGGTACGGAGCATATCGAGACAACTGGGTAAACTGTATATCATACTCCGACACTGTCATCCCAGGAGTCTTGCGCAAAGACTCAAAACTATGGGCTCGAGCATCTTGGACACTCTCCGGAAGAAAACGGGCAAGAAATGCAGCCGTAAACTCATCCCAGGTCATAGAAGGCAGACCTGCAGCTCGGCCTCTCTCTACTGAGTCGTACCATGTCTGGGCAAGACCCTCCAGACGAAAACTCATAAACTCCACCAATCTATCATCAGAACACCTCAACGAACGGCAAATCCGAGCAATCCTATCAAGAAATGCCTATGGGTCCTCTGTCGCATCTGTACCGGCAAAAGCTGGAGGTCTCAATCTCATGAACTCCTGTAGTGAAATAGGGATAGTCTCCGTAGTAGCAGCAAGAGTGATCATTTGTGCAGCAGGTACGATCGTGGTCTGTGCGGTGGAAGGAACGTCCTCGGATCTCTGTGCCCGGCTGGACTCAACTAAAGATCCCATCATCTGCCGCAACTCTTGCATGCCGGCCTCTAATCTTGCAATACGGTCAGGATAAGGCGGATCAGTATGACACTGAGAGGTAGGCGTATCCTCCCGCTCGATCCTCGCCTCAGACGGGCCCGCTCGAATCTCATCCCTAGCGGCAGCCCGCTGAGCTCTCATAGTCTTTGGCGGCATCGAAGCTGGAATAAGAAACAGGACTGATAAGGACATTGCAATTGAATCAAGGAATGCAAGGAATCAAGAAAGGAAATACAAGCAATTATGTCCTAAGGTCACTTAGGCGGAGTACCGTATCGTAAGTATGCCGCGGATCATACCCACGCTACGCCACTCTGCTTAAGTCACCTACTCCATCTACCAAGGTCGTCCTACACTCAGAAAGGTAAAACCTACGCTCTGATACCAACTTTGTCACGACCCGAAGGTACGGAACGTGACTGGCACTTAGATTACGAGATGTCTAAAGGCGTACCGTAACCTAAGTCAGCCAAAGCCCAGAAAAATCTAAACCAAAATCAAAAGAGAGTGAAGAAAAACCTTTAATGAAGACGATTTTCAAATCAATTAAGTTGCAAAGAATCCCTTTTTAGAAACATCATAAAATTTCAGAAAATTTCGGCAGAGTCTCCCCTGTATTTTCTATCCCCCAAAATGGGTACAACAAGATAATAACCCTGTAATCATAAAAATGGCATCCCCAAGCGGGAGCTAGCTCTTCGCCCAAGGCGGATCATAACCACATGCAATATAATAGCAATATCAAGAAAAGAGCATGAAAGAAACGCAAAATATCAGAAACACAACGCCGGCTCAAGTGAGCTCGACCCAAAAGAAACCACAAATATACAATCTCTCAGTCTCATCACTAGGTCGCATATACAATATAAAGTGGTAGATGGAGACTACTAGATACAATGATAAAGCAAAAGAAATAAAGTGTGCTCGTAACCCACCTACGGGCGATGTCGCGAGTCTGCGCAAAAGGAGCTGATAATAAGATAGCCCGCCGCTACAAGACTGACGGGTCCGACCTGCAAGACACTGTGGCACAACGGGGGTGAGTTGCCAGCTCGTGAGTAAATATAACATCTAATAAGGCAATCGTAAGAATGCACGCAATGCACCACAACATGCATGTCCATATGTGATATAATATCTCTAGTATGCCTGCACAGGTATGCAATGTCATTATTAAGTCTTTAAGTATTTTAAATGCTAAGGGTATTGAATTCTTAACTTTAAAAAAATGAATATCTGTATAATAGCTAAGTACCATCAAGAAATCATCTGAAAACCCGTGTCAAGCATCGACACCAAATAGGAATCATATCTGTCTCAATATCGGGCTCCGTCAGTCCGGATCGGCCCATATCATAAATCTCATGACAACGGTCGGTATCCTCCGGATATCCGCCGCGCCAGACATCACCGGTAGGTAGTCTTCCTCTGCCAGGCTCATCGTCTACAACTCGATCTTCTTGCCCCGGGGTACCATACCGGGCCCACCATGTACCCGAAACGGTTCATCCACTCCTCGAATTGGGTCTCGAAATCCAACAGAAAACATGAAAACTCATGGTGGACGACACATACATCACGAGAAAACCGCAACTTTGTTTTGAAAATGATAAATATAAGGTTTTGTTAAATTCTTGCGGTTTTCCCCAAAAATCCAAAAATCGCAGCAATACTGAAATCCTCAAGAAAATCATAATGTCCACATGTTATATATGATAAATGTCTATGATATCAATGCATACGATGTGAATTTTGCTAGAAATCTATATAAATACGATGATGATGCGAGGTATACGTATGCTATGCAATTTCATATATCAAGTATGAATGCATGTGGCGATATTATGATAAACAGGTTCTATAGTGCACGTGGCATGGCAATTACCAAAGGCGTGTGTGTCACATGAATGGTGCGCGTGCAACAGATGCCAATGGTAATGGTGTTCGTGTCCTACAAAGTGATATCGCATAAGTATGGATGAATGTCCATGCAATCTAATATACTGTTCGCTATAAGGGTATGCAGTGTACATGAATGGATAAGCTAGTTAACAATATGAATCTTGCAAAAAGTAGGGCAATCCTAACTAGGGGGCGCCTCGCGCCATTCAGACGATTCCCCTATAGATGAATACATCTACTCACCTGAAATCCCCGCTAATCCGATCCGACCACTGCCTTGCCTTTACGCGCCGTGTCCGATGTTTTCCCGACCGATCCTATATTTGCACAACACCAAGCATAAGATTACATAACCTAAAACGATGCAAGTCATATTATACAAATATCGACGCTCTCGAATTAAACATAACACGCACTCGGTGCGCGGGAAAACGCACGAAAATCGCTAACCTTTAACTAGAATCGTCATTTCGGGGAAATCGACAAAACTACAACCCGACTAGACGAAACCCCGCATTCGCACACTCTAATAGTCCTATACGAAGTTAATTATATCGCTAACATAACGCAATTTGATCGCATTCTAATTTTGTAAAAATCTAGTAAGCAATTTGCTTACCGATTCGATACAAACATCGCAATTTTGTCGATTTAGCGAGCATAACACTACACTATTAACCACTCCAATCAATTAGATAACCAAACCCTAACTTAAATCCAACCACCATGCTACAAACCCTAATTTAAAATCAAATCCTTCTCTTGATTTTCCTAAACAAACATTTACTACTAAACTAATACTTCAAATTTCAATTCTAGCATATATAAACTACAAGTTAGCAAACTAGTTTAGGATTTATACCTCCTAAGCTATGATCCTCTTGCAATTAGCCTCTAAATATGCCTCCTTTCTCCAATTCTCAAACAAATTAGGGTTTGGGAAAGGTTGGATTAGGGTTTTGGTTTGAATGGAGATGGAAATTGTGAATTTTTATTGAATTTTTAGCAAGAAAAAGAAGCAAAAAGAAGTGGGGAGAGAGGGAAATCTGCAGCTTTGGGGGTCGGCCAGCAGCAAGGGTGAGGAGGTGGGGAAATTTGGAGAAGTTTCTAGGTCAATAAACACCCCATGTTGTCATTTAATGCTTTCATATCAACAATTTACAAAAAAACCTCATTTTACACCATTTTTCCATTAAATTTCCCACCCTAAAACCAAAAGTTTGCAAGTCATGATATAATTTTATTAACACCATATTTTAGCTTATAAAGACTCCTAATTATGAAATTTACCTAATTAAATTTGTATTTATCACTAATTTAATGTATTTAAAAAGGCTTAAAATAATAAAAAAATAATTAATTACGAAAAAAATTTATTTAACTAGAAAATTATAAGTGACATTTTAGTGACAAAATTATAGTAATATCTTATCTAAATTTTGTATAATTAGATCTACAATGAAAAATACCTATTTTGACCTTTTACGGAAAAAGCCGAGCCGATTACCGAAAAACTGCCTAAACGATTTTCGAAGGGTTACAAGGAACCCCCGTCCCATCAGTGATCCAGACATATTCTTAGGCAGTATCACCTGATCATGGAGATGGCTGATCTCCAGGGAGATCGAGGTTAGGAGAGTAGAGACAGAGAAGAACAGCGCTGATCCACTCACAAAGGCCTATTTCCCAGTAGAGACTTTTATTGGATGGTTGAGTATGTGATACTTCAACCACTGCTGATTGTTTGGTATGAGATACTACAACGGATGGCCCTAGTGCAAGTGGGAGATTGTTAGTGATATGTATGCCCTAAAGGCCATTACTGTACATACGATGTATATTGCAGTGGATGCTTGGACATATATATGGAGGACTTTCTTGCTCGACATGATTGTATGCTATCTGGTTACTATTTATCTTAACATGTACACTGATCGTCTCTATGTTACATGTTGATAAAGCCCTTAGGATTAGTACTTGACTACCAGGACTATGATGCATATCATACTAGTGGGGACTGTGTAGTCTCTAAGTACATCCTTCAAATGTTCTTAGTCGTGGGTGTATCGAGACAGGGCATCGATATACCAGAGTACTAGCGTATAGCTTCTCGACTCATGTAGATGGGTGATGGAAGATCCCATATCCATTGGTGTTTGACATCAGAGATAGTATACGGGTGCTCAGTGGAGACTGGGTTCACTGGACGGACTCACCGAGAACTCCCTGATGGTATTATACCTCACGTCAGATGGCAGTTCTCTGGTGACACTGGTACAGGTTAGTCTGTAGACTCGAGATCGTCATAGAGTCTTGTGTGATTCCAACTGTGCTTTGATTTCCACCTTACCACGTTCAAGAGAATATGCAAAACAGTTGATTTTGGGTACAGTCCCGAATCACATAGAGGAAATGAGCGATAGGAGGGGTTTCGTCTTTCCCGGTATTGGGGGTTGATGTTGCGCTGTGCTCAATTGGCTATAACAGGAAGTCCCTGGCCACGGCTGCTTTAGAGATGTACTGGTAAGTGTTATAAGTAGTTTCTCGAAACGTTATGAGCCTCATATCGACACGACTTATCGAGTTACTGGTGTCTGACGTTTACCACCCCTAGACGAGATATGCGACAAATCAGACGAAGAGACCGGACTGTACGGTAGTGTTACTGACTGGATTCGCAGGATTATTAGCAGTCTTGCTAGTTAATCTTCTGATCACTCAATACCCGGATGGCCGTTATGTTTGGCAGTAAGCTTGCGGCTTGTAGCTGTTTGATATGATCATCACCTACTTCCGGCGTATTGACGAGTCTTTAGAGTCCTACACAGGGGTTTCCTGGCTCAAGCGAAATGGAGTTGGAGCACATATGTGAAATGTGTGGGACCGAGATTGATACGATATGAGATACCGTATTCTATTCTCGCGATTTGTGGCATTGGTCAGTTGTATGCGATATAGCTGGGTTATCGGATCAAGTGTTGATTCGATAAGTTGTTACACATGATATTAGTCGGTTATATATGATATAGCCGGATTATTAAATCAAGAGTTGATTTAATAATCTAATGTATAATTATATATTTGATATATTACATTACATTAACTAGTATTAGCTCACTTATAATTTCTTTTCTCACTAGTTTGTGCATGTGTATATATGTGATATATAAAAGTGTACATTATTTTGTGTCATGTTTGATGATACATGCAAAATGGGTGTATGAGACACACATTTATGATTGTGATAATTATTATGGTTTTTATTCATTTTGGTAAATACAAAATGGTGGGATTTTTTCATGGATGATAAGCTTGTAGAAGCTTGTAGTCATCATTGACCAAGTCCACCGTTTTGTTTTACCATAGATATTTATTAACCCAACCAATTATCATAACCATAGTTAAGTTTCTACAAGAGTTAAGCATGAGGGCTTAACTCACCCATTATTGCAATAATTCATTTGGATGAGGATTAACTCATATGATGAGTTCTTCTTCTATTTCTTTTTCTTCTTCTTCCAAAAAAAGCTTTCCAGCTTGGAGGTATGAGAAATATTGTGAGAAAATCAATTCTAAAGTGAGCCCACTTCCTAATTCATCATCCTTTACTACTTGCCATTTAGTATAGGATGTTCGCTTCACAAAGTTCTTGACTTAGTGAAGAAATAGCTTGGGTTAGTGTCTCCTCGACGTAGATCATCTTCGGCCTCGAAGACATCGAAGCAAGCATGTTCGTTTCTTCACGGGAGCCTCTCTAGAGTCCGGAGTTCTTGATCACAGTGAAGGGAATACTACATGGAGCTATTTATGTGAAGGACCCGTCTACAAAGGTTGTATTCCTTGCTCACTTCTTATTGCAAAGTGTTTGCATTTGATATTCCGTCAATTTCTAGTTAACGATTCAAAGTCAGGGTTAGCTAAAATGCCAAATTTTTTAATTTGGCATGGGCGATGCCTCTCGAAACCTTGCTTCCGTCTTAGGTATCCCTGCAAAAGCCGAGATCCCTTCACCGGGAATGACCTCTTTAGCGAAACTAGCAGATGCTACAACCCACACGGTTTTGTTTTTTATTGCCTTTTTAGTTCATGCTTTGCATAGCGGCACTCCTTGTAGAATATCCAGCACCTTATCCGATTTGGAAAGAGCCGAGATCCCTTCACCGGGAGACCTCTTTAGCAAAAGCCTTAAAAACACTCCTTTTCAAAATCACTCAATTCTACATCAATAACAAGTTCATTACGCAAAAGGTTTTCTTAAAAACCTGTCGTAACCCTCCGTCATTTTAGATAAGTACTACTTAGTATTCGTGCTACGTTTATTGACTATGTTAAGGCATAGTGTGCGGTAGCTAATTAGTGCTTATCCGCCTAAGCATAAGATGCGATTGGATTAGGGTAGTCATGCTACTTTGTTGACTATGTTAAGGGTCGTACGGTTGGATTTAATTCAATCAGGAAATGACGGGTTGAACTTGGCTAGCACTTATGATTTGTTAACTATGTTAAGGTCATAAGTTGCTAGGGGAAAAATATTAACGGGAATTTCAAGGTTGAAATTTGCAATGAGATTGCATACCTTCTATGAGATAGTTGGATCCCGATACCCACTGCGAGTAAGAGTTACTCCTGGGAGAATTTTACACATCATAATTAGCCAATCAAGTAGGTGTCTAGAAAGGTGTTAACGGGGTCACACCCCTGAGAAAATGAGGTTTATTTTAATTAGGTCCGTGTGAAATCACGGGGAACCTCCCTCAAAGAACCAGCACTGGCCTAGCTGAATGATTGGCGAACTTGTAAGGCGTAATTAAACCCGGTTAGTCTTACCTTTTAGGGTTTGAGGTAAGATTTGATAAAAACAGTGGGAGCCATCCTGATAAGAGAAGATAATAAACCAATCTAATCTTGCAAAGAGCGCATGCCAAGTGATTATCCTTCTCTCTCTCCTAGTAGCGACCAATGTCACACCTTAATCAAGATAATAATATGGATGTATTGACCGAACCCGTTTGTTATACTGAGCAGGGGAACATTGGTTCCGCTCAAACTTATAAGTGTTATAATTCCAAGGAGGAAATAGGGAATATACGGATTACCATGCCACCCATACGAAGAATAAGCATGTCGATGCATCTTCTTCGGGTGTGTTAGTTACAGAGAACTGAGAACTGGTTCTCAATACACTTTACGTCCTGGGTTTGTGATACCGGATTAGGATCCCGCATATGTAATATGTTATATGGGCTACAGAAAGGTAGAGAACAGGGAAAGGGTGATATATCTCTTTGTATTAGAGAATGGTGCAAGTGTTGCAGCCTAATCAAATAGCAGATATTACCTTGTATTACCAAATACATTGATTCTGAACTAATGTTATTATATACCGAACCTGATATACAACATTACATCAGTTTCTTTATTACGTTAAAGAAGGATATAATTCTGTATTGGCGGATAATGTTGTGAACATTTTTGCTTAATCAAGAGTTGATTGAATCAGGCACGTTATGTAATAGCATATAAGTTCTAAATCAAACCACAGTTCAAAGTATATAGAACACATACAAGAGGAGTAGTTCAGAAATGAACGAATCCTTCTTGTGGCATTGTAGACTTGGTCATATCAATGCGACACGACTAGCTAAGTTACATAAGGATGAATATGAGAATCTGTTCGAATTTTCATCTTATGATACTTGCCAGTCTTATCTCAAAGGTAAAATGATCAATACTCCGTTTACTGGAAACAGAGAAAGAGTTATTGAACTCTCGGGATGGATACATGTTGATGTATGCAGTCTTATGTCTACAAATTCCATGGTTGGTTTTTTGTACTTCATTATATTCACTGATCTTCTCTCAAGATTCGGACATATGTTCCTGTTGAAACACAAGTCTGAAACTTTAGAGAAATTCAAAGAATATAAGCTTGAAGTTAAGAACCAGACGGGTAGAAGTATTAAGTCTATCGATGTGATCAAGAAGGAGAATACTTGCGCATGGAGTTCCTGGAGTTTCTGAAAGAAGAATGGGATTCTCTCTCAGCTTACTCCTTCGTATACGTCACAGGAAAATGGTGTATCGGGGCGGAGGTATCGCACCCTATATGATATGGTGCGCTCTATGATGAGTACTGCTGAGTTACCTGATTCCTTTTGGTGTTATGCACTTAAGAAGTTGCAAACCTATTGAATGGGGTTCCATCTAAGTTCCTACCACTCCATATGAAATATGGATTGGAAACAGACCATGTTTTCAAATGAGTTAAGATATAGGGTTGTCCGGCCTATGTTGAAAGGCAAAATCCAGAAAAACTCGAGGCACAATCAGTTCTTTGCAAGTTTGTGGAATATCCAAGGAATTCACAAGGATATATCTTCTACCATGCTAAGGAACAAAAGGTGTTTGTTTCTCAATACACCACCTTTTTGGAAAAGGAATTTCATGTAAAAGAAATTAGTGCCAATGAGGTAGAGTTGGAAGAAGTTCCAGTTACACAAACTAGAACTGATGATTTATTGGAACCAGAGGATTCAGTAGTCTCCAACGAACCCCAGCTTCTCCGTAGATCAAGTAGGGTTCCTCATCCACCTAAGAGATACTACGGTTTTCTCATTGATGGTGGGAGCTAGGATTACATCATGATCGATGATGGCCCAAATAGGTTCATACAGGCCATCACAAGTGGAGACTTTGTGAAATGGCTGGATGCTATGCGATCAAAGATGGAATGCATGTACACTAACAAAGTATAACTTTGAATGTTGCACCTGAAGGGGGAAAACCCATTGGGAGCAAATAGATCTTGAGAAGTTCTTTGTGTAAATAGAAAAGTTGAGACTTTCAAAGTTATGCTTAAGTCCATCAGGATCAATGCGCTCATCGCGGAGTTGGAACATCTATTTTGATGTGGCAGTCAAAGAGTTTGACTTCATCAAAAAGATAGATGAACGTTGTATATACAAGAAGGTTGTAGAGACTAAGGTTATCTTCCACATATTGTACGTAGATGACATACTCTTGATAGGAAATGGTTTCCTATGCTACACTCGGTCAAGCTCCTCTTATCATGAGGATTCTCAATAGAATATCTGGATGGTACCGACTACATCTTGTGGATTTTGATCTATGGTGATAGATCTAAGTGGATTTTGGGATTCTCCCAAATCCAGGTATATTAACACCATACTAATGGGGTTTAGTATGAAAGATTATAAGCATGGTGGTTCGTCCGCTTACTAAGGAATCACTCTCTCCCAAAAAAAAGATATCTTCCAAGACTGATTTGGAGAGAGCTCGCGTGCAAGGGATAACCTTTGCTTCGGCAGTAAGCTCTATCATGTATGCGATGTTATGTACCAGACCAGATGTAGCTAACTCACTAGGTGTAGTGATCAGGAATCAATCGGATCTTGGGAAAATCACTGCACAGCTGAGGAGGACATTCTTAAGTACTTGAGAAGCAATAAATTAATGTTCTTGGTTCAAGCTTCAAGAGTGATAAGGTCGACTAAAAGTCAGACACAGGCATTGTCTTTACCCTCAGTGAAGGGATGGTATGTTGGAAGAGTTCCAAGCTAGATACCGTGACATACTAGACGATAAAGGATAATTACATCACTATAACCGATGCTACCAAAGAGGTTGTCTGGATGAATAGGGTTCATATGATGAACTTGGTTCCTACCATTGGCAACCAATACCTGTGTATTAGGCTGACAATGGAGCTGTGAGTTTGGCCTAGGAACCTTGGTCCCTTCAACGATCCAGACATATTCTTAGACAGTATCACCTCATCAGGGAGATAGTTCATCTCCGGGAGATCGAGCTCAAGAGAGTTGACACAGACGATAACACAGCGGAACCACTCACCGAGGCAATTCCCCAGATGCTATTCGAGAGACTTTTAGGACGTTGTGTATGAGATACGACAACAATTGGCCTTAGTGCAAGTGGAAGATTGTTAGTTATATGTATGCCCTAGAGGCTATTATTGTACATATTATGTATATTATAATGGATGCTTAGACATATATAGAGAGGACTTTCTTGCTCGACATGATAGTATGCTATCTAGTTACCTTTATCTTAACATGTAGACTGGTATTTATACTGTCTTGCTCTCACATATTGATAAACCCTTGAGGATATGTACTTGACTACCAGGGCTATGATGGAGATCATACTAGTGGGGCCATGGTAGTCCACAAGTACATACTTTAATTGTTCCTAATCGAAGGTGTATCGAGACAGGGCATCGATATTCCAGAGTAGACTAGCGTATACGCTTCTTGACCCATATGATGGGTGATGGATGATCCCACATCCATTAGTGTTTGACATCAAAGATGGTACACGGGAGCTCATTGGAGACTGGGTACACTGAACAGGACTCGCCGAGGACTCTTAAATGGTAGTATACTGTAACATTTTAGAAAATTATAAATATTAATTTATAATTTTAAATATGAATTTAATAAGTTTGCAAAAAACATTATATCGCTTATGAAATTGTGTATCGGAATTATATCCGTACAAATGTAATTAATTTGGTAAATATAAAGAAAATTGTGTGATATCATAAAAATGATATTTTTAATTGTTTTAACATGACATTGTATTTTACATTAAGCTAAGGATAATTTAGTGTTATGATAAGTTTTTAATTTTTAAACATGGATGTAAGTTTTACATAAAAGGGTTTCTTTTGTTTTAAATCTTTTTTTAATAGTTGGTATATTATAAGCTAGGCTAAAACCCTCACCCTCAACATACCACACCCATGCTTAACTCTCTCCACCTCCTCCTTCACAATTCTCCACCTCCTCCTTCCATCATGCCACCTCCATCTCACCCTCCTCCTCATGCATTCTCTACACACAAAACTTAATACCGCCACCCTATCTTATCACAATACCTAGGAAATTCTTTTAGTTATCTCAACTGAATAACACACTTCTTCAGCCCCAAACAAAAAATAATTCTAAGTGTTCATTATATCCAAAGAGTGAAACCTTAAACCTTTCCTCAAAGTTGTGCACATCATTAAGCTTGATCCAATACAAACCTTTGATGATTCCACAAGCCCTTCATGAGCCGGAATCCTTTGTGCATCATCTCAATAGGTATATCTTCTTTTCTCTTTACTTAATCAATTCTGTTCAACATCAGTTTATATGTGCAGTATAGGAAAATAGTTGGTTTTGTGATATTTATCATACTGATATTGAATCTGGAACCACTAGGTGTAACAACTACAAAATCTAGTTTTCACGACCCGAAACAACACGTGACTGACACTTGAATCATGTGAAGTCTTTATGACTACACCTGATTCTAGTAAGCCAAAAGCCCAGAAATCTAAACCATTTTAAGGAAAAACTGAAGAAGACTTATTTAAAAGTTAACATATATATCACTTGAAAGTCGTAATAAGCATCTTTAAAAACATCAAGTCCGTTTCAAAAAATTTGGCAGAGTTTCCTTTGTAAATACTGGCCCCAAACTAGTACAATACATGAATATATAAAAAGGCAGCCCAAAGCGCGAGCTAGCTCTTCGCCGATTAGCAGTCACAACCACGCAAGCAATATAATATACAACGCCGAAGGGCGAGGATCAAAACTCATAAGAAAACCAATAACCACCAGAAAACCATAATAATACAAGCACGACTCTAAGATCGAAAGAATAAACACTGGTCTTCTAAGTCTATCAATAATACAAGTCTGGTTGATGGAGTTACTAGATACAACTGAATATAAAATAAAATACAATGGTAGTCATGATACGAGTGAACCCACCTACCAAAGTAATCACCCGGAAGGAACAGTGTGCCAGCAAACCGCAATGAAACCTGTACGGCAAAACCTGCAAGAAACTGTGGCACAATGAAGGTGGTTGCCAACTCGTGAGTAGAAAACATCACTGAGCAGAAATCGCATGTATGAGTCTATCCTAGGTCATACCATAATATATCCTAAATATAATATAACCCTGAAACTATCTATACATAAGTGTAATACCAAGTGCTCTTGTCAGTGCCTCAGATAGCAACATGTCACATATATGATATATGAATGCAATAAGAATGAAAACATAATACATCTTAAATAAGATAACTGTTTCCATCTCTCAGTGAGATTTCTGTATAAAAACCGAGTATCATCAATGAAATCAACAGATAAATCCGTGTCAAGCATCGACACAAAACATATGTCTCAATATCTAAATATCTCAGGCTCCGGTAATCCGGACTGGCCCATATCATAAAATCTCGGCATCTCAATGTCTCAATATCTCGGGCTCCGGCAATCCGGACTGGCCCTGGGCTCCGGCAATCCGGACTTGCCCAAATCATAAATATCTCACGACAACGTCCGTATCCTCCCGATATCCACCACGTCACAAACAACCGGTCGCTAGTGCTCCCCTGTCAGGCTCAACGCCATCATCTGTGACCATCTTGTCCCGGGGTACTGCACCGGGTCCACCATGCACCCACAGACGGTTCCTCCTCCTCTTCGAATCGAGTGTATGATATCGCTTAAGAGCCGAGAAAACATATGGTGGACGTATCTCACATCATGTCACGAGAAAACCGCACTTTTTATCTTTTGAAATGAAACATGAGTTTATAAAATCTCGCGGTTTCTCCAAATCCAGAAATCTCATGGAAAATCCGAAATCCAAAAATGACGAGTCAATAATAGTGAATACTGGGCTCCGGCAATCCGGACTGGCCCTATAATATTGCATGACAAATGAATATATAAACATGCATGGGTATCTAATAAAGAAAGCAATATCTAAACTAGCACAGTAATGATATATCGGAACTATCAGCTAACAAACGATATCAATGAAGTAATATTTCTAAAGTCTATGTGTCATGGCAATTACCGATGATGATGTGTGTGAGCCGGCAAGCAAGTTTTCGTAGACATACGCATCATCGGTAATGGTGCTGGTGTCCTGACAACATTGGTTCTTAATAACAAGGAATTACAAGTATAAGCATGCAATGCGATATGAACAACATGAATATATGGAAAAGATGTAATAACCACAACATATAAGAATATACATTTATATATACGAGTCAAACAATTTTATTGTCTGAAATCACATGAATCGTGGTGTTTAGAAAATAGGGGCTACGGTGTTTTTATGAAAAGGTACGTCCTTTGAAATATCCGTTGTGTCTCTTGGCCTGTCTTTAAAAATACTCATGATTCGTTAGTTTTGGAAATAAGTATGACTTGCGCCCAACTCTAATATCTACTAAGTAAGCTATAGGATAAGCTAAGAGACTAAACAAAGGGTAAGGAAATCCACCAAAGTCTGAGTCGATATACATATCTAGTAGTCGGTGATCCCGCCTCAATAGCGTCACATACGATAAAATATATAATACGGCATCCTCGAGTCAAGAGTGCAGATCTATTATCATTATTATATCACGTACAGTAAATCCATTGTACGGCATCCTAAAATCGGGGTACGGGTTGCCTATCACATATACCTCAATATCCATATGGTATCATTATCATAATATCATGAACATGGTACTGATCTAAGTCTAGTACATATCGATACCATCAACATATAACCGCGTATGTATGAAAGCACAACGCCTATCAATCCGCTAATATAATATGTCGTATCTCATAACACGACCCAATTACATCACCGATCTCACGACATCATGCCCAATCACATCGACTAATCTCCAAGTATCATATACTATCTACATCATGATGTATAGGTATACCTATATATATACTTACTCACATACAAATATGTATATATATATCCCCATATACGCACAAGAAAATCAAATGTATGCGTGTGTGTGTGTGCGCGCGCAAATAATTACTCTAGGGTTTCACGACTAAGAAACTAGACGTAAGCATTTACTTCCAAGTACGCTACCACTAACCCAAAGTCACCTAAAGCATTTCTTGCTAATTAATAAGGTCTTATAATACGCAAATATATATATACACAGAATACATAGACTACACTACGAAACTGCGGGGGTGTTATACTCCATCCACCCGACTTCCCCCATAGATATAAATCTATTCACTTTGATCCTTGCTTGCCGAAGTAGATGTCTCCATGCTCCTCCTTGCTATCCGAAGTCCACGCGAGGGTGCCTACATATACAACACATGTTATTTTAAACAGAAATCGCGCACGAAACCCAAAATGGAACACGAATCACACATAGCTTAAAACCTATGGTCTACTCATGCAAAAGAGCCAAATAACACCCGATATCGGCGTACAAACGTCAAGTGATCGAGATAAAAAACAAATACCATAGTTCAAGTTCACAGAATTCACAAACCGAAATCAGAAACTATGAAAAACACTTCCAGATTTTAACCTAGGTGAAATTAGCTAATTTTGCATATGAGGAGGGTCTAATTTAAAGATAAAGGGACCACAGACCAAGCACGATCCTAAACCAAAGTACCCAGGCCGCAATTTACGACAAATGGGGTTAAATTTGCGGCCATGGTGAAGGGGTTAGGGCTCTGGTCATCAGGGTAGCTTCTAGGTTGCCTGCATGACTCTCTGTAATCGCTAAATATTTTTTAGGTCCCCCGGGTCATAGAAGGTCTCCAAAACATACCAAAGTTCCTACACAATTCCGATATCGGCAAATCTAACGTCAGCAAATTGGGGTTTGGACTCAGATTTTGTCCTGAATTCTAACACTAGAGGGGTTGTAATCACTAATTACACCTCAATACATAATCACAATTCAAGAATTCCTCCAAATTTCATCTAGAATTTTCAAAGCTCACTAAACCTTGCTAAATCGATTCTAAACTAAATTAGATGCTAAAGGAACTTAATTACAAAGCTAAGGGTGAAAGAATTATCTCATTTTGCAACTCAAGAAAATTCTTGAGTTGCCCCAAGTCTTCAAAATCCAATTTTTCTTGTTTTCCCTTGCTTGGAGTGAGCTTGTGCATGTATTTAATGAAGGGAATGATGTGTTTTGATGTTGATTTGCGGTTGTAGTGAAGAGTTAGAGGAGGGGGAAGAAGAGGGCAGCCATGGTGAAGAGAAAAAGAAAGAGTGAAGAAAATGAGTGAAGAGAGAAATGAGCCATGACTAATGTTGACCCCTCACCCTTTCTCTCTCTCTCTCTCTCTCTCTCTCTCGCCCATACCTCCATGTCTCCCCATGCCACATTAAAAATTCTTTTCCTTTTTCTTTTCTTTTCTTTTCTTTTCATTAACCAAAATTCAAGAACCATGCATAAAAGAAAAATGGGAATTAAAACCATGGTCGAATAAAATGTAACATGTTTAGCAATATGAAATGGTGCATGTCATGTGCAAAATCACGCTTAATGAAAATTAGTGATGATTAATCAAGTTTAGAAATAACTTGCACATAATTAATGCCTAAATCACATAAATCCCTCCAAAAATCGCCATTCAATTTAATTTTCCAATATTCTCCAAACTATCGGTATATAATTATACCACATCATTAAAATATTCATAATATTTATTATTTTAATTATTTAAATTCCAAAAAATATTTTTTTATTTTTCTGAAATGTTACATTCTTCCCCCCTTAAATAAATTTGGTCCTCGAATTTAAATTTAAATCCCTCAAATACAAAAAATTTTAGTAAAATGATAAAGTCGTCGGGTCTCCGAAATCATAAATACATAAAACGCATCGTAGCGCAATGCATGCGCATGAAAAACGATTATATAACTCAAAATGAAAACTCCATCAAGCATCACACAATCATCGGTGTCACGAGGACGATACAAATGTCAAAGTCCAATACGAAAATCAATATGATATACATCAAAACTATAACATGTACATAGTACGCATCGTTGTAAATTCGTAAAAACATCTGGAAAGAAATGAATGCCAACCCTTTTTCCAATCGCTGTGCGATACGCGCATCACGACACAAGCAGCGGACGTTTATTGTAAGAAAATAATATATATATATCCATGTTTAACATACACGTCCTGCCGTTTTGAAAATAATTTAGAAGGGTTTTCTTTGTTAAATGTCTCGTGTCATTTCAGACACGTAGGTAAATACTGAGACTATAGCTCCTTGTTGGAAACCCCTTCGATAACTATCAATGCATACAAAAATATATTCAGGTACTATCCTCGGACTAGTCCTGCTCAGCTACTTTACCAAATAGTGAATATCATAAAACATACTGTTCCAAAAGAAATCATTCCCAAAATGTGTATAAGAATGCTACGTTCGTCTGGTGCGCACAGAAATCAAAATCAATGAATGTGCCATACATGTGCACAGAAACCATATCGGAGTCCGACGGGTGTGCACGAAAACACCTGTCAAGGGCAACGAGTGTGCCTGACAGCAATATCAGGTGCATCTGATATGCACAAAGAATCCCGATTTAGTGCATCTGGTGTGCACTAAAATCGCATCAAGCTCGTCAGTATGCGCAAGAATCCAAATCAAGTGCATAAGTGCACGAAACAAATATCGAATATCACAATCGAAATCGATGGTATACAACACATCTCAATCCAAACCAGGTATACCATGGTATATAATTTCACAACCACGTGCATCAGCGTGCACAAAATCGAATCAAAATACTGAAGTGCATGAAAACTACACCGAAGGCACAAGTCATATCACATGCATCCATAGGATTGAAATCAAAATCAATCATCTCGAATGACATCAAATCGAAGTCGAGTGCAACCGGGGTGCACCAATCTCAATCATGCAAATAAATCGGCAAAAAACACCGAAATCCAAAATAACGGACACGTGATATTCGAATCACCAAACCGCAAATCGTAACACTGTCGTCGATATGCCCTTCCTTCGCAGTCGAGAAGGTGTCGGTGCATCAAAAGCTAGCAGAGCAAGATGTCTACTTTCCTCCAGTTCATGGCCTGGCGCCTGGTGCCCTTAGGCTCTCGTCTCTCACTATGAATTGCTAGTTACATAGATGCTCGGCTCAACGGCCCAATATGGAACGATGACGGAAACAGTTCCTCTCTGGCACTTCCTCTAAAGATCTCTGGCCAACTATCATGGTCACTCACAACATGTCTCGTCAACGATGCCAAACTCTGGCCTACTGGGTGTGCGTAATACGACCGATCCTGGGTCTAAGTCTCCTCTTTTAGTATTTCCAAAAAGATCTCGTCGGGGTCTCTCCTAATCTAGTTTCTGCTGAACTGCCTGGAAGTTATCATCCTTTACTAAATCTATTTCTTTTTCCGGAACGGCTTCATACTCATCACGACTCCTTCTGGAAGATATATCCATATTCAACGCCTCTGCTTGTGTATCATATCTCTGATGCCAACTGAGTGGAACTCTATCTCGTCAAAATCTCGCACGAACCTCTTACTCCACTTTTCTCTAATGTCGACTGATTCAGACTCGTCTTTTCGTAGCTGTATGGACTGTGCTACAATGGCTATACTCATATCTAGAGTCTCCCAATTAATGCATCCCATCACATGATATCCGGACGACGTTGAACTTTTCGATCGATTCGTCAAAGTCCCATAATTTCCCGAGAGCTCAACACTCGTGCGCAGTTTAACAATATCCAGTACATGTCATAGTACCTATGGACCGGCCGTAGAAGGGCAAACCCAAGCTTCATTAATGGCACCGCGGAACTGCCGCAAACCCTAAGGTTCAAATATGTTCACATGTTCAATATATCGAGTTAGGGTTTCATTCTTTTAGAGGATCCACAGAATTACTTGCATGTTTTCCGAATACCTTAAACTTGGAAGAATGGGTTTCTGACATTCGATCGTTTTCTATCGACTCTCAACGTACCTGCGTGAAGTCTTCTCTCGCTGATATCAATCAATCTGATGACCTCCCATAGGGGTGTGCAAACGAACCACATGTCCTAGCCATTCATCCATGGGTGACTAGCGATCCTCTATCACATCTCTAAGTACATATCGTGCTGCAATAGCTTCAACATCTGGGGCGTTATCTTGTCAGTCGCAGCAACATTTGGCTCATTCGTCCGCACGCTAAGCAGTGCCTCAGTCATCAAGAATAACTGTGCCTTGACGGTCATCACTGTTAGTTGTATGTATGCCCTAGAGGCCAATATTGTACATATGATGTATATTATATTGGATGCTTGGACATATATAGAGAGGTCTTTCTTGCTCGATATGATACTATGCTATCTGGTTGCTCTTTATCTTAACATGTATACTTGTCTCTTGATACTGTCTTATGGTTACATGTTAGTAAAGCCCTTACGATGTGTACTTGACCACCAGGACTATGATGCAGATCATACTAGTGGGGCCATGGTAGTCCATAAGTTTATCCTTTAACGTTCCTAGTCGTGGGTGTATCGAGAAAGGGCATCGATATACCAGATTAGACTAGCGTGTACGCTTCTCAACCCATGAGATGGGCGATGGATGATCCCATATCCATTGGCGTTTGATATCAGAGATGCTATACGGGTGCTCAGTGGAGACTGGGTACACTGGACGGACTCGCTGAGAACTCCCAGATGGTGTTATACCTCACGTCAGATGTGTTAGTCTACGGTAGCGCCCCGGCCGTCTACAGATGCCAAATGCGGAACAAAAACTTTTTAACTGGCGCTAACGTATACTTTAACCCTGATCTTCCATTATTGCTAAACTAACAAATTGTAAAGAGTGTAGAAAGGTTATACCGAACGATCCGAGTCCTTCTTTCTTTAACCATCATCCCACGCTCCGTTGCGGCTGCTCCGATCTCGTCGATCTCCGATCTGCTCGTCCAGGTGGCACCACGTCAATGATTCTTTAAACGGGCTCCCGCCTCTGACTCGAGGCAACTCGGTCGTCAAGTTTGCTAAAAGAGACGACCAAGATTGATGTAGAGAATGAGCAGAAGACTTTGCCTCGTTCCGTTCAAAGCTATGGACGAATGGTTAATGAAGTTGCCGATTGGTCCGGGTGATGGAAAGAAATGAGCAATGATATTTCTGTTGGAGATAGTGCCCTCAGAGTCGATTATTGGGTCACAGGCACGTGATTGCAACGATTGAGGGAGGACCTATCCCGGTATGACAGTCTTACTCGAGATGATAGTATGCTATCTGGTTTACCTTTATCATCGTGTACTGCTTTAGGTGACCTGACAGGTCACTATTGCACGTTGATAGAGCCCCTAGGATTCTTGCTAGACTGCCAGCAGTATGAGGGCGATCATATAAGTGAGAGCTGGAGTCTATAAGCACATCCTTAAAAAGTCCCTAGTCGTGGGAGTTTCGAGACAGGGCATCGATTCTCCAGAGTAGACTAGTGTATACAGTCGAGACCCCGACGAGGGGCGGTGGCCGGTCTCACAAGCCACTGGTGTCAGTTGGTTCACCTAAGATGTATACAGGTGCTCATTGGGTTATGAGTACACCGGACAGGACTCGCCGGGAACATGCTAGTTGGTCTTATACCTGACGTCAGATAGCAGTTCCCAGGTGACATGTGTACAGGTTAGTTCATCGACCTGGGGATCGTCATTTGTCTCGTGTGAGTTCCCACTGTGCTTTGATTACTACCCTACCACGGCTCAAAGGAGTCGTGCAAACAGGTTTTAGTTGGGTACAGTCCCGAGCCACATGGAGGCAGTGAGCGGATCTTCGGGGGTTTCGTCTCTCCCGGTATTGGGGGTGAGGTCGCGCTGTGTCTAGGAGAGCCATTACACGAAGTCCTTGGCCAAGGCAGGAGATTTACTGGTAGGTATTCCAGTAGTATCTCAGGGTGTTCTGGGCTACACTCCGACACGACTTGTACCGCTTTTGGGGGTCTGACTTTTACCCACCCCCTAGGCCCGACATGCGATGCTCATAGACGAACGGACCGGACTGTACGGATATTGTCACTGACAGGCTCAGTAGGGTGTCAGGATAAGTTCGCTCATCGACATCCCTTTTAGTCAATAGCTGGTGGCCCGTTACGTATTGGCTTATACCTCTGACGGGCTAGTGGTTAAATCCATAGCCATAGTATTGACGAGTCTTTAGAGTCCACCACACATTCAGTTACTCAAGTTTCGGGCGAAACGCTGTAGAGGCCGTATGGAGATATGGCAGGGTCCGATCAGATAAGTGCGGTATTGCACGGATCAGGATCGGACAGTTTGTACTAGTAGCCGTATAGGTATATGGCAGAGTTCGATCAGATACGTGCGGTATTGCACGGATCAGGATCGAACGGATATTACTAGCCGGCTTTGGTTTAAGCCGGTCCTAGTTTAGTACAGTGTAGATTTTGTCTCATTGCATTTGTATCCGGTCGGAATACAGATGCGGGTGTGTATGCACAGTATCGGGGTTTTCATGTAATTTATTACGGGACCAGTTTTCTGGAGTTGCCAGTTTGCATTCCGTTCCGGCCGGTTTTCCTTTGTTCTTTCCCGGCCGGACTTTTCCGATGGAGGGGGTAATTTGCAGTTTTGCAAATTACATTTGTGGAGGGGTTTTCTTGCATAAAGATTGATTATGATAGCTTTCATTTCTTTTGCTCCATGATGCTTTAAATGATGATTTGAAAGGGTATGGTTGGATTTAAATATGAAGCATGGTGTATGTTTGGAGGTGGTCACCTCTTCTTTTCTCCTACACTCACCTCCCTCTTGCTTTCATATTCTTTTTCCTCCACCATTTTATTCTCACTTGATGAAAGAAGTTTTTCCATGGTTGAGAGAAAGAAAAAGATGAGAGTTTTCATTCTTGAGAGTTTCATTTCTTGATCTCATTTCATGTTAAGAAAAATGCAAGCACCATTTTTCTTATCTTGTTTCCTCCATCATCTTCAAATGGCAACCACCCCAAAAGAGACAATGATTCTACACTACACTTCCTACAGCAAATCTTGGACGCGTCGATTCGCCAGCTTCGCGCCCGAGTTGCCTCGGTATTGAGGTGGGAGCCCGTAAAAGCTACAGGCGATGTGGTGCCCTTTCCGACGAGGAGGAGACGGACGGAGATCCCGCGAGGAGATCGGAGTGGAGATGAAGACCGGAGGACTCGGATCAGTCGGTACATCTCTAACCAATCTTCTAGTTAGCTTAGACTTGTTAATGGTTACGATCCGGGTGTTTAGTGCGCGGTGGTACCGGTGTGCTAAGTCCGCAAAATTTAAAGTTTATCACCGCTTCCGCATTCCGGCGTCGGATTGACGGCCGGGGCGCCGCCGTGCACTTACAATTTCCATACACCCCAAAGCTATCATAATCTTTTTCCAAAATGAAACAACAAGTAAGAGAGAGAGAGGAGGGGGCTGGCCATATATAGGAGGAGGAGGGAGAGTGTAGGAGAGAGGGGGGGTGAGCTTATGAAAATATCATGTGTGAACACAAAACAAATATCTCAAGTGTGAACACAAAGTGTGAACACACCAAAAGCATCCAATGAAAATCCAACACCATTTAACCTAGTCACCTCTTCTAGAAACTTCTAGAAACTTCCACACTCATCTCAAGAAAAGATAAATCCGTCTTTAACCGAATGTTTCGGCAGATAGAAAACTGGAAACTGGCAACTTCCAAAAGTGATCCCGAAACGAATTTCTGGATAACCCCGTAACTGTATAAATATACCCGCATTTGTATTACGACCGAATACAAATGCAACTGAGACAAAGATATTATATCTACTCAATATAATACTCGGACCCGGCTTAAACCAAAGCCGACCAGTATCATCTGTCCGAAATCTGACACGTGCGTAAACGCACGTGCATTTTTCGAACCCTGCCATAAAACCATACGGCCTCTACAACGTTTCGCCCGAACTTGGGAAACTGTCTGTGGGGGATTCTAATGACTCGTCAGTACCCTGACAGTGGGTTTAACCACAAACCGTCAGCGGCACTAGCAATGCGTAACGGCTGCCCATGGACTGACCTCAAGGGATGCCGATGAGCGAACTCAGCCGGAAACCCTACTGAGCCTAACAGTGACAATGTATATACAGTCCGGTCCGTTCGTCTATGAGTATCGCATATCTGCCTAGGGGGCTAGTAACGTCAGACCCCCAATAGCAGTATAAGTCGTGTCGGAGTGTAGCCCAATAACACCCTGAGATACTACTAGAGTACCTACCAGTAAATCTCCTGCCACGGCCGTGGGCTATGTGTAATGGCTCTCCTATACACAGCACGATCTCGCCCCCAATACCGGGAGAGACGAATCCCCTGCCGATCCGCTCACGTGCCTCCATATGGCTCGGGATTGTACCCAAAAACTACCTGTTTGCACGACTCCTTTGAGCCGTGGTAGGGTAGAAATCAAAGCACAGTGGGAACTCACACGAGACAAATGACGACCTTAGGTCGATGAACTAACCTGTACACATGTCACCAGGGAACTGCTATCTGACGATATGTATAATACCAACTAGCAGGTTCCCGGCGAGTCCTGTCTGGTGTACTCATAACCCAATGAGCACCTGTATACATCTTAGGTGATCCAACTGACACCAGTGGCTTGTGAGACCGGCCACCGCCCCTCGTCGGGGTCTCGACTGTATACACTAGTCTACTCCGGAGTATCGATGCCCTGTCTCGAAACTCCTACGACTAGGGACCACAATTAAGTATATGCATATAAACTACCCAACTCTCACGTATATGATCGCCGTCATACAGTTGGTAGTAAAGCAAGATCCTAAGGGCTCTATCAAAGTGTAACATGTAATCAGTCACCTGAACATGTACACGACTGAAAAAGGCAAACCAGATAGCATACTATCATCTCGAGGAAGACTGTCCTACCGGTATAGGTCCTCCGCCATCATTGTAATCACGTACCTGCGATCCAATAATTGACTATGAGGGCACTATCTCCAACAATCTCCCACTTGCACTCAAGGCTAAATATTGCGATGTCGACTACTCACATCCCGTGTGAAACCGAACATCCAACTCCTCTACTAATCAGTTTCACAAAGCCCGTTTGTAAAACTATTGCGTTCGAGAAATAGCCTCAGTGAGTGGATCCGCCTAGAAGTTTCTTTTCTTTCTATGTCTCTCTTTATCTCAAGTTCGAGGAGAAAGCCATCTCCCGAATTGAGTAATACCTGTCTTAGAACATGTCTGGATATCTGATGCGACCTAGTTCATAAATGAACTCCAAATCCAAACTTCTTAGACTGTATCGATCACTGAACCTAATCAGTATCCGGCACCATGCCACCCACAGTATCCTCTTGGACCACCTGTCCATAATACTATCCCTCGTCAGAGGGAAAACTAAAACTCTGACAATCACTCTGTCATCTACGTCACCTTTGAAGCCTGGAATATAATCGTCTCCCGAAGGAGGCTGCCGTCATCAAATCCGTAGAACATGTACTTATGTTCAAAAACTGCTTCCTTATGTTTCTCCAGGATTGGATTAATACAAACTTATCGCATCAAGTGCAAAAACAATATCTGGTGTGGTACTTGACACCTCACGATTGACTCAATTGCCTAAGCAAGTGATCTGCCAATCATGCACAGCCCTCTCCCCTTTAGTCTATACGACACCTTTAGAGAGGGTGACTCCATCACCTGCAGGTACACCACCATGCTAGGAGTCAACTATTCTAAAAACCATTAGAATATCTGTCAAAATACCCACATTGGGAAACTACCCAAATCTAGATCTAAAACCATAGATCCAGAAACCAGAATATCAAATATTATATCCATATCCTGTCTGGAGAAACAACTTTGTGACGACCACAGTACAACCGATCGTAGTATAGGAATTTTACTTCCTACTCTGTGTATGTCATCCAGATACCATGACATCACACCCTACTACCTTCTTAACAGATCCATCCCCTATTCTGATGAAGTCAAACCCATGACTGTCACATCAAAATCAGATCATCTATCTCCGCTATAACTGCTCTAGTCTATAAATAGACATAAGCTACTTGCCCACTATGCTTCCGCTGCTCCCACTGACTACGACAACCCTCTGGCAGAATAATATACACGTGCACTTCTAAAGCTAGTTTAGAACGACGCTATACTTATCCTCCTGCCTGGTCTCATAGTCTGGAACAACAGTAGTGTCAAGTCTGGGTAGATAAGAACCTCCCTGTCACCGTCCTTGAGGCTACCGAAGTACCTCTCGAGTGTCTGAGGTTACCCACCATATCTGCGGAGTGGCTATTGGAATGTCAAACCTGATTGAATATATAGGTCCTATTAAATTTTCCGTAATTGTTCGCGGTTCTGGAATCACTTCCAGTTCTACCATACTCCCACTACTGTTTTCTGAAAAAGATCCATTTTACTAAAACTGTGGCGAGTCAAGAACAATATCACTATTGATCTTCCAAATGGTAGAATATCAACCCTCGTCATAGCCAGGGTCAACCCACAAACAGCCATTACAGAAACGTGTCCTGAGTTATCCAGAGTCTGGTTTTAAGCATAAGCTGGACAACTCCCCGTACCTTAACATCTTTTAAGGTACGAACTATTCTATATCTAATATAGAAACTTTGGCACTTTATTTAATTAGAACCAGATTCAAATCATGCAGCTGTCTCCAGTGCATATCAACTTAATGGAAAAAGGCTAATCAGCATTACTCAACTTAGGAATCCATCCAATTATGAGTAACCTGAAAGAGAAATATGCTTCTCAAAACCATTACTATCATCTGAATACCAATCAAAAGGATCCACATCTTCGATCTCTTTGAAGAATCCCGATACTTGTGACACCTGGTTCTCTACTTTATTCTTATACCCACAACTTCTCAAAACTTAGACCTTGTATTTCTACGAAACACTTATCTAAAAACTAGAGAAGTCATAAGTAAACAGAACATAGTATGAGGACCTACCCCTTTGTCCTGATGGACCCTGGATAACATACAATACTCTGTATAAGTCCGCTGAGTTTGAGCAACTCAAAACCTGTGCGTCGTAGGTTGAAAACTGTACCATGGCGATTTCCTCAAATATAACCAATTTCAACGAATTCCGATATAATGAGGATAATCACTTAATTCCCAATAACTTACTCCCACTCATCATCTGTAAAACCATACAGATATGAGAATGAAACCTGGTAAATACATACCCTTGAGTAAGTATCCAATCGGGAAAACAGTTTTCCTTTAACAATGCACTGAAACATGAAAATGTTTCCTAGGGGTATCTTGGTATTCATAGCAATGCCTCTTCCATAAACCAATTCATGACTTCAACCGTATATTTTATTGCCATCTCTCCAAATCCCTTTATTTGTCTTTAGTCGTTACCTTCTGTACACCATCGTTAGGCTAAATGGTTTTCTTCCTTCCCTACCATTCGGCACCAGCCTATGGTTTGGAAGAAGACTATCCAGTAAGCATAATAGGTGTACCCTCCTAAACCAAGGAGTACTCGCAACTGAGAGAAGGTGATGATAAAAGACAACTGAATAATACCTTATTCCTTTAAAGGTGAAATAGGAGTGGCGATGAAGTACGCGGTTTGGTCGTGAATGATATCAGTCGCAATTTACTTTGCCCTCTTTCTAATCCCTTTATTTTGTCTTTACATATACCTTCTGTACACCCTACTTAGGCTAATTGGTTTTCTTCATTCCCTACCTTTCGGCACCTGCCTATGGTTTGGAATAAGACTATCCAATTAGCGTAATAGGTGTACTCTCCTAAACCAAGGAGCCCTCGCAACCTGAGAGAAGGTGATAATAAAAGACAACTGAATAAACCAATTCTATTTCTCCTGAACCTTGATCCATCCTCGAAGAAGTCCCTTCGAGTTCGTATATAACCATACGATGGATCTATCCAATGGAAGTGGATGTCCGTAGTAATACGGGTGTTCTGAGAAATACAACGGGTAAAAGAAGGAGTGGCAATGACTTATGCAACTCAGACAATCCAAAAGCCAGTATTTTAAGAAGGTTCGGTCAACTTGGTCACTGAGTCATAGTCTAGGGTCGGTCAAAGGTCGCTGCTAAAGAGAGAGAGAAAAGAAACACTCTGCGTGCACTCTAACCTAGATCAGAATGGTTATCACTTTATCTAATCCGGAAACCTCCCACTGTCCTGTCAAATTCTCCTCCAAACCTAAAAGAAGAATCAATCGGGATCACCCGAGGAGTAAACCAACTCATCAGTGGGAATCGGGATCCAACTCTCCTCGCATGATAACGTGATGGAATGCATCCACGTTACTCATACTCCAGAAGGTATGCGCATACTTGGCAAGTTTCAGTTTCTTTAGAAACTCACGATTAGATTTTTGCCCCATACTCTTATAACCTTGGCGTTAGGTCAAAATGTCATAAGTCACATGGCAAGTTCTACCCTATCTTGTTAATTTGAACCCAACCGCACATGCCCTTGGCGTTAGGTCAAAATGGCAGAACGGCTGTCCCAAACCAACTCATCTATCTATGCAACAATTGAATACCCAGCAGCTACCAAACACTATGCCTTGGCGTTAGGTCAAAATACATAGCTTGAATACTACTGAATACCCAAAAGAAGTGACGGAGGGCTACGGCTGGTTTTTGGCGAAAAAACCTTTAACGTAGTGAACTTGATATCGCTGAAGGAGCCTGATAGCTTTTTAAAATATAGTGGCGAAAACCTTTGCTAAAGAGGTCATTCCCGGTGAAAGGATCTCGGCTCTTTCCTCGTGGAATGAGGTGCAGGATATTCCACTGAATACCGCGATGCAAAGCAACATGTAATCGACTATAGTGAATTTATTACCCTGACACAAACTTCTGCCCAAGGGGTCAGTCCCGGTGAAGGGATATCGGCCCTTGCCCCGTCGAATGAGGTGCAGGATATTCCACTGAATACCGCTATGCAAAACAAAAGGAAACGTCTTTGTAATAACACTTTTTAAAATTGTTCCAACAACTCCAAACAGGTTTGCTTTACTTTGCATTGATCAGAATCAACGCAGTCCAATCAATCAATCACACCAGAAAAGAACGAAAATAAAATGTACGTATATGCCATCCGCATTCGTCACTGGGTCCCGTCATCACCCGTTAGGTTACTTAACTAACGACAGAGCGGGGACTGGACTAGCGCGGGTGTAAAACATATACAACATCTAATAGTATATAAACCAATATACAATAATCGCTCCAGGCGTGATAATATGCAACATTACAGAAAAGTAATAAGCATCACAGAACAATACAGATAAAATGGGATCCCCGGGTTTCACAGAGCCGCTGCTGAAACCCGACGTTCCCCTGTCGTGTGGATAGCCTGTGCAATGAAACCTAGACCCCTACGGGTGCGGCAAGTTACCCGCCAAAACCTGAAGCGAGGAAGCCCCCTACAACAAAGTGAATGGACCACCCTGCACTTCACGGAATCCGGTAATCTTGGGCACCCCTCCTTGGGTCAACTTGTACCCCCTACGAGTGCGGCGAATAGTCTGCCAATTCTAGAGTGAGGCCCCTCTGCCTCTCAAAGCCATGAGATGCGGACCCGTTGCCCCTCAGAATCCGGCTATCCGTGCTCTCCGTCGCGGGGCAAAACCTAGTACATTAATGAAAAATAGTACAACAGGTACATCGACCGCAACCTGGTCGTGCCCCAAAAGAATATTATACAACAGGCAGTGACGGCAGTCCACAAGTTGGACGCTCGCCCCGCAATATCAAATGTACAAATAAATCCAAACAGCACTATCATTGCACACTGCTATCCACCATGACAAATCCGCAACGTCACAGCACAACACAGAACATCAACGCGAATGTCACGTTCGCAAACCCGTCTAAAAGAACTATAGCAATCAGACGCGGTTTACCGATCAAATGACATTCCCGGTCGGCGATATAATGTAAGCACTGTAAACTAACGTGTTTAAATTTCGATCGACCAAATATCACAAAGTGGGCCCCACGAACAACTAGTAAACAGTAACAAAATCTGGGCCCAAAAGATATATACCAAAAACCCCAAATTCCAACAGAGAAGACACAGACCAAATTTGGTGCACTAATCCCATAGAATGGCCGCGGATGCGCGGCTAAACCATGGGTTTGGCCGCGATTCCGCGGCTGTTTGATGGAATCACGTGCTCAAATTTGGTCAGTGTGCTTCTAAAAGCCTGCACAACTTTCTGTGATATGTAGAATAATTTTAGGACATCATTTAAAATCGACAGAAACTGTGAAGCTTGAAAATTGTGTTTTTCGATATCCGGTTCGATCGATGTTTTAAACGCGTTAGCACAAGTTAGTAAAGCAAAATGGTGAGGCTCTAATACCAATGTTAGTCTACGGTAGCGCCCCGGCCGTCTACAGACGCCAAATGCGGAACAAAAACTTTTTAACTGGCGCTATCGTATACTTTAACCCTGATCTTCCATTATTGCTAAACTAACAATTTGTAAAGAGTGTAGAAAAGTTATACCGAACGATCCGAGTCCTTCATTCTTTAACCATCATCCCACGCTCCGTTGCGGCTGCTCCGATCTCGTCGATCTCCGATCTGCTCGTCCAGGTGGCACCACGTCAACGATTCTTTAAACGGGCTCCCGCCTCTGACTCGAGGCAACTCGGTCGTCAAGCTTGCTAAAAGAGACGACCAAGATTGATGTAGAGAATGAGTAGAAGACTTTGTCTCGTTCCGTCCAAAGCTATGGACGAACGGTTAATGAAGTTGCCGATTGGTCCGGGTGATGGAAAGAAATGAGCAATGATATTTCCATACACCACAAAGCTATCATAATCTTTTTCCAAAATGAAACAACAAGTAAGAGAGAGAGAGGAGGGTGCCGGCCATATATAGGAGGAGGAGGGTGAGTGTAGGAGAGAGGGGGGTGACCTTATGAAAAAATCATGTGTGAACACAAAACAAATATCTCAAGTGTGAACACACCAAAAGCAACCAATGAAAATCCAACACCATTTAACCTAGTCACCTCTTCTAGAAACTTCTAGAAACTTTCACACTCATCTCAAGAAAAGATAAATCCGTCTTTAACCGAATATTAAAAGACGGCTGATAGAAAACTGGAAACTGGCAACTTCCAAAAGTGATCCCGAAACGAATTTCAGGATAACCCCGTAACTGTATAAATATACCCGCATTTGTATTACGACCGAATACAAATGCAACTGAGACAAAGATATTATATCTACTCAATGTAATACTCGGACCCGGCTTAAACCAAAGCCAACCAGTATCATCTGTCCGAAATCTGACACGTGCGTAAACGCACGTGCATTTTCCAAACGTTGCCATAAAACCATACAACCTCTACAACATTTCGTCCGAGCTTGGGAAACTGTATGTGGGGGATTCTAATGACTCGTCAGTACCCTGGCAGTGGGTTTAACCACAAACCGTCAGCGGCACTAGCAATGCGTAACGGCTGCCCATGGACTGACCTCAAGGGATGCCGATGAGCGAACTCAGCCGGAAACCCTACTGAGCCTAACAGTGACAATGTATATACAGTCCGGACCGTTCGTCTATGAGTATCGTATATCTGCCTAGGGGGCTAGTAACGTCAGACCCCCAATAGCAGTATAAGTCGTGTCGGAGTGTAGCCCAATAACACCCTGAGATACTACTGGAGTACCTACCAGTAAATCTCCTGCCACGGCCGTGGGCTATGTGTAATGGCTCTCCTATACACAGCACGATCTCACCCCCAATACCGGGAGAGACGAATCCCCTGCCGATCCGCTCACGTGCCTCCATATGGCTCGGGACTGTACCCAAAAACTACCTGTTTGCACGACTCCTTTGAGCCGTGGTAGGGTAGAAATCAAAGCACAGTGGGAACTCACACGAGACAAATGACGACCTCAGGTCGATGAACTAACCTGTACACATGTCACCAAGGAACTGCTATCTGACGATATGTATAATACCAACTAGCAGGTTCCCGGCGAGTCCTGTCCGGTGTACTCATAACCCAATGAGCACCTGTATACATCTTAGGTGATCCAACTGACACCAGTGGCTTGTGAGACCGGCCACCGCCCCTCGTCGGGGTCTCGACTGTATACACTAGTCTACTCCGGAGTATCGATGCCCTGTCTCGAAACTCCCACGACTAGGGACCACAATTAAGGATATGCATATAAACTACCCAACTCTCACGTATATGATCGCCGTCATACAGTTGGTAGTAAAGCAAGATCCTAAGGGCTCTATCAAAGTGTAACATGTAATCAGTCACCTGAACATGTACACGACTGAAAAAGGCAAACCAGATAGCATACTATCATCTCGAGGAAGACTGTCCTACCGGTATAGGTCCTCCGCCATCATTGTAATCACGTACCTGCGATCCAATAATTGACTATGAGGGCACTATCTCCAACAATCTCCTACTTGCACTCAAGGCTAAATATTAGTATATCATTCTCGCGACTTTTGTATCAGTCGGTTATATGTGATATAGTCGGGTTATCGAATCAAGTGTTGATTCGATAAGATGGTACATTTTGTGTTAGTCGGTTATATGTGATATAGCCGGATTATTAAATCAAGTGTTAATTTAATAATTTAATGTATAATGTATATTTGATATACTAATATACATTAACTAACATTTGCTCACTTAGGCATTTATTTTCTCACATGTGCACACTTAAAATATATTTGATATATATTAATTTGTGTTTTGTTTTTGTATCATGGTTATTGATAAAACATACATGGGTGTATGAGACATACACCATTCTATTTATAATGGTGGGTTATTAATGTTTAAAGTAATTAAAAAATTAGTGAATTATTTGTTAAAAGCATGAAGCTTGTAGAAGCTTGTGGGTGCTTTGACAAAGTCCTCTCAGTTTATTTTACTTTAGATATTTGTTAACCTAACCATTTTAATTAGCCATGGTTATGTCTCTACATAAGTTAGTATATGTGTAACGCCTTAGATTTCGGTTAGTGTTAGTTTAGACGTTAATGCGGGTTTATTGTAAAAAGTTTACCAATTCGGATTCCTCACATTTTATAACATTTAATTAATATTTTTATTATTATTTGTTATGGCATGCATGCACGTGTGCACGTTAATGTGAGGCTTTGTTTGTGCTAATCTAGTTCATAGCAACCATGACACTTAACCCTTTATCTAATCTTTGCTTTAATCATTTTGCCTTAACCCTAATCCTTAATCTTTTCCTAGATATTTTGTGAGATGAGAGAAGATATTCTTTTTGAGTGATGAGGTGTGTGTGAAAGCATTAATGGAGAATTAATGCTAATGGTGCACTCACCCTCGCCCTTAACCCCATCTCCCTCTCTCTTATCCTCACACACTCTCACATTTCTCCATCTCTTTTCATTTTCCTTATTCTCTCTCAACTCTAACTGAACACTTCATATTCCATCACAAATCCATCTCAAAACTACATTTAATCTCACAAAAATCACATCTTTGAACACTTTTTGCCTCATGGATGCCTAGGATCTTGCAAAGCTTTGATCTTTGAGTTCTTTGGATTATGTAATGATCCCTTTCTGTTGTTTATGTGTTTATTGTGTAGCTTAGTTCATTAGTTTCAGTTTAGATAGCGTTTTGTATCGTTTCGTGTAAATATCGTATTTTTAGTGCCTATATGTGACATCTATGATCTGCTGTGACCCGAAAAGTTTACTAGAAAACCAAACAATGCAGTTGTGTTGTACCTGAGACCATAGGACTTTACCTCCAACACGAGACACCTGCTCAGACCTCGGCCGGCGACTAGGAGGAAAATTCCAGCGAGATTGGCCCGTGGGTTGAGTTGGAATTTTGGTTTTTCTGGGTAGGTGTCTGCTTTGGTTTAGGTGTGTTTGGTCCTGTTTATTTGTTGAGTTTTCACTGTATACGAAATCTGGGACCACATAGGTATTACGTCTAAGCGCGATACGTTATACGACACGAATCGTGCACTTTGTGTGGTTTTTCTCTTGAGTTGTTTTCGTCGTGTCGCTACGCACGTTAGCTAGAATACGGATACATGAGAGTAAGTTTTGTGTTGTTGCGTCGGTCTAATATAATTTGTACGTGTTTTGGGGCTATTACTAATATTCACTTGTTTAACGTTTTATTGTTTTAGGTTCGTAGGCGGGGATATCGGATGCTGCGACGAAGGGAAAATAGGTGGTTCGCTTCACTTAGCCAGGAGCGTTGGTGAGTAGATTTAACATCTACAGTGGAATCGCCGTCATGGCATTATGCGTCTGGGCTAGAGATGACTTGACTTGTTGCATATTCTATTTCATATTTAGAGTTGCGTATACACTTTATTTCTTAGATATTGTTGTGCTTGGACTAGTACCCTTAGGACACTGCACATATTATTGACGGCTCATGTTGCACGAGCACTGATTGTATGCCACACACACCGTCAATAATTGCCATGTCACGCACAACACACTTATTGATATGATATTGTTTGGTTAGGGGCATTGAGACATTGATTCATATTTCTTTATGCATATGACATATAGCATACCTGTATACCTACATGGTTATACATATGCCTTGACATGCTTACATGCTGGTTACCTGTATACCTATAGGGTATTGTACCATTATCGATAGGTACATATACACATAATGACGTAGCTACAAGTATACCATGCATACATACTTCACTTATACCCGGAAGGTATATTACATCATTACTGATAGGTAGATACTTATACCTTGCAATACCTTTATGTTTACACATATATCAGTTATAGCTACATGTGTACCTTTACTTGATATTATTTAGAATTGGAGAAATTAGGAACCGCATGATATATTATATTAACCAGTTGCTGTTAATTAGCGGCTTTTCCTTTATATGCTTATTACAATTTTATGTTGCGTATATTTTATTCATGGATTTCCGTATTGAGATATGGATTTTTCAAGATGTTTTCTGTATTTGACAACCGTGGTAGTTTCATGAAATTATGCGTTATTTGAAAAATCCGGTTTCTCTTGTTATGATATTTCAGCATCCACCTTAAGATTTATCTGTTCTGATATGTATACTCCATGCGAGGAGCATCGTGGGCCGTATGAGGCTACATGGTGGGGTCCGGAGGTACCCCGGGGTAAGAAGGTCGATGTAACATGCCGTTGAGCCTGGCAGGGGTACCATAACATCCGGTGATATTACCAATGACTCGGCGGTTATCGTGGGGATACCGACGGGAGTCATGTACGTATGGATACGTGGAAAGAAGAGAGTCAGAGCTAGGCACTCGGGTTTTTTGGATAGCGTGTGATACGTACCTATCAGGGTGCCAGTCGTGGTGACAGCACCTGATAGATCAGCATTTCTGTGTCGATGCTTAACAAATTGTTTTCACGATATTTTACTCCTAAGTATATATAATAGTGGAGTGGGACGCTGTTATATATGCATATATATATATATATATATATATATATATATATTAGTGGAGTGGGACACTAATATATATGTATACATATCAATTTATATGCATCATCATATTTGTTCATGCAAATATACCTAGGATATAAGAGATTCACTCTATATTGGATTTGGGACATTTAAGAATTCTTGATGTTGTAAATAAAGGATTTGTGAGACTTATATATGATATGAGAGCCAAATTGGGGGCTTGTTTGAGGAATTGGGATTTGGATTGTCTTGATGGATTTTGATCCTACCACGATATCAGGATTCCGTGGAAATGACAAGTTTCACCCCATAATTTACATTTACTGTTTATGCACTGCTGCATGCATTAGTGTACCTGCTAGAGTACCTTCCATGATTGTTGCATTTACATGCATTTATTAATATCATTGCTTCATGTATCAGTACTACCGATATAGTACCTTAAATCATTGTTGCATACAGATTGCCATATTATTATTTCTTCATGTATTAGTTGTATCTGTTAGTGCACCTTTCATGACTATTGCATTCATATGACCATTTATTGCTATTAATTGCATATGTTAGATTCGCGCTGTACGTGCATACTTGGGATTACCTGCATATGTTATTTACTATTCACGAGTTGGTATCTCACCCCTGTTGTGCCACAGTTTGTTTTGCAGGTTGTTTTCCCCAGAGTAGTTGAGGCAGGGGTATTATCATTTATCTTATCATCTTTTGCTGCGGATACGGCATCGGCTCACAGTGTGTTGTTTTGCTTTAGGTGGGTTTTGTGGTTATTCATTATTGTATTATATATGTTGGGTTAGCCTAGCACCTCATGAAGGGTTTGGAAGCATAACATGGACCAAAGGTGGAGTCTTTAGGGTGCTAAGTTAACAAACATCGGATCGTTCCTAGAAAATTAGGGTTTCTAAAACTTGCATATCATCTCATGAAAGAAAAGCTAGGGTTTGGAGAGTACAACCTTTGTAGCTCCCTACGCTGGACTCCTTAGCTACTTGGGGTTTGGAAAAGCTCCGCTTGAACTCCTCTAGGTCACCGATGATCCACCCGGAGTCCGGTTTGTCCAAGCTAGCAACTTCGCAAGATCAAGAATGAAAATCAAAGCTAACACTCTAAACAAGTGGGCTAGACTTGTGTAGAATGGTGTTGTAGTGGCTTTTCTTACTTCAAAATCCTATCTTGATGAATATTTTGCTCACTTGAAAATTCTAGAGAGCAAGAGCTCAAGGTTGAAGAAGATGATGGATATTTTTGAAGAAGAGAAGAATAACTCTAAAGAGAAAAAGAAAAATATAAGAATATATATTTTTCTTTCCTCATCTCAAACCATGGTTATCTTTTATGGATATTTAATTTTACTTTAGTTAAAACACAAGAGAAAGATTAAACCATGGTCAAAAGGTAGGTGAACAAGGTTAGGTCAAAAGAAGAGTGTAGAAACGTTTGACCATGATTTAATCTTATCTCTTTTCTTTTGTTTTAGAAATAATAATCCATAATATAAACCATGGTGTGAGTCTTATATATCCACCATTTTCTATGTATAAACAACCATGATAGATGATGTATGTATATATGTGTGCATGCACATCCATATGTGCATGAATCAATAAGGAATGCATACATGCATCCATACATCCAAAGATACAAGAAAAGATTTCTAGTGAGAATATAATGGTTAAATGATAAATCAACACTTGATTTATCAATCCGGCCATATCACATACGACCCTAACCAAAAGCAAGCCGCCCGATCATTATACGGTATCCTATACGCGCATTTTAATCGGGTCCATCCGCATATCGCATAGGTGCACCACAACATTTCGCCTGGACAAGGTAACTCCTTTGTGGTACTCTAAGACTCGTCAATATGCCGGCAGTGGGTGATGATCATATCAAGCACCCCCAAGCTGCAAGCGGTCAGCTAAACGTAACGGCCACCTTGCTATTGAGCGATCAGAAGAGAACAAGCGAACCGGCTACAACTCCCGTCGAGCCAACCGGCAACACTTCCCGTACAGTCCGGTCTCCTAGTCTGATATGTCGCATATCAAGTCTACGGGTGGTAAACGTCCGACCCCAATAACTGATAAGTCTTGCCGATGATAAGCTCATAACGGGTCGAGAAACTACTGGTAACACTTACCGGTAAATCTCTAATCAGCCTTTGCCAGGGACTTCCCTGTTACGGTCAATCGAGCACAGTGCAACATCAACCCCCAATACCAGGAGAGACGAAACCCCTCCTATCGCTCATTGCCTCCATGTGACTCGGGACTGTACCCAAAAACCACCGTTTTGCACGCCCTCATGGACGTGGTATGGTAGAAATCAAAGCACGGTGGGAATCACAAAAGACTAGGGACACTACGCCTTGACAAAGGCCAACAAACGCAGCACGAATACTAAACAGTTCTTATTTGAAATGACGGAGGGCTACGACAGGTTTTTCTGAAAACCTATTGCGTAATGAACTTGATATCATTGTAGAATCAAGTGATGTTTTGAAATGGAGTGATTTTGAGGCTTTCATTAGTTTTGCTAAAGAGGTCACTCCCGGTGAAGGGATCTTTGCTTTTTCCTCATCGAATAAGGTGCGGGATATATCATATATATCACTGTGCAAAGCAAAATTCCAAAAGCAGTCAAAAGTCAAACCGAGTGTTGTAGCATCTGCCAGTTTTTTTAAAGAGGTCACTCCTGGTGAAGGGATCTCGGCTCTTTCCCCATCGAATAAGGTGCAGGGTATATCACATATACCGCTATGCAAAGCATGACTGTAGCTACCCTTTTATTTTAAAATTTGATTCTACAAAATCTTTTAGGTTTCTTTTCTTTCATTAATCACATTAATGAAGTCCCATCAATTATGTCACCTAAACATCACAGATAAATACGACGTACACTTATGCCATCCGCATTCGCCTCGATGTCCCCTCGTGCACCGTTAGGTTAGGTAACTAACGACAGAGCAGGGCAGGGCTAGTGCGGGTGCAAAACATAAGTAACGTCTATATAATATATCATATATACTATATAAAGTATCTATCACAGCACATCACATGATCACATCACAGATATCGCAGCAGAAACATATATATAATGTGGGATGTACTAGGACGTCCGTATTTAGTATTTAGCCTACAATAGAAAATACGGATTCCACAGTCGCGATGAATAGCCAAGCCCACACCCTGGACCCCTACGAGTGCGACATTGGACCCTACCAATTCTGGAGTTTAGGAGACCCGGTCTCGACTCCTCGAGATGGCCTCCCACTGAACCCCAGAACCCGGTCACCCATGCTCCCCTCCTTGGGTCCATCCTAATGCGGAAAAGTAAATAATATACAACACTGGTGGAATCAACCTCAACCCGAAAGTGCCCCAAATAAAAGAATATTACATTACATTTGAATTTACATGAATGAAAATATAAAACTCTCATCTCACATAAAAAAAACCCGGCAATTCAATCGCGACAATCCTGCACATCATATCTCAGCAACACATAATATCTCATATCATCAACGTAAGTAAGTATGCATACCTCTATTGTCGTTGACGTATAGCAACGAAACCGGCGATATCGACATACTACACTTACGGTCACAGAAAAGAAAGTGTAAAACTGCAATAACTGGAATCCACATTCTCTTTAGACATCGTAAATGCGAAATATCACATACTTCGAATTTCATGTCTAGCTATATGAATTTCACACATTGCATCACATTCCAGATAAATAGACAGTATTAAAGTTTTCGAACGAACGATCAAATGCCCAAGATTCCCTAAAGCTCAACACTTGAGCAGAGTTCAAAAATCCGGAGTGTGACACAGTAGTAGCGGTCCAGCCGTAGAAGGGTCAAGCCAACGCCTCACATGTGGCACGCCGTACTACCCCAAACCCTAAGGTTCAAAGGGAAGTTCAAGACGGTCACATAATCAAGTTAAGGATTGTTGTCTTCTAGAGGGTCCACCACAAAACTTGCACGTATCTACAAAATATTTAAACCCCGTGAAAAGTGAGCAAATGATACTCGTTCAAACACTTCAATACTTTCTAATTTATCCGGAAAAGCCACGAAATGAAAATTCCGATTGAATTGACGAGTCCAAAACCATCTCCAGAATATACAGTACTAAATTCAGATTAAAAATACTCCAAAAGAATATACAAGCAGAGAAATTACTTACTATACAAAAACGACACCATGAATCAACAGAACGGCCGCAGAACCGCGGCCTAAGCAGGATATTGCCGCGGTTCTGCGGCGGAATTAACTGTTCATGGCCTCGTTTTTCACAGTAATTCTTACATTTACCTGCTGAATTTTTTGCATATTTTTAATTCTGAAAATAACCAGATTTTAAAAAATGTCCAGAGAGCATCCAAGAAAGTCGTATTTTGGTTCGATCGGAGTTTTTACTTCCTTAAAGTGTCGCCTAGTGTTCTAGGTTGGCTCTGATACCAATGTTGGTTTAGCCTAGCACCTCATGAAGGGTTTGGAAGCATCACATGTACCAAAGGTGGAGTCTTTAGGGTGCTAAGTTAACAAACTTCGGATCGTTCCTAGAAAATTAGGGTTTCTAAAACTTGCATATCATCTCATGAAAGAAAAGCTAGGGTTTGGAGAGTACAACCTTTATAGCTACCTACGCTGGACTCCTTGGCTACTTGGGGTTTGGAAAAGCTCCGCTTGAACTCCTCTAGGTCACCGATGATCCACCCGGAGTCCGCTTTGTCCAAGCTAGCAACTTCGCAAAATCAAGAATGAAAATCGAAGCTAACACTCTAAACAAGTGGGCTAGACTTGTGTAGAATGGTGTTGTGGTGGCTTTTCTCACTTCAAAATCCTATCTTCATGAATATTTTGCTCACTTGAAAATTCTAGAGAGCAAGAGCTCAAGGTTGAAGAAGATGATGGATATTTTTGAAGAAGAGAAGAATAACTCTAAAGAGAAAAAGAAAAACATAAGAATATATATTTTTCTTTCCTCATCTCAAACCATGGTTATCTTTTATGGATATTTAATTTTACTTTAGTTAAAACACAAGAGAAAAATTAAACCATGGTCAAAAGGTAGGTGAACAAGGTTAGGTCAAAAGAAGAGTGTAGAAACTTTTCGCCATGATTTAATCTTATCTCTTTTCTTTTGTTTTAGCAAAAATAGAAATAATAATCAATAATATAAACCATGGTGTGAGTCTTATATATCCACCATTTTCTATGTATAAACAACCATGATAGATGATGTATGTATGTATGTGTGCATGCACATCCATATGTGCATGAATCAATAAGGAATGCATACATGCATCCATACATCCAAAAATACAAGAAAAGATTTCTAGTGAGAATCTAATGGTTAAATGATAAATCAACACTTGATTTATCAATCCGGCCATATCACATACGACCCTAACTAAAAGCAAGCCGCCCGATCAATATACGGTGTCCTATACGCGCATTTTAATTAGGTCCATGCGCATATCGCATACGCGCACCACAACATTTCGCCTGGACAAGGTAACTTCTTTGTGGGACTCTAAGACTCGTCAATGCGCCGGCAGTGGGTGATGAACATATCAAGCACCCCCAAGCCGCAAGCGGTCAGCTAAACGTAACGGCCACCCGGGTATTGAGCGATCAGAAGAGAACAAGCGAACCTGCTACAACTCCCGTCGAGCCAACCGGCAACACTTCCCGTACAGTCCGGTCTCCTCGTCTGATATGTCGCATATCAAGTCTAGGGGTGGTAAACGTCAGACCCCAATAACTGATAAGTCGTGCCGATGATAGGCTCATAACAGGTCGAGAAACTACTGGTAACACTTACCGGTAAATCTCTAATCAGCTTTGGCCAGGGACTTCCCTGTTACGGCTAATCGAGCACAGTGCAACATCAATCCCCAATACCGGGAGAGACGAAACCCCTCCTATCGCTCATTGCCTCCATGTGACTCGGGACTGTACCCAAAAACCACCGTTTTGCATGCCCTCATGTACGTGGTAATGTGGAAATCAAAGCACAGTGGGAATCACACAAGACTCCATGACGATCTCGGGTCTACAGACTAACCTGCACAAGTGTCACCTGAGAACTGCCATCTGACGTGAGGTATAATACCATCTGGGAGTTCTCGCCGAGTCCGTCCAGTGTACCCAGTCTCCACTGAGCACCCGTATACCATCTCTGATGTCAAACACCAATGGATATGGGATCATCCATCGCCCATCTCATGGGTCGAGAAGCGTATACGCTAGTCTACGCTGGTATATCGATGCCCCGTCTCGATACACCCACGACTAGGGACCTTGAAGGATGTACTTATGGACTACCAAGTCCCCACTAGTATGATCCGCATCGTAGTCCAGGTAGTCAAGTACACATCCTAAGGGCTTTACCAACATGTAACTATAAGACAGTATAAAGAGACAAGTATACATGTTAAGATAAAGAGCAACCAGATAGCATACTATCATCTGTATATATGTCCAAGCATCCAATATAATATATATCATCTGTACAATACTGGCCTCTAGGGCATACATACAACTAACAATATATTCGTTGTATCCTTATACTCTCCATCTACTACTTTCATGTTGACTTAGAGACTTGGTGTGAGGACGATATTGTATGTTATTTTGAGACTTGGATGTCTTTTATGCAGTTTTACTTCTATCGTCTTTTATTTCTTCGCTACGGCGTCGTATATCTGTTGCGGTGGTTGTTTTCCGCCTTTGGGCATGTAATTGCTCCCGTTTGGGGATGCATTACTTATATTTATGTTGTACCCAGTTTTGGGGCTGGTTTTTACAAAGGAGGTGCTGCCAAATTTTTAAGGAAATAAAGTTGGGACTTTAAAGAATTTGGTTTGAGATTTCAAATGTTTTAAAACTTATATTAATTCTTACTACTTTTGATGGTTTAGATTGCTGGGTTTTCGGCTTACTTAAATCGCGTTACGCCTATAGACGTTGCGTAGTTTAAGGGCCATCACGTGCCATTTTCGGGTCGTGATAAAGTTGGTATCAGAGCGCTAGGTTTTACCTTTCGGAGTGTAGGATGACCTTGGTAAGATGGAGTAGGTAGCTTAAGCAGAGTAACGTAGTGTTTGTATGTCCGCGGCATACTCATGATGCGGTACTTCGCCTAAAGTGACCTAAGTACTAATTGCTTGAAATTCCTTCCTTGATGATATATCCTTGTGATTCGATTTCCATATTATTATCGAATCCCTTTCCATTTATAACCTTTGCCGCCGATAGCAATGGGGACTCAGAGTGATGCAGCGAGGCCCGAGGTCAGGTTGGACTCAGGTAGGACGAGGACTGACCAGGATGGCGCGCTCGTTGCACAGAAGCAGATGGATCCACCTTCGACAGATAGTATCGCTAGGCTTGTGGAAGAGATGCAGGACATGCGCTAGACGATGGGTTTGATTGGTTGAGGCTATTCGAGCGAGCGACCGGAGGTTGTCACCCCTGTTACCGAGTTGTTCCTGGCGATCAGTACACAACATTCCGTCACCTATACAGTACCTATAGATGCAGCCCCAGTTGACGAGGCACGTCTTCCAGAGACTTTGGGAGTTCGAGGACAGTGGAGGACTCGTACCGGTATACCATATCAGAGAGAGAGGCCTAGTCGTCGAGACAGATTTCGCGACTGTCGCGGGAGTAGCATGTAGGGTTCCTAGGCACTCTCAAGAGGTCTCACAAGGCATCAACCATGCCAATTTCAAATTTTACGGGTGCCGAGAAACCCTAATACGGATCGTTAACTAGAAATTTAGGCGAAAAACGAAACTAGTTAACACTTTAACTAAAGGAGAAAGACTACAACCTTTGTAGATCCGGTTCTCCACTTCCTTAGTTTGCGTCCTCTCGCTGTCCATCTCGAATCCCGAACTCAAACGTCGGCTTCATCGGAGAATTGGGCGGACTAGGTCGTCGGCTTCGTGCCGAAGATGATCTACGTCGAGGCATCACAAGTTCAAGCTCCGACTTCACAAATTTGTGAAACTTGTGAAGAAAACACCCAAAACAACTTGGCAAGAGGTAGAGGGTGAAGAAATAGGAGGTGGGTTCACTTTAGAATTGGATTTCTCACTTTAGAACTCAAGTTGCCATTGATGGCATCAAGTTTTCATTCTTGAAGATGAAGAAGAAGATGAAGCTAGAAGAAAGAATATGATAAGTGTTCTATTTTAAAAATAAAACTAATATGAATACTTATCATATCTTGACCATGGGCAAGTGTCGAGATTAAACTAAGGTTAGTTGGAATGGTTAGGGTTAAGGATGAGATAAGGATGGTAGACTTTGTCAAAGCTTCAAGAAGCTTCAACATAGAAACAAAATAAGCCACCATTCTTAACTAAATCCTTTCCAAATAAATAAACAAAAAAATAAATGAATAACCAAAACCCTAATCATCACTTAACCATGGTTTAATCCTTTACACTTAACCATATTATCAAGTATCATCAAACATGATACAAATATGTGCACAAAAGTATATCACATATACTTCTTGCACATCAAGTGAGAAAATCCATTTAAAGTGAACCAATACTAGTTAATGCAAAGTAATATATCAAATATATAATTATACATTAAATCATTAAATCAACACTTGATTTAACGATCCGGTCATATCACATATAACCGATTAGTATCCTATGTATCGGCTTATCGAATCAATCCTTGATTCGATATCTAGGTTATATCGAATATAACCAATCGATACACCCATCGCGAGAATGAATTACGGTATCACATACACGCATTATTCTCGGTCCTGCACATATCTCATTTGCGCTCCTATTTCGTTTCGCTTGAGCCAGGAAACCTCTGTGTAGGACTCTAAAGACTCGTCAATACGCCGGTAGCAGATGATGATCATATCAAGCACCCACAAGCCGCAAGCGGTCTGCTAAACGTAACGGCCATCCGGGTATTGAGCGATCATAAGATCGACGAGCTAGCCCGCTCACACTCCTGTGAATCCAACCAGTAACACTTACCGTACAGTCCGGTCTGTTCGTCTGATATGTCGCATATCAAGTCTAGGGGTGGTAAACGTCAGACCCCAATAACCGATAAGTCGTGCCGATGTGAGGCTCATAACGGGTCGAGAAACTACTGGTAACACTTACCAGCAAATCTCTGATCAGCCCTGGCCAGGGACTTTCCTGTTACGGCCAATCGAGCACAGCGCAACATCAACCCCCAATACCGGGAGAGATGAAACCCCTCCTATCGCTCATTGCCTCCATGTGACTCGAGACTGTATCCAAAGACCACCGTTTTGCACGCCCTCATGGACGTGGTAAGGTGGAGATCAAAGCACAGTGGGAATCACACAAGACTCTATGACGATCTCGGGTCTACAGACTAACCTGTACAAGTGTCACCTGAGAACTGCCATCTGACGTGAGGTATAATACCATCTGGGAGTTTTCGGCGTGTCCGTCCAGTGTACCCAGTCTCCACTGAGCACCCGTATACCATCTCTGATGTCAAACACCAATGGATATGGGATCATCCATCGCCCATCTCATGGGTCGAGAAGCGTATACGCTAGTCTACACTGGTATATCGATGCCCTGTCTCGATACACCCAGGACTAGGGACCATGAAGGATGTACTTATGGACTACCATGTCCCCACTAGTATGATCTGCATCATAGTCCAGGTAGTCAAGTACACATCCTAAGGGCTTTATCAACATGTAACTATAAGACAGTTTAAAGAGACAATTGTACATGTTAAGATAAAGAGTAACCAGATAGCATACTATCATATCGAGCAAGAAAGTCATCTCTATATATGTCCAAGCATCCAATATAATATACATCATCTGTACAATACTGGCCTCTAGGGCACACATACAACTAACAATCTCCCACTTGCACTAGGGCCAGCTGCTGTAGTATCGCATACCGAGCATCCCGAAGAGTCTCTCAAACTGTATCTGGGGAATGGCATTCGTGAGTGGATCCGCCGTGTTATTCTTCGTGTCAACCCTCATGACCTCGATCTCCCGGCGATCAACTATCTCCCGGATCAGGTGATACCGCCTCAGAATATGCCTGGATCGCTGATGGGACCTGGGTTCCTTGGCCAAAGCCACCGCTCCATTGTTATCGCAATACAAAGGTATTGGATGCTCAATGGATGGAACCACTCCAAGTTCAGTAATGAACTTCTTGATCCAGACAGCTTCTTTAGCAGCATCGTCGGCAGCGATGTATTCAGCCTCCATCGTCGAGTCTGCCACGGTTTCCTGCTTGGAACTCTTCCAGCTAACCGCCCCTCCGTAAAGGGTAAAGACAAAGCCCGACTGGGACTTAGAGTCGTCCTTATCACTCTGGAAGCTCGAATCGTTAAAGGACTCCACTTGGAGTTCTCCGTTACCATACACTAAGAGCATCTCTTTAGTCCTTCGCAAGTACTTGAGAATGCTCTTCACAGCTGTCCAGTGATTCTCTCCAGGATCAGCTTGATACCTGTTCACTAAACTTAGTGAGTATGCAACATCGGGTCTGGTACATAGCATCGCATACATGATAGAGCCTACAGCTGAAGCATAGGGTATCCCTTGCATGCGAGCTCTCTCCAAATCAGTCTTGGGAGACATCTCTTTGGAGAGAGTGACTCCAGAGATCGTGGGCAAGTTCCCACGCTTGGATTCTTCCATACTAAACCTCTTTAGTATGGTGTCAATGTACCTGGATTGGGACAATCCCAATATCCGTTTGGATCTATCTCTATAGATCCTGATCCCCAATATGCAGGAGGCATCACCAAGATCTTTCATTGAGAATCTTTGTGATAAGAAGAGCTTGACCGATTGCAGCATAGGAATATCATTTCCTATCAAGAGTATGTCGTCCACGTACAATACGAGGAAGACAACCTTACTCCCTGCCACCTTCTTGTAAATACAAGGTTCATCTGGGTTTTTGACGAAATCAAACTCTTTGATAACGACGTCAAAGCAGATGTTCCAACTCCGCGATGCTTGTTTTAATCCATAAATGGATTTAAGTAGCTTGCACACCTTCCCGCTGCTCCCACTGTCTACGAAGCCCTCTGGCTGAGTCATGTACACGCACTCTTCTAAATCACCATTTAGAAAGGCGGTCTTAACATCCATTTGCCAGATTTCGTAATCATGATATGCAGCGATGGCAAGCATGATCCGGATGGATTTAAGCATAGCCACTGGAGAAAAGGTTTCGTCATAGTCCACACCTGGTCTTTGACGAAAACCTTTTGCAACAAGTCTAGCTTTGAAAGTCTCCACTTTCCCATCTACACCAAGTTTTTTCTTGAAGATCCATTTGCTCCCAATGGGTTTTACCCCTTCAGGAGCAACTTCCAAAGTCCATACTTTGTTGGTGTACATGGATTCCATCTCGGACCGCATAGCATCCAGCCATTTCACCGAGTCCCTACTCGTGATGGCCTGCTCGAAGCTAGTTGGGTCATCATCCTCCATGATGCAATCCTCACTTCCACCATCCATGAGAAAACCGTAGTATCTCTCAGGTTGGCGAGGAACCCTACTAGATCGGCGGAGAGGCTGAGGTTCATTGGGAGCTGCTGAATCCTCTGGTTCCACTAAATCTTCAGTTTGAGTTTGTGTAGCCGGAATTTCTTCCAGTTCTACCATATCCCCACTAATTTCTTTTGCAAGAAATTCCTTTTCTAAAAAGGTGGCATGTCGAGAAACAAACACTTTTTGTTCCTCTGTATGGTAGAAAAGATATCCATGTGAATGTTTGGGATATCCCACAAACTTACATAGAACTGACCGTGCCTCGAGCTTGTCCGGATTTTGCCTTTTGACATAGGCCGGGCAACCCCATATCTTAACTCGTTTAAGACATGTTCTCTTCCCACTCCATATCTCATATGGTGTGGTAGGTACATATTTAGTTGGAACTTGATTCAATAGGTATGCTGCTGTTTCCAGCGCATATCCCCAGAAGGAAATAGGTAACTCAGCTGTGCTCATCATAGAGCGCACCATATCTAATAGGGTGCGGTTCCTCCGTTCTGATACACCGTTGTGCTGTGGTGTATAGGGAGGAGTCAACTGAGAGATAATCCCATTCTCTTTTAGGAAGTCCAGGAATTCATTGCTCAAGTATTCACCTCCTCGATCAGATCGAAGGATTTTAATACTTTTTCCGGTTTGGTTCTCGACTTCTTGTTTATATTCTCTAAATTTCTCAAAAGCTTCAGACTTGTGTCTTATTAAGTACACATGTCCGTACCTTGAGAGATCGTCAGTGAATGTAATGAAGTATGAAGAACCATCCCTGGCATGTGTAGACATGGGACCGCATACATCACTATGTATCAGTCCCAAGAGTTCGGTAACTCTTTCTCCGTGTCCCGTAAACGGAGTTTTGGTCATCTTGCCTTTGAGACATGACTGGCAAGTGTCATAAGATAAAACTTCAAACGGATTTAAATATCCATCCTTATGCAACTTAGCCTGTCGTGTCGCATTGATGTGACCCAGTCTACAATGCCACAAGAATAATTAGTTCAGTTCTGAACTCTTCCTCTTGTGTGTGTTTGTTATGCTTAGAACTGTTGATTGGTTTAGAACATAAATGCCATTGCACAACGTGCCTGATCCAACCAACTTTTGGTTACGGAAAATGTTCATAACATTATCCTGTAATACAAAATTATATCCCTCTTTACTTAATAAAGAAACTGATATAATGTTGCATATCAGGTTCGGCATGTAATAGCATTCGTTCAGAACCAATGTACTACCAGTTGGTAACACAAGGTGATATTCCCCGACAGTCTTAGCTGCAACAATTGCACCATTTCCAACTCTAATGTCTTTATCACCTTCTCCAAGTTCTCTACCTTTTCTAAGCCCATGTAACTGATTACATATATGGGATCCTGACCCGGTATCTAATACCCAGGACGTAGGGCAAATGGAGAAACAGTTCTCTGTAACGAACACACCCGAAGAAAATGCATCATCATGTACTTTCTTCATTCGGGTGGCATGGGAATCCTGGTATTCCCCTATATCCTGTTTAGTCCTATAACTCTTATAGGTAAGAACGTAACCAACGTTCCCCAGCACAGTATAACATGCGGGTTCGGTCAATACATCCATATTATTATCTTTATTAGGGCATGAAATGGTCGCTACCTGGAGAGAGAGAAGAAAACACTTTAGCGTATGCTCTTGCAAGATCAGATTGGTTATTATCTTATCTAATCAGGATGGCTCCCACTGCTTTTTATCAAATCTTCCTTCAAACCCTAAAAGGAAAGACTAGCCGGGATTAATTACACACTACAAGTTCGCCAATCTTTCAGCCAGGCCAGTGTCGGTACTTTGAGGGAGGTCCCCCGTGCTTTCGCACGAACCTAATTACTGTAAACCTCGTTTTTCCAGAGGCGTAACCCCGTTGACACCTTTCTAGACACCTACTTGATCGGCTAATTATAATGTGTAAAACTCTCCCAGGAGTAACTCTTACTCGCAGTGGGTATCGGGATCCAACTATCTCATAGAAGGTATGCAATCTCATTATAAATTTCAACACTTGAAATTCCCGATAATATTTTGCCCCTAGCGTCCTATGACCTTGACAAAGGCCAACAAATCATAGCATGCTAGTCAAGTTCAACCCGTCATTTCTTTATTGAATCAAACCCACCCGCACGGCCCTTGACAAAGGCCAACAAGGTCGCATGACTACCCTGAAACAATCTGCATCATATGCATAAGCAGATAATCACTATTCAGCTACCGTACACTACGCCATGACAAAGGCCAACAAATGCAGCACGAATACTAAACAGTTCTTATCTGAAACGACGGAGGGCTACGACAGGTTTTTCTGAAAACCTATTGCGTAATGAACTTGATATCGTTGTAGAATCAAATGAAGTTTTAAAATTGAGTGATTTTGAGGCTTTTATAGTTTTGCTAAAGGGGTCACTCCCGGTGAAGGGATCGTCGGCCCTTTCCTCGTCGAATGAGGTGCGGGATATATCATATATATCACTGTGCAAAGCAGAAACTATAGAAGCTATCAAAAACAAACCGAGTGTGCAGCGCCTGCCAGTTATTGCTAAAGGAGTCACTCCCGGTGAAGGTATCTCGGTCCTTTCCTCATCGAATAAGGTGCAGGGTATATCATATATACCGCTATGCAAAGCAAGAACTGTAGCTACCTGTTTTATTTAAAATTTGATTCTACAATATCTTTTGGTTTCTTTTATTTCATTAATCACATTAATGAAGTCCCATCATTTAAATACCTAAACATCACAGATAAATACGACGTACACTTATGCCATCGGCATTCGCCTCGATGTCCCCTTGTGCACCGTTAGGTTAGGTAACTAACGACAGAGTAGGGCAGGGCTAGTGCGGGTGCAAAACATAAGTAACGTCTACATAATATATCATATATACTATATACTATATCTATCACAGAACATCACATGATCACATCACAGATATCGCAGCAGAAGAAACATATGAAACATTGGATATACTAGGACGTCCGTGTTTTCAATACGAGCCAGTATAAAACACGGATTCCACGGTCGTGATGAATAGCCAATCCCACACCCCTAGACCCCTACGAGAGCGGCAAGCAACCCTACCAATTCTAGGGCTAGGAGACCCGGACTCGACTCCTCGAGTTGGTCTCCCACTGGACCCCAGAACCCGGTTACTTGTGCTCCCCTCCTTGGGTCTATCCTAATGCGGAAAAGTAAATAATATACAATGGGTGACATCTTCCGCAACCTGTAAGTGCCCCAAAATAAAAAAAAAATTACATACAAGTTTTTACATGAATGAAAATGAAAAACACTCATCTCACATAAAAACCCCTGGCTATTCAAACACGACAATCCAATATAACATATCCAGCAACACATAACATCACATGTCATCAACGTAAGTAAATATGCGCATCCCAATTGTCGTTGACATATAGCAACAAAACCGGCGATATCACATATTACACTTATGGTCACAGAAAAGAAAGTGTAAAACTACAACAGTTGGAATCCGCAATCTCTTTAGACATCGCATGCCAAATCAAATGAAATACTTAGACATCACATGCCTAACTGTTACAAACTCCGTATTTTAGTCCCATTATCGAAAACTCTTTTCAATATCAAATGAGACTAAACCGCTAGATTTATAACATTCATTCAGTTATCTCATAACTGTTTGTGAATTCCAATTATTGTATCCCATTCCAGATAAACAGAAAATGTTAAACTTTCCGATCGAACAGTCGAATACCCAAGTTTTCCCGATACAGCTCAACACATGAAATAAGTCTAACAACATTCAGTTCGTGCCTCAGTACCAACGGTCCAGCCGTATAAGGGTCAAGCCAACGCCTCACATGTGGCACGCCGTACTGCCCCAAACCCGAAGGTTCAAAGGGCAGTTCAAGACGGTCACATAATCGAGTTAAGGTTTGTTGTCTTCTAGAAGGTCCATCGCGTTACTAGCACTACTTAGAACGTTGTTAAACTACGGAAAAATCCAACACTTGGAAATTTCCCGACAGGGGAAAAATTGGGTATTTATATCCGGTCGAAATTTTTAACATATTCTAAAATTTATCCGGAAAGCCACATAGACAAAATCTGATACTCCGATCGAAACACCGAATCCCCAAAACAACCCCAGAAAATTCAACTCTTTAATAAATATTAAAAATTCCCAGAAACTCCAGCACCAGAAAAGAGGAATTACTGTGCAAAAACGGGAAGCTGACGTCACCAATGGGCCGCGAAACCGCCGTAGAAGCTAGGCTTCTGCCGCGGTTCCGCCGCAGTTTGGACTGTTCATGAGTAAAATTTTGCACCGTGATTCTTAGATTTCCCTGCTGAATTTTTTAAGCATTTTTAATTTGGAAAAAACCCAGAATTTGGAAAAAGTCCAGAGAGCATGTTTGGTTTAGGGTTTCGGGTTCGTTCGGGTTTCAAACGTCGTCTAGACTTCGCCTAAGGCTCTAGCTAGTCTCTGATACCACTGTAGGGTTCCTAGGCACTCTCAAGAGGTCTCACAAGGCATCAACCATGCCAATTTCAAATTTTACGGGTGCCGAGAAACCCTAATACGGATCGTTAACTAGAAATTTAGGCGAAAAACGAAACTAGTTAACACTTTAACTAAAGGAGAAAGACTACAACCTTTGTAGATCCGGTTCTCCACTTCTTTAGCTCCTCGTAGGCATCCTCTCGCTGTCCATCTCGAATCCCGAACTCAAACGTCGGCTTCATCGGAGAATTGGGCGGACTAGGTCGTCGGCTTTGTGCCGAAGATGATCTACGTCGAGGCATCACAAGTTCAAGCTCCGACTTCACAAATTTGTGAAACTTGTGAAGAAAACACCCAAAACAACTTGGCAAGAGGTAGAGGGTGAAGAAATAGGAGGTGGGTTCACTTTAGAATTGGATTTCTCACTTTAGAACTCAAGTTGCCATTGATGGCATCAAGTTTTCATTCTTGAATATGAAGAAGAAGATGAAGCTAGAAGAAAGAATATGATAAGTTTTCTATTTTAAAAATAAAACTAATATGAATACTTATCATATCTTGACCATGGTCAAGTGTAGAGATTAAACTAAGGTTAGTTGGAATGGTTAGGATTAAGAATGAGATAAGGATGGTGGACTTTGTCAAAGCTTCAAGAAGTTTCAACATAGAAACAAAATAAGCCACCATTCTTAACTAAATCCTTTCCAAATAAATAAACAAATAAATAAATGAAAAACCAAAACCCTAATCATCACTTAACCATGGTTTAATCCTTTACACTTAACCACATTATCAAGTATCATCAAACATGATACAAATATGTGCACAAAAGTATATCACATATACTTCTTGCACATCAAGTGAGAAAATCCATTTAAAGTGAACCAATACTAGTTAATGCAAAGTAATATATCAAATATATAATTATACATTAAATCATTAAATCAACACTTGATTTAACGATCCGGTCATATCGCATATAACCGACTAGTATCCTATGTATCGGCTTATCGAATCAATCCTTGATTCGATATCTAGGTTATATCGAATATAACCAATCGATACATCCATCGCGAGAATGAATTACGGTATCACATACACGCATTATTCTCGGTCCTGCACATATCTCATATGCGCTCCTATTTCGTTTCGCTTGAGCCAGGAAACCTCTGTGTAGGACTCTAAAGACTCGTCAATACGCCGGTAGCAGATGATGATCATATCAAGCACCCACTAGCCGCAAGCGGTCTGCTAAACGTAACGGCCATCTGGGTATTGAGCGATCAAAAGATCGACGAGCTAGCCCGCTCACACTCCTGTGAATCCAACCAGTAACACTTACCGTACAGTCCGGTCTGTTCGTCTGATATGTCGCATATCAAGTCTAGGGGTGGTAAACGTCAGACCCCAATAACCGATAAGTCATGCCGATGTGAGGCTCATAACGGGTCGAGAAACTACTGGTAACACTTACCAGCAAATCTCTGATCAGCCCTGGCCAGGGACTTCCCTGTTACGGCCAATCGAGCACAGCGCAACATCAACCCCCAATACTGGGAGAGACGAAACCCCTCCTATCGCTCATTGCCTCCATGTGACTCGGGACTGTACCCAAAGACCACCGTTTTCCATGCCCTCATGGACGTGGTAAGGTGGAGATCAAACCACAGTGGGAATCACACAAGACTCTATGACGATCTCGGGTCTACAGATTAACCTGTACAAGTGTCACTTGAGAACTGCCATCTGACGTGGGTATAATACCATCTGGGAGTTCTCGACGAGTCCGTCCAGTGTACCCAATCTCCACTGAGCACCCGTATACCATCTCTGATGTCAAACACCAATGGATATGGGATCATCCATCGCCCATCTCATGGGTCGAGAAGCGTATATGCTAGTCTACACTGGTATATCGATGCCCTGTCTCGATACACCCACGACTAGGGACCATGAAGGATGTACTTATGGACTACCATGTCCCCACTAGTATGATCTGCATCATAGTCCAGGTAGTCAAGTACACATCCTAAGGGCTTTATCAACATGTAACTATAAGACAGTTTAAAGAGACAAGTGTACATGTTAAGATAAAGAGTAACCAGATAGCATACTATCATATCGAGCAAGAAAGTCATCTCTATATATGTCCAAGCATCCAATATAATATACATCATCTGTACAATACTGGCCTATAGGGCACACATACAACTAACATAGCAGAGGCTTAGGACGAGGACAGTCGTTCAGCACTCATCCGTAGGAGGGTCAGCAGTCGTCGAGTGGATGTTTCTGGTGTGGGAGCCTTCATCACCACATCAGGGATTGTTCCTTAGCACCGCGTCAGAGTCGTGTTCAGAGAGATCGGGGACACGGAAGGTTCGCACAAAGGGGACATGTTGGCAGAGGAGGATTTTAGCCAGTTGCGGGTAGAGGGCAGACACGAGAGTTTGCTTCTACTCATCGGGACGCGTAGGCGTCTAATGTAGAGTTTTCAGGTATTCTTAATTTGTGTGTTCTTTTGATGCACTTATTTATTTTACACACTTTGTGCCGTGGTCGGGCCGAGAGTCGTGTTAGCTAGATCAGCCGTTTGTTGTGTTACCTTCTGTCAGCAGTTCTTTTGTTGCGCAACACGTATTACGGTCGTGTGCCAATCGGATAGGAGATAGATATTCGTCCGTCGTTTTGATCCTTCTAGAGACGTTGGATTTGACGTTCTCCTGGGCACGGACTGGTTAGCTACGTGCTAGGCGTCTGTGGACTACCGCGAGAAAACAGTCAGGTGTGTTTTCCCGACGAGTCAGTTCTTGTTGTACAGAGGGACAGTGTTGCCGCCTTTCACAGCTTGAATTCAGCCTTTTTCGCTAGTCGGCTTTTGAGGAGAGGATGTTGAGAATTCTTAGCGTTCATTCATGATACCGGAGCTACAGTGGGTTTGTTGGACCAGATTCCTATCGTGCGAAAGTTTTTTGATGTTGTTCCAGACGAGCCGGCAAAGCTTAGGGAGCTTAAAGATCAGCTGCAGAGTTGTTTGTTGGGGGGCTTGCGCGTCTGAGTGTTTCGCATTAGGGAGCTCCTATTTCTGTTCGTCATGGAAAAAGACGGCAGTTTGAGGTTGTGTATTGATGGATCGTCAATTTAACCGGGTTACGGTGTGGATAGGTACCCTTTACCTCGCATTGACGATTTCTTCGATCAGCTTCAGAGTGCGAGAAACTTTCTAAGTTTGTTTTGGATCAGGTCATCATTGGTTGCGTGTGCAGAGTGATGACACTCCGAATAATTCTTTTGTGTACACTACGGGCTTTATGTGTTTTGGTGGTGTCGTTGGACTCACCAATGCCCTAGCAGCATTCATAGATATGATGAACAAGATTTCTTCAGGCCGTTCCTCGACCAGTTATTGTTGTGTCATTGATGACATTCTGGTCTATTATAATGTTTCGTGGGGAACAGGAGCAGCACTTGAGGATTTGTTTTGCAGACATTGGGAGAGCCCCAGCTGTTTGCTAGATTCTCAGAGTGTTCCTTCAGGCTTGATTGTGTTGACTCCTAGGTCTTGTAGTTATGGGGGACGGTTTTTGTAAGGTTCCGAAGAAGATCGAGGCCGTACAGCTTTGTCCCAGACTTGTGTACGGGACGGAAGTCCACAGATTTTTAGGCTTAGATGGTTTTTACCACCGTTTCATGCAGGATCGCTTGTGTATCACTGCACCGTTGACTGAATTTACTGGAAACGAGGTTCTTTTTCTTTGGACTGTGGCATGCGTGCGGATTTTTCGGCCGTTGAAGACTCAGTTGACAACTGCACTAGTTCTTTCTTGTTTTCTGGTTCGGGCGACTTTGTTGTTTAACTGTAATATTTCGCGAGTGGAGCCCGATTGTGTACTGAGGTGACACTATAGAGTTATCGCTTTTACATCCCGACAGTTGGAGGAAGTACGAGCAGGATATCCCAATAGTGATCTGGAGATGGCCGCGGTGGTCATGCGTTGGTGATTTGGAGACACTACATGTTCGGAGAGTCGTGTCAGATTTTCACGGACCACCAGAGCTTAATGTACATCTTCCTGCAGCGGGTGTTGATTGTTGAGAAAGTCTTCTGCAGATTTACAGTTCTTGTGTGATCGTTGAGTACAGCTTAAGTTCGCCTCTACTAAGGGGAAAGCATTCTCATGTCCGCGCCCGTCCACTTTTCCTTAATCGCTTTCGCTAGGCACTGCCCGCCGACGCTCGTTCGTCAGAGATTCTTGAGCATACTCGGCTGGGTAAAGATTCGGGGTCCTTGATTTGTGACAAAGGTTTGCTACATTTAGGGACGCGTTTGGGTACCTGTTGCTGATGGGCAGAGACACGAAATCCTAGAGCAGGCACATCGGTCAGCCATCTGTGTCCATTCAAGTTGTAGGGTTCCTAGGCACTCATACAAGGGGTTATAAGGCATCAACCATGCCCGGATAAAATTTTAGACGTGCCGAACAACCAAAAGACAGGATCTTTGCTAGATTACTAGGGTTTCATATGCAAGTAAACAACTTCACTATCTAAGTGATGAAGAAAATACAACCTTTGTAGATCCGTCCTTCACTTCATTAGATCCTTGTTGAAGTCCCTTCGCTGTGATCGTGGTTCTCCCGGACTCTTGCATGGCTTCACGAGGCTAAAGGAGCGTTCTTGCTTGAAGTCTTCGACGACGAAGATGATCTATGTCGAGGGGATGCCAACTCAAGCTTCTACTTTACTAACTTGAGAATTAGTGAAGCAAACACCGTAAACTAAAGTGCTAGTCTAGTAGAGGATGGAGAAATAGGATGTGGGTACACCTTAGAATTATTTATCTCACATTTATTTCTTACTTAATCAAAACCTAGAGAGCTTTTGAGCTCAAGGAACAAGATGATGAAATAATGAGATGTGGATGATGATCAAGTGAGAAAGCTAACCATGGGTGAGTGAGTATCATATACTAACTCATGTAGAGACATAAACATGGCTTATCCAAATGGTTAGGTTAACAAAAATCTAAAGTAAAGACAAAGTTAGTGGACTTTATCAAAGCAAAGCAAGCTTCTACAAGCTTCATGCTCTTTCTAAAACTCAACTAATTTTGTAATTACCTTAAATAATTATAACCCACCATGATAAATAGAATGGTGTATGTCTTACACACCCATGAATGATGTATCAACAACCATGATACAAAAAGAAAACACATTTTAATATATATCATATATATATTAAAATTGTGCACATGTGAGAAAAATCCTTAAGTGAACAAATGTTAGTTAATGTAAATTAGTATATCTAATATACAATTATACACTAAATTATTAAATCAACACTTGACTTAATAATCCGGTTATATCTCATACAACCAACTAACATCCAATGTATCGACATATCGAATCAACACTTGATTCGATAACCCGGATATATCGGATATAACCGACCGATACAAAAAGTCGCAAGAATAGAATACGGTATCACATACACGCATTATTCTCGGTCCCGCACATATCACATATACGCTCCTATTTCGTTTTGCCTGAGCCAGTAAAACCTCTATGTAAGACTCTAAAGACTCGCCAATACGCCGGCAGTAGGTGATGATCACATCAAGCAACCACAAGCCGTCAGCGGTACAAGCTGGACGTAACGGCTACCCGGGTATTGAGCGATCAGAAGATCAGCAAGCAAGCCCGCTCCAACTCCTGTAAAAGCCTAACGGTAACACTTGCCGTACAGTCCGGTCTCCTCATCTGATATGTCGCATATCAAGTCTAGGGGTGGTAAACGTCAGACCCCAATAACCGATAAGTCATGCTGATGTGAGGCTCAAAACAGGTCGAGAAACTACTGGTTACACTTACCAATAAATCTCTAAATCAGCCCCGGCCAGGGACTTCCCTGTTATGGCCAATCGAGCACAGCGCAACATCAACTCCCAATACCGGGAGAGACAAAACCCATCTTATCGCTCATTGCCTCTATGTGACTCGGGACTGTACCCAAAAACCACCGTTCTGCACGCCCTCTTGGACGTGGTAAGGTGGAAATCAAAGCACAGTGGAAATCACACAAGACTCTATGAAGATCTCGGGTCTACAGACTAACCTGCACAAGTGTCACCAGAGAACTGCCATCTGGCGTGAGGTATAATATCATCTGGGAGTTCTCGGGGTGTCCGTCCAGTGTACCTAGTCTCCACTGAGCACCCGTATACCATCTTTGATGTCAAACACTAATAGATATGGGATCATCCATCGCCCATCACATGGGTCGAGAAGCGTATCCGCTAGTCTCCTCTGGTATATCGATGCCCTGTCTCGATACACCTACGACTAGGAACATTAAAGGATGTACTTATGGACTACCATGGCCCCACTAGTATGATCTGTATCATAGTCCTGGTAGTCAAGTACACTTCCTAAGGGCTTTACCAACATGTAACTATAAGACAGTATCATGAGACAAGTATACATGTTATGATAAAGAGCAACCAGATAGCATACTATCATATCGAGCAAGAAAGTCCTCTCTCTATATATGTCCAAGCATCCAATATAATATACATCATCTATACAATCCTGGCCTCTAGGGCATACATACAACTAACAATCTCCCACTTGCACTAGAGCCAGCTGCTGTAGTATTGCATACCAAGCATCCCGAAGAGTCTCTCAAACTTTATCTGTGGAATGGCCTTCGTGAGTGGATCCACAGTGTTGTTCTTCGTGTCAACCCTTCTGACCTCGATCTCCCGGTGATCTACTATCTCCCGGATTAGGTGATACCGCTTCAGAATATGCCTGGATCGCTGATGGGACCTGGGTTCCTTGGCCAAAGCCACCGCTCCATTGTTATCACAATACAAAGGTATTGGATGCTCAATGGATGGAACCACTCCAAGTTCAGTAATGAACTTCTTGATCCAGACAGCCTCTTTGGCAGCATCGTTGGTAGTGATGTATTCAGCCTCCATCGTCGAGTCTGCCATGGTTTCCTGCTTGGAACTCTTCCAGCCAACCGCCCCTCCTTAAAGGGTAAAGACAAATCCCAAGTACGACTTAGAGTCGTCCTTATCACTCTGGAAGCTCGAATCGATAAAGGTCTCCACTTAGAGTTCTCCGTTACCATACACCAAGAGCATCTCTTTATTCCTTCTTAAGTACTTGAGAATGCTCTTCACAGCTGTCTAGTGACTCTCTCCAGGATCAGCTTGATACCTACTCACTACACTTAGTGAGTGTGCTACATCGGGTCTGGTACATAGCATCGCGTATATGATAGAGCCTACAACAGAAGCATAGGGTATCCCTTGCATGCGATCTCTCTCCAAATCTTTCTTGGGAGACATCTCTTTGGAGAGAGTGAGTCCAGAGATCGTGGGTAAGTTCCCACGCTTGGATTCTTCCATACTAAACCTCTTTAGTATGGTGTCAATGTACCTGGATTTGGACAGTCCGAATATGCTTTTAGATCTATCTCTATAGATCTTAATCCCTAAGATGTAGGAGGCATCCACTAGATCTTTCATTAAGAATCGTTGTGATAAGAAGAGCTTGACCGATTGCAGCCTAGGAAAGTCATTTCCTATCAAGGGTATGTCGTTCACGTACAATATGAGGAAGACAACCTTACTCTCTGCCGCTTTCTTGTAGATACAAGGTTCATCTACGTTTCTGACGAAATCAAACTCTTTGATAACGACGTCAAAGCAGATGTTCCAACTCCACGATGCTTTCTTTAATCCGTAAATGGATTTAAGCTGCTTGCACACCTTCCCGCTGCTCCCACTAGCTACGAAGCCCTCTGGCTGAGTCATGTACACGCTCTCTTCTAAATCACCATTTAGAAAGGCGGTCTTAACATCCATTTGCCAGATTTCGTAGTCATGATATGCAGCGATGGCAAGCAAGATCCAGATGGATTTAAGCATAGCCACTGGAGAAAAGGTTTCGTCATAGTCCACACCTGGTCTTTGACGAAAACTCTTTGCAACAAGTCTAGCTTTGAAAGTCTCCACTTTCCCATCTACACCAAGTTTTTCTTGAAGATCCACTTGCTCCCAATGAGTTTTACCCCTTCAGGAGCATCTTCCAAAGTCCATACTTTGTTGGTGTACATGGATTCCATCTCGGACCGCATTGCATCCAGCCATTTCACCGAGTCAGTACTCGTGATGGCCTGCTCGATGCTAGTTGGGTCATCATCCTCCATGATGCAATCCTCGCTCCCACCATCCATGAGAAAACCATAGTATCTCTCAGGTGGGTGAGGAACCCTACTCGATCAGCGGAGTGGCTGGGGTTCATCGGGAACTACCGAATCCTCTAGTTCCACCAGATCTTCTGTTGCAGATTTTGTAGCTGGAACCTCTTCCAGTTCTACTTCATGACCACTAATCGCTTTTGCAAGAAATTCCTTTTCTAGAAAGGTGGCATGCCGAGAAACAAACACCCTTTGTTCTTCAGTGTGGTAGAAGATATAGCCTTGTGAATTCTTGGGATATCCTACAAATTTGTATAGAACAGACCGTGCCTCAAGTTTGTCCGGATTTTGTTGTTTGACATAGGCTGGACAACCCCATATCTTAACATAATTAAGACATGGTCTGTTCCCTTTCTATATCTCATATGGAGTGGTAGGCATAGATTTGGTGGGGGCCATATTCAATAGATGTATGGCTGTCTCTAGCGCATACCCCCAGAAGGAAATAGGTAACTCAGCTGTGCTCATCATAGAGCGCACCATATCTAATAGTGTGCGGTTCCTCCGTTCCGATACACCGTTATGTTATGGTGTATATGAAGGAGTTAGCTGAGAGAGAATCCCATTCTCTTTTAGGACGTCCACGAATTCATTGCTCAAGTATTCACCTCCTCGATCAGATCGACGGATTTTAATACTTTTCCCGGTTTAGTTCTCGACTTCTTGTTTATATTCTCTAAATTTCTCAAAAGCTTCAGACTTGTGTTTTATCAAGAACACATGTCCATATCTTGAGAGATCGTCAGTGAATGTAATGAAGTACGAAGAACCATCCCTGGCATGTGTAGACATGGGACAGCATACATCACTATGTATAAGTCCCAAGAGTTCAGTAACTTTTTCTCCGTGTGACATAAACGAAGTTTTGGTCATCTTGCCTTTGAGACATGACTGGCAAGTGTCATAAGATGAAAATTCGAATGGTTTCAAATATCCATCTTTATGCAACTTAGCTAGTCGTGTCGCATTTATATGACCAAGTCTACAATGCTACAAGAAGGATTCGTTCAGTTCTGAACTCTTTCTCTTGTGTGTGTTTGTTATGTTCAGAACTGTTGATTGATTTAGAACTTAAATGCCATTGCACATCGTGCCTGATCCAACCAAGTTTTTGTTTAGAAAAATGTTCATAACATTATCCTATAATACAAAATTATATCCCTGTTTACTCAACAAAGAAACCGATATAATGTTGCATATCAGGTTCGGCATGTAATAGCATTCGTTCAGAATCAATGTATTACCAGTTGGCAATACAAGGTGATATTCCCCAACGGTTTTAGCTGCAACAATTGCACCATTTCCAACCCTTATGTCTTTATCGCCTTCCCCAAGTTCTCTTCCTTTTCTCAGCCCATGTAACTGATTACATATATGGGATCCTGACCCGGTATCTAATACCCAGGACGTAGAGCAAATGGAGAAACAGTTCTCTGTAACGAACACACCCGAAGAAAATGCATCAGTATGTACTTTCTTCATTCGGGTGGCTTGGGAATCCTGGAATTAACTTATATCTTGTTCAGTCTTATAAGTTTTATAAAAAAGAACGGAACCAACGTTCCCCGGCACAGTATAACTTGTGGGTTCGGTCAATACATCCATATTATTATCTTGATTAAGGCATGATATGGTAGCTACCTGGAGAGAGAGAGAAGAAAACACTTTAGCGTATGGTCTTCCAAAATCAGATTGGTTATTATTTTATCTAATCAGGATGGCCCCCACTGTTTTTTTTAAATCTTCCTTCAAACCCTAAAAGGAAAGACTAGCCGGGATTAATTACACCCTACAATTTCGCCAATCTTTCATCCAGGCCAGTGTCGGTACTTTGAGGGAGGTTCCCCGTGCTTTCGCACGGACCAAATTAGATTAAACCTCGTTTTCCTATAGGCGTAACACCGTTGACATCTTTCTAGACACCTACTTGATCGGCTAATTGTCCTCTGTAAAACTCTCCCAGGAGTAACAATTACTCGGAGTGGGTATCGGGATCCAACTATCTCATAGAAGGTATGCAATCTCATTGCAAATTTCAACGATTGAAATTCCCGACAATATTTTGCCCCTAACGTGCTATGATCTTGACGAAAGCCAACAAACCATAGCCCACTAGACAAGTTCAACCCGTACATTTCTTGACTGAATTAAACCCAACCGCACGACCCTTGACGAAAGCCAACAAAGCCTTACGACTACCCTAATCCAATCGCATCTTATGCAGCAGATAAGAAGCATATAGCTATCACACACTACACCTTGACGAAAGCCAACAAATGCAGCACGAATACTATATACAACTTATCTGAAATGACGGAGGGCTACGACAGGATTTTCTGAAAAACCTATTGCGTAATGAACTTGATATCGTTATAGAATCGAGTGAATTTTGAAATGGAGTGATTTTGAGGCTTTCATTAGTATTGCTAAAGAGGTCACTCCCGGTGAAGGGATCTCGGCTCTTTCCTTACGGAATAAGGTGCAGGATATATCATATATATCGCTATGCAAAGCAAAACTTCAAAAGCAATCAAAAGACAAACCAAGTGTTGTAGCATCGGCCTGTTTTGCTAAAGAGGTCACTCCCGGTGAAGGGATCTCGGCTCTTTCCTCATCAAATAAGGTGCAGGATATATCATATATATCACCATGCCTAGCAAAAACTGTAGCTACCCTTTTTGAAAATTTTATTCTACAACATCTTTTAGGTTTCTTTTATTTCATTAATCACATTAATGAAGTCCCATCATTTAAGTCACCTAAACATCACAGATAAATATGACGTACACTTATGCCATGTGCATTCGCCTCGATGTCCCCTCGTGCACCGTTAGGTTAGGTAACTAACACCAGAGCGGGACAGGGCTAGCACGGGTGTAAAACATAAGTAACGTCTATATAATAAATCATATATACTATATACAGTATCTATCACAACATATCAAATGATCACATCACGGATATCGCAGCAGAAGAAACATATGAAATATTTGATATATTAGGACGTCCGTGTTTTATTTTGAGCCTCTATAAAACACGGATTCCACGTTCGCGATGAATACCCAAACCCATACCCCTAGACTCCTATGAGAGGGGCAAGCAACCCTTCCAATTCTAGAGTTAGAAGACCCGAACTCGACTCCTCGAGTTGGTCTCCCACTGGACTCTAGAACCCGGTTACTTGTGATCTCCTCCTTGGGTCTACCTAATGCGGAAAAGTAAATAATATACAAATGGTGACAGCATCCTCATCCCGGAAGTGCCCAAATAAAATAATATTACATACAATGAATTTTACACGAATGAAAAATAAAAACCCTCATCTCACATAAAACCCCTGGCTATTCAACAACACGACGATCCAATATAACATATCCAGCAACACATAACATCACATGTCATCAACGTAATTAAATATGCGCATCCCAATTGTCGTTGACATATAGCAACGAAACTGGCGATAGCACATATTAGACTTACGGTCGCAGAAAAGAATGTGTAAAACTATAACATTTGGAATCCACAATTTCTTTAGACATCGTAAATCCGAAATATCACATACTTCGCATTTCATGACTAACTATATGAATTCCACATATTGTATCACATTCCAGATAAATAGACAGTATTAAACTTTCCAACCGAATAATCAAATACCCAAGATTTCCTAAATAGCTCAACACTTGAGCATAATTCAAAAAAATTCCAGAATACGCCACAGTAGCTATGGTCCAGCCGTAGAAGGGTCAAGCCAACGCCTCACATATGGCACGCCGTACTGCCCCAAATCCTAAGGTTTAGAGGCAGTTCAGACGGTCACATAATTGAGTTAAGGTTTGTGTTCTTCTAGAGCGTCCATCACGTTACTTGCACGTTTTTCCGAAAGATTTAAACCCGAGAAAAATTCAACGCTTGAAAGTTTTTCGTGCCGGGAAAAAATGAGTTAATGATATCCATTCAAACATTTTAATACTTTCTAAATTATTCGGAAAACATAACGAAATTAAATTTTCCGATCGAATCAACGTATACAAAATAATCCCCTGAACACTCAACACTTGAGTCAAATTAAAAATACCCAAAAATTAGCAATTTTGCCTATGGATGTTACTGTGTCAAAACGAGGCAGTAAGACTTCTGTACGGCCGCGGATCTGCGGCGCAAGTAGGGTATTGCCGGGGTTCCGCGGCCAATTGTACGGATTACTGTCTCGTTTTTCACATTGTTGCTTATATTTCCCTGCTGATTTTTTTAGGAATTTTTAATACAGAAAAATCACAGTTTTAAAAAAATGTCCAGAGAGGGGTTCAAATCGTCGTTTCGTGGTTCGTTTCGTGGTTCGTTCGGGGTTTTAACTTCGTATACATATCGCCTAATACTCTAGCAAGTCTTTGATACCACTGTAGGGTTCTTAGGCACTCATACAGGGGGTTATAAGGCATCAACCATGCCCGGATAAAATTTTAGACGTGCCGAACAACCCAAAGACGGGATCATTGCTAGATTACTAGGGTTTCATATGCAAGTAAACAACTTTACTATCTAAGTAAAGAAGAAAATACAACCTTTGTAGATCCATCCTTCACTTCATTAGCTCCTTGTTGAAGTCCCTTCGCTGCTATCGTGGTTCTCCCGGACTCTTCCATGGCTTCACGAGGCTAAAGGAGCGTCCTTGTTTGAAGTCTTCGAGGCCGAAGATGATCTACGCCAAGGGGATGCCAACTCAAGCTTCTACTTCACTAACATGAGAATTAGTGAAGCAAACACCCTAAACTAAAGTGCTAGTCTAGTAGAGGATGGAGAAATAGGAAGTGGGTACACCTTAGAATTATTTATCTCACATTTATTTCTCACTTAATCAAAACCTAGAGAGCTTTTGAGCTCAAGGAAGAAGATGATGAAATAATAAGATGAGGATGATGATCAAGTGAGAAAGCTAACCATGGGTGAGTATCATATACTAACTCATGTAGAGACATAACCATGGCTTATCCAAATGGTTAGGTTAAAAAAAACTAAAGTAAAGACAAAGTTAGTGGACTTTGTCAAAGCAAAGCAAGCTTCTACAAGCTTCATGCTCTTTCCAAAACTCCACTAATTTTGTAATTACCTTAAATAATTATAACCCACCATGATAAATAGAATGGTGCATGTCTTTCACAACCATGAATGATGTATCAACAATCATGATACAAAAAGAGAACACATTTTAATATATATCACATTATATTAAAGTTGTGCACATGTGAGAAAAATCCTTAAGTGAACAAATGTTAGTTAATGTAAATAAGTATATCTAATATACAATTATACACTAAATTATTAAATCAACACTTGACTTAATAATCCGGTTATATCTCATACAACCAACTAACATCCAATGTATTGACTTATCGAATCAACACTTGAGTCGATAACCCGGCTATATCGGATATAACGGACCGATAGAAAAAGTCGCGAGAATAGAATACGGTATCACATACACGCATTATTCTCGGTCCCGCACATATCACATATGCGCTCCTATTTCTTTTTGCTTGAGCCAGTAAAACCTCTATGTAGGACTCTAAAGACTCGTCAATACGCCGGCAGTAGGTGATGATCACATCAAGCACACACAGGCCGTCAGTGGTACAAGCTGGACGTAATGGTTACCCAGGTATTGAGCGATCAAAAGATCAGCAAGCAAGCCCGCTCCAACTCTTGTAAAACCCTAACAGTAACACTTGTCGTATAGTCCGGTCTCCTCGTCTGATATGTCGCATATCAAGTCTACGGGTGGTAAACTTCAGACCCCAATAACCGATATGTCGTGCCGATGTGAGGCTCATAATGGGTCGAGAAACTACCGGTAACACTTACTAGAAAATCTCTAAATCAGCCCTGGCCAGGGACTTCCCTGTTATGGCCAATCGAGCACAGCGCAACATTAACTCCCAATACCGGGAGAGACGAAACCCCTCCTATCGCTTATTGCCTCCATGTGACTCGGGACTGTACCCAAAAACCACCGTTCTGCACACCCACTTGGACATGGTAAGGTGGAAATCAAACCACAGTGGGAATCACACAAGACTCTATGACGATATCGGGTCAACAGACTAACCTGCACAAGTGTCACCTGAGAACTACCATCTGACGTGAGGTATGAAACCATCTGGGAGTTCTCGGCAAGTCCGTCCAGTGTACTATGTCTCCACTGATCACCCGTATACCGCCTCTGATGTCAAACACCAGTGGATATGGGAACATCCATCGCCCGTCACATGGGTCGAGAAGCGTATACGCTAGTCTACTCTGGTATATCGATGCCCTGTCTCAATACACCTACGACTAGGAACATTAAAGGATGTACTTATGGACGACCATGGCCCCACTAGTGTGATCTGCATCATAGTCTTGGTAGTCAAGTACACATCCTAAGTGCTTTACCAACATGTAACTATAAGACAGTATCAAGAGAAAAGTATACATGTTAATATAAAGAGCAACCAGATAGCATACTATCATATCGCAAAGAAAGTCCTCTCTATATATGTCCAAGCATCCAATATAATATACATCATCTGTACAATACTGGCCTCTAGGGCATACATACAACTAACAAAAGTTCCACCAACATTTGGCGTGACTTGTGAGATAGTTACGGGTGGACCGAGATGATGAGTGAAGTTTCAGATTTCGTTTCAAGTTGTCTGTCTTGTTGTGAGCTTAGGTTGAGCATCTCAGACCGGCTCGAGAGTTGCAACCTTTAACCATTTCCGGAGTGGGAATGGGAGCCGATCTCCATGAATGACGTTGTGGTGTCTACCCAGGTTTAGTCAGGGTGTGACTCCATTTGGTGTTTTTGTCCGATTTTACTCAGTTGCTCAGTTGTTCTTTGTTAAGTTTGTGCGTTTGCACAGAGTTCCTTCATGTGTTGTATCCAATAGAGGCACTATGTTCGCTTGCCGTCGGGGGAAAGAGCTTCAGGAAGCCTTGGGTACTGATTGAGCTTTAGCTCCGTTATTCCATCCGCAGGATGATGGTTTTGTGAGAGCGGGCTATACCGACTCTGGAGGATATGCTTGTGCGTAAGTACTAATTGTTGTCGGTAGTTGGGATCGTCACTTGCCGTTGTTAGGGTTCTCTTTCGATAGCTGTTATTAGGAGACACTCCAATTGGCAACCTTTAGCTTTTGTTTGTTAGGTGGTGTCGATCTCCAATCTGTTTTTCTGACTCTGCGTAAGTAGGATTTTTGGACCCCAGCTTGTCTAGAGACTTCGGAGATGATCCAGTTGATTCAGGTCAGGATGATGACAGCCCAGTGCAGACAGAGGTCTTTTGTCGACCGTGGAGGTCACAGACTTGAGTTCGCAGTGGGAGATCATGTGATCCTACGAATTTTTCCGATTAAAGACGTGTTGAGTTTTGGGAAGCTTATCCCAGGATTGTAGGTCCTTTTGAGATCCTCAAGCGAGTTAGTTTCGTTGCCTATAATTTGGCACTTCCGCCCAGATTATTTAGTATTCATCCCGTATTCCTTGTGTAGATACTTTGCAATTACCTTCATGACTTTCTCACATGATTCAGCACCGGACTATTTAGCTTGGACTCGATCTTTTCGTTCACCAGCAGCCAATTGTGTTAATGGCTCGGCAGATAGAGAAACTTCGGTCAAGGGTCTTGCCATCTGTGGAGGGTTCTCTTGGACGTAGCCGTATAGTGAGGTGATCACTTGGGAGGCTGCGAGCGAGTGTTCATATCAGATTTTTGCATTTTTATACCGCCCAATTTTGATCATATTGCTTATCGGTAGGTACTCTTGAGCTGTGTTTGCTAGTCAGTTGCAGGATACACGTTCTCGGCTCTAAACGGTGAAATTCATGGAAAAACACGACAAATTCCGGATTACTGCCAACCACAGATAAAACGCGGGTCTCCACTCTTTATCCGTATGTTGCAACACACCAGTTTAAGAAGACAAAAGGGCAAATCGATTGTCATCTTCTTGCACAAAGCACAATTGCAACACAAAGTCCAAGAAATCTACGCGGAGCTCAAGAAAATCATGACAAAAGATTCACATCCAATCACCTTTTGATCTACTAAAATTCTGGAAGAAATGTGAAAAGATTATCAGAAACAACATATACCAGACTGAAGGAAAGAGAAAACTAGAGAAAACCACACAAGGACATGACCCAACTCATCATTATGGCCGCGGATCCACGGCCAACATAGGGTCTAGGCCGCGGATCAGCGGCCGTATGGGATCTTCAGAAGAAAACTTTTCAGGGGTATTTTGGTAATCTTATCTTATAGCAGATTGTTGCCCTAGGTTTCTAGTTGCCTGCCAATAAATAGTCCAGAACTTGCCAAAGCCAAGGGTGCTTATTCTTGTATTTATATTTTAGAATACATATTGTTGTTCTTCTTCCTCTTCTCATCTCTTCTCCATTAAAACCTTGTAGTGAGCTTTTGTGAGTGAAGTGATGAATAAAGAGTTCTTTTTGTTACCATGCTTGTCTTATTGTTAATTATAATTGCTTGTATTTGTCATTTGCTAATCTAGTTGTTGTTATTTGTTGTTTGTTTCTTTCTTGTTCTCTTTTTCTTTATCCTTAAACAACAATGATGCTTAAGCTTGATCCTTGCCAAAGTGAGGTCGCAAATAGCTAGTTGTAATCTTCTAACCTCTTTCTTTCTATCTTTCTCCTTTGTTTTATTTTTCTTTTAATGGGTGAGTAGTTTTCATACTTGTTAGGGTAGGATAAGGAAAGTTTGAGAGAAGGAAATCCCTCTCACTCTTTCCTTGCCAAACATCTTAATTCGGACTCTCGTTAATTGAACCACAATCCGCTCCCTACGGCACCCTATCTTACATGATAGCGGTGATTCCTTAGTGAGGCCGGTTGTGATTGAATTAACCGGAGGTTAAGGCTAAAAGCCAAGAACGGACGGACAAGCACCAAAAGGAAGAACTTAAGCGTTGGAAAGCCTAGCTTATACTCACAAGTTCCTTCCTAGTCGTGCTAATCCCCGTTGTTGCCGATTACCATAACACCGATATTAAGAGTGGCAATGAAAGAAGTGAGCGACTCCTAACTCAAACTAACCTAATCTTAACCCTTACAAGCTCTCTTTACATATCATTTTTGCACAAAGTTAATCTCAAAACAAACCTGGACATTTGGACTTAACTCGTTAAAGCATATAGAAAAAGATTCACATCTCCCTGCGGACGACCCGTGCTCAACCGGCTAGCTGCAAAGCGAAACCGTCTTGATTGCGGTAATAAACTTGAACATGCAAAAACTCTATCAATCAAATGCCGCCGTTGCCGGGGAGACGGTAATTTATTTCTTTGTGTAATTTCGGGTTAACTTATGAATATAAATATAACCAAAAAACCAAACAAAAAAAATATACATTTTAAAAAAAAACATCTTGTAATTTTTGAGTAGTTTTTGTGCAAGTGTGCAGGATAAAAAGACGGTCGAGTTCAGTGCCAAAGACGTGGGAAGTTAGATCCATATCTTGCGGATACACCGCGGGTGATCAAGAAGAAAAAAAATTGGTATACTGAAAGATTCTGGAGCAGATCCAATAAGCAAATCCAGATTCAGGAGCTCCAGACAAGAAGAGGACACCCCATAAAGCACACAAAAAAAATATTGGAAGCCCAATCCCTCCTCATAGCCGCGGAACCGCGGCCTAAGCACTTGTTTGGCCACGGAACCGCGGCCATTTGTTGGCTTCAGAGTTTCAGTTTTTTTTGGTGAGTCTCTTTCTCATTCCCCACTCCTCTGAACTCCACTGAACTGTGTTTTCTGCAGCATTCTTTGCGGAAACTCTCTTCCCCCTTCCAATAAATTGTTTTTGTGCAGGATTCTTTGCGCCGCGCTAAAAAAATAAAAATTGATTGCAGTTGATTGTTACTGCTTTGCATTTATTAATACGGAATTTAAGGGGCTTGAAACCAATCCAGATTGGGTGGGGATTTCATCACCCTTCCCAGGACCCCAGAAATCATAAAAAGCATATTCATTGACCATTGTTTAATTAAAAAATACTAGACTCAGCCCTAAGGACTTCGTGCTCAATAGGACAGAGGACTAGTTACAGGCATCGGCCGTTTATCCTATCCTGACTTTGCGGTGTCTAGGCAAGTGTGTCCAAGGAAAGTGGTTACTTAATTAGGACCACTACTTACGTAGTGGGGAGCCTCCAACTTACCTGGCACTTACCTGGCAGCAATTGGCGGAGAAGAGGCGGTTTGAGGTCCTATTTCTAGCCCTTTGGAACAGTTAGGAGCTGTCTAGCTGACCTAGGTGACCCTAGATCTAGGTGTGATTGCGCATATCTTATTTGTGATTGGTTGAAGCCGTAAGTCCGTACATATTTCTGTAAATCTCTTTCTAAAAAGAAAAAAAAACACAAAACCAAAAACTTTTATAAAAACTTGCCCTTTGTCACCGAAATCCCATTTTTTTAACCCACCACCCATCGTGTTTCTCCATTGACGTTTTCTTACCCTCACCTTCTCCGCTTTGACTATACTAAACTCGTTTGGTGTATGTTAGCTTGGACTTAGGACACTAGCGCCCACCTAGTCCCCGTTACGTTAGTCGCTACCGACTACGCGATTGACTCAGACGTCGAGACTCCGTCAACACCTCATTCACCCTTACCTTTGCCGGCCAACTCCGACGTTGAACCAAATTCTGTTCATACATCCTCACCTTCACCATCACCAACCTCTTCTTCCGCGATGTCAGGATTTAATCCAAACATCCCAACAACTCCCCCGGGATTGATTCGACCTCCTATGGATGCGAATAACCCACCACCACTGCCTGTCGTAGCGCCACAGCGAATCGTGCTCCAGGATCATTTCTATCCCACCCGCTCTGCACTTCCCACCTGTCTTTCCCTTCCACCGGCCAATGGAGATAATTTTAAAATTAAGCCCCACTTCATTAACATGCTTCCGAAATTTCATGGGCTTGAATCTGAAGATGCCTATATCTTCATCAACAAGTTTCAAAATGTTTGTGCCATGATGAAAACGACCCAGCTGTCGGACGATGCTATACGACTACGGGTCATTCCGTTCACTTTGTGCAATCTTGCTGAAAAATGGCTGTATAGCACCGCTTTCCACTCCATAACCAGTTGGGACGAGTTTGTCAATGCGTTTCTTAAGAAATTCTATCTGAATCATAAAACCGTGAGGATCCGTAACGAAATCAACCAATTCTCTCAGCTTCCTACTGAACCCTTTTGGAAATGCTTTGACCGGTATAAAGACCTTCTTGTTCAGTGCCCTCACAATGGTATCGAGAAATGGCAACTTTCCCAAACCTTATACGAGGGCCTGAACCGAGCAACCAAGCAGTTGTTGGAAACCATTTGTCAAGGCCACATCCTATCGAAATCTGACGAGGAAGCGTGGCAATTCTTCGACGACCTTGCGGAACAAACGCTTCAATGGGAAAGCACCAGACCAACTTCTTCTTCTTCTTCCTCCACTTCTACTGGTCAGTCTAGGGTAGGAATTCACCAACTTGATGTCTCTATTGCGATGAAAGCTGAAATGGCTGCAATAACGAGAAAACTTGAAGCGATAGAGAGCAAATTCTTATCTCCTGCTCCTGCCCCTGTTCTTCCCCTTCGTACCATTTGTGTTTGTTGTTCCGATCCTTCTCACTTAACCGAAGAGTGTCCTTACAATCTACCATCTCAAGGACAGGGTCAGGTTAATACTGCATTTCAGCAAAGACCACGAAATGATCCATACTCTTCCACCTACAATCCCGGTTGGAGGAACGACCCCAATTTCGCATGGAATCAGAATCAGCATCAATTCCAAGGCAATAATTTCCAGAGCCCCCCTCCTTCGCAACAACATGTGCAACAACAAACTCAACATCAGTTTCAGCAGCCCTTCCAACCCCAACCTTTTCAAAATCAGACGAACAACTTTGCACCCAACAATTCTTTTCCGCAAAACAACTTTGTTCCGTCAAACAACGATAAGGTTTCCTCGCTAGAACGAAGTCTAGAGGGCTTCGTTAAACAATCGACACAATCTACCGGCAACATCCAGTCTTCCATTCAGTCCTTGGTGCAACACACTGCCGCTCACGGGCAAAGCATCAAAACCATTGTAGCCCAGATAGCACAACTGAATGCAGCCTTAAGCGAGCGAGAGAAGGGGAAGATTCCGTCCCAACCACTCCCAAATCCCGGTCACCAACATAATGTACATGTTGCTCTTGAATAACAGAACCATAATGTGAGTGCCGTGACTACATTGAGATCGGGAAGGATGCTGCAAAACAACATTGGCACACGGATCGACGATGACACCCGGGCCGCTTTTTCTTCTTCTTCTTCGTCTTCTGAGCCTATTCTCCATTCTTCCAAAGGCTTTTCCTCTTCTTCTGCTCTAAACGGGCCCATTTCTCACTCCACAAAAACACCAGCTCTGGGATCCGTTCCAACTCCACAATCTCCTCCACAAGCATTGGACTCAACCAATTTTTAAAACGTTCCATTTCCAAACCGGTTGAGGTCCAATAAACAAAATCCACAAATAGAGAAGATTTTGGAGTTGTTTAAGCAGGTTAACATCAACATTCCCCTTTTAGATGTTGTCCAACAAGTCCCGTCCTACGCGAAAATCTTAAAGGACTTGGGCACGAAAAAGAGGAAGTCTCAGGTACCCAAGAAAGTTTCCTTGGCTAGTGATGTGAGTGATGCTCTTACCTAATCTTTACCATAAAAACGGAAGGACCCTGGCTGTCTTACGATTTCTATTACCATTGGGGATAAGAAAATCAACCGCGCCCTATTAGATCTTGGTGCCAGTGTTAACCTGCTTCCGTACTCGGTATATGACCAATTAGGTGTAGGAGAGCTGAAACCCACACACTGCACTCTCCAAATGGCCGACCAATCGATCACCCATCCTAGGGGTGAGCTAGAGGATGTGTTATTCAAGGTTGGGGACTTCATATTCCCCGTTGACTTCATTGTATTAGACACACAGCCTGTAGCTAACCCCCGGAATCAAATTCCGGTGATACTCGGTCGCCCATTCCTTGCAACCTCAAATGCTGTGATCAATTGTCGAAATGGTTCGATGAACCTATCTTTTGGAAACATGACAATTGAACTCAGCATTTTTAGGTTGGGGAATCAGCCCTCCGAACCTAATGCTCATATATTAGACGTTTGCTCAATCTCGGAGATCACCCCAGAAGAGTGTGAATTCGAGGATCGATAACCTTAACGCAACTAGTGCGTTCCTCTTCGAACCTGCTGCTGTTTCTGCGCCCGACAATGACTACGAGTGTTTCACTTTCTCGAACGATCTTAGCCACTCACCACCCGAGTTTGAATCCTTCGAATTTCCGGATAAGTTACCTGAACTATCCAACTCGGTCGCTTACACTCGTTTTGAACCTTTGTTGGAATCCTTTGAGTTCGAGACCTTTTCACCAATCTTGCCTTCAATCGTTTCACCTCCAATACTCGAACTCAAGCCTTTGCCGTCTCACCTTAAGTACGCTTACTTGGATGAGAACGAGACCCTCCCTGTTATCATCTCGGCTTCTCTAGCTCCAGAGCAAGAGAAAGCCCTTCTTGCGGTCTTGCACAACAATAGGAAAGCTTTTGGCTGGTCCATGGCGGACATCAAGTGGATTAGTCCCCTGATCATTGAACATCACATTCATCTGATGGATGATGCCAAACCAGCCAGGGATCCACAAAGGCGACTCAATCCAGTCATGAAGGAGGCTGTGAAAAAGGAAATCGTAAAGTGTCTGGATAGTGGTATCATTTACCCTATCTCTGATAGCCAGTAGGTTAGCCCTATTCACGTTGTCCCCAAGAAATCAGGTATAACGGTCATCACTAACGAGGCGAACGAGTTAATCCCTACTCGCACCCAAACTGGGTGGCGAGTATGCGTCGATTACAGGAAACTCAACGCCGCAACGCGGAAGGACCACATTCCGCTACCTTTCATTGACCAAATGCTTGAAAGATTGGCCGGACACGAGTACTACTACTTTCTTGATGGCTGCTGCTGCTATAATCAGATTCCCATCGCCGAAAAAGACCAAGGCAAGACCACATTCACTTGTCCTTTCGGCACGTTTGCATATCGTCGCATGCCCTTTGGGTTATGCAATGCGCCCGCTACCTTCCAGCGGTGTATGATGGGAATCTTCTCAGACATGGTGGAGAAACTCCTGGTGATCTTCATGGACGATTTCTCCATCTTCGGCGATTCCATCAACGAGTGTTTGCTGCATCTGGACGCTGTCCTTACCCGATGTAAGGACAAGAACCTCACTTTGAATTGGGAGAAGTGCCACTTCATGGTGCGCGAAGGTATTGCCTTAGGACATATCATTTCGCAAAATGGCATAGAGGTTGACAAAGCGAAGATTGAGGTCATTTCCAATCTCCCTCCTCCCAGATGCGTCAGAGACATCCGAGTCTTCCTTGGCCATGCCGGTTTCTATAGACGGTTCATCAAAGACTTTAGCAAGATTGCTAGGCCCTTGACTCTTTTGCTGGCCAAGGACACGCCATTCGACTTCAACTCGAGCTGTATGACTGCGTTAGAGTCATTAAAAAGCTCACTCACTTCTGCTCCCGTTCTTTCTTCACCTGACTGGACGCACCCATTTGAGATTATGTGCGATGCTTCCGACTTTCCCATTGGTGCTGTCCTTGGACAACACATCAACAAGATGCCACACGTGATCTATTATGCTAGCCGAACCCTGAACGACGCCCAACTTAATTATACAACAACTGAGAAGGAATTCTTAGCTGTTGTATTTGCTTTAGAAAAGTTCAAGCCCTACCTCATCGGCTCTCCAGTCATTGTCTACACAGACCATTCTGCTCTGCGCCATCTTTTTGCGAAGAAAGATGCAAAATCTCGGCTAATACGTTGGATCCTCTTTCTTCAAGAGTTTGACCTTGTCATCAAGGACAAAAGAGGATGTGAAAATGTAGTCGCCGACCATCTCTCACGACTTCCTTCTTCGCCTTCGCTTCATATTCCGATCAACGACGTTTTTTCGGATGAACAACTCTTGACAGTATCTTGCGAACCCTGGTTCGCAGATATTGTGAACTATTTGGCCACAGGGTTACTACCGACTGAATGGTCACGTCAGGACAGACTTCGATTCTTTTCCCAAGTAAAACATTTTTATTCGGACGAATCCTATCTGTTCAAGTACTGTCCCGACCAGATTATTCGTCGGTGTGTCCCTGACGAGGAATTCAAGAGTGTGTTGTCATTTTGCCACGATCAAGCATGTGGCGGGCATTTTGGCCCCAGAAAGACAGCTGAGAAGATCTTGCAATGTGGTTTCTACTGACCACAACTCTTCAAAGACGCTCATAACTATTGCAAGACTTGCTCCCGGTGCCAACACTTGGGCCGGATATCCCGGAGGAACGAGATGCCGCTCCAACCATTCTTGGTTGTGGAGATTTTCGACGTTTGGGGGATAGATATCATTGGGCCGTTTCCCAGCTCTTTTGGGAACTTGTACATCCTTCTCGCTGTTGATTACGTCTCTAAATGGGTCGAGGCTGTGCCCAGCCAGACCAACGACAACAAGGTTGTTGTTAGGTTTCTTAAAGAAAACATTTTCTCCCGGTTTGGGCAGCCCCGAGCGATCATTAGCGACAATGGAACTCATTTCTGCAATAAGACTTTTGAAGCCTTGATGCGGAAATATTTCATTAATCATAAGCTATCTACACCCTACCACCCCAAAACCTGTGGGCAGGCCGAAGTTTCAAATCGGCAAATCAAGCAGATACTGGAGAAGACGGTTTCCAAGAACCGTAAGGATTGATCATTGAAACTCACTGATGCCCTTTGGGCATTTCGAACCGCTTATAGGACCGATCTTGGCATGTCTCCCTATCGGCTTGTGTACGGAAAGGCTTGCCACCTCCCTGTCAAAATAGAGCATCGCGCATTTTGGGCAATAAAAGAGCTGAATCTGTCTCTCTCGAAGATGCGGGCAGCCATCGGAAGCTGCAGTTGAATGAATTGAGCGAGCTTAGGGATGAGGCTTACGATAACGCAGTTGTCATTAAGAACCGAACGAAGGTATTTCATGATAAACACCTTTTGCGCAAAACTTTCGCACCTGGTCAACAGGTACTGCTTTACGACACCCGGCTACACTTCCATCCAGGAAAGCTTAGATCTCGCTGGAAAGGGCCGTATTTTGTGCGGAATGTGTATCCGCATGGCGCTGTGGATTTGGAGAATCCAAAGGACGGTTCATTTTTCAAAGTAAACGGACACCGACATAAACCGTACCTTAGCGCTGAACCAAAAGAGGAGCTCCTGGTCATACATGAGCCGGTTTACCCTGCATAATCTTTCTCTGCCTACCACCAAACTTCGGTTATCCAGCCAAGAACAGTGGACACTGTTCCAAATAAGTTTGGGAGTATGTATATACCATTTTGTGTATATTTGTGGATATTCTTTTCCATTTTTACTATTTTATTTTTTTTTCTAAAAACAAATAAAAAAAATGTGTATATCTAACCGACACTTTTGTCCCGTCAATGATCTCTTCATGTAATGACAGTGAGGACATTATCCAGTTTAAATTTGGGGGTACGCTCGGTAAGCATTTCTAACCTTCGCATGCATATGTATATTTTGCATCTGCATATTAAAATCCATAAATTCCATAAAAATCAGAAAATTTTCTACAAACATAAAAACTTTTCTGTCAAGTTAGCTAGTGGGAGAACTCTGATTCAATATTTCGATGGTTTAGTTTGATAAAATAAGAATAACTAAATCTTATTTTTAGATTATGAAAACCTGAAAGATAACTCTCCTTTGAAGTTTACTATAGCTATTATACGTCTTTACATCACACTACACGTGTCGTGAGTTTTGGAAATTAGATGACAAGTCTTTTATGTCTAAAAAAACTTTTAATTGGATAAATGATTTTCTAAGGATCAAATTGGTTAGTTCTGAAATAAGTAATATCAAGAATAGTTTATGAAGTGAAGCGATTATGAAGGAATGTTATTGATGCCTTAATTGGAACTAATTCTGAAAGATAACCCATCTGAAACTTGATTGGAATGATTACACACCTAACCCACTAAACACGTCTTTTATCCAAAAAATAACCGAACTGCCGGTTATAACTCCGTTCGCATTGAATCATCATGATTTTCACGCTAAAGTGTCTTTTGTTTTTGGGCCAAGGTAACTTGAGTAATTAAGTCTGCTGGGGTGTCTCTACACCTAATGCCCGAAAGCCAACTGGTTTGGGCGCATTGGCCCAAAGCCCGTTAAGAAGCCTAGAAAGTCCAGATTAAAACAAAGTCAAGCAAGTGCTCTCTCCGAGTTAAAATTCCTAACGGTTCTTTGTGTGAGAATAATCTTGACAAAAGACAGGTTTCTATAAAAAATATTTCTAGCGGAGATATGAAGGTTTTATTCTATGATAAAGACTATTGCACGTTCACAGAGGTGTGTATGAAATGAAAACAAGAAAATGGTGGAGTGAAAAATAAGACCTAGTTTCCTGTTAAGGAAGATAGAAATTCTGAAATTGAAAGCTTACTGGAAAACAAAACTTGAAAAATACTTAACTCTTTATAAAACTTAGGTGATCCTTTTAAAATTGTTATCTGGGCTTTATTGTGTGACATGATGACTTTAACCGATCCTTCTGGAACTTAACGACACTATTTGCACTGCACGTAAAGACATATAAAAACTTTAGTTAAATAAGAAGCGAGGTGTGAAAAATAAGGGTTCGATAGTCTAGACTTAGGATCATAGAATTGTTATTTTATGAAATAAAACTTTAGGGGTTTGAATCATAATTATTTTGCAAAACTAGCTTGACCGGATTTTGTGGGTAGTATCCGCTGAAAACCCTCAGGAGACAAAACTCCTCCTACTAGGGACACCTAGAGGTTTAACGGCTTGTTGCACATGCTCAGTGCAATCTGTTCCCTACGAAAGTGAGGTTAGGATTTTTTGTGAATAAATTGGCTTTGCTCGGGACGAGCAAATGATAAGTTTGGGGGTATTTGTTCATATCAGATTTTTGCATTTTTATACCGCCCAATTTTTATCATATTGCTTATTGGTAGGTACTCTTGAGCCGTATTTGCTAGTCAATTGCAGGATACAGGTTCTCGGCTCTAAACGGTGAAAATCATGGAAAAGCGTGACAAATTCCGGATTACTGCCAACTACAGATAAAACACGGGTCTCCGCTCTCTATCCGTATGTTGCCACACACCAGTTTAAGAAGACAAAAGGGCAAATCGATTGTCATCTTCATGCACAAAGCACAATGGCAACACAAAGTCCAAGAAATCTACGCGGAGCTCAAGAAAATCATGACAAAAGATCCACATCCAATCACCTTTTGATCTACTAAAATTCTGAAAGAAATGTGAAAAGATTATCAGAAACAACATATACCAGACTGAAGGAAAGAGAAAACCAGAGAAAACCACACAAGGACATGACCCAACTCATCATTATGGCCGCGGATCCGCGGTCATAATAGGGTCTAGGCCGCGGATCCGCGGCCGTATGGGATCTTCAGATGAAAACTTTTCAGGGGTATTTTGGTAATCTTATCTTATGGCAGATTGTTGCCCTAGGTTTCTAGTTGCCTGCCTATAAATAGTCCAAAACTTGCCAAAGCCAAGGGTGCTTATTCTTGTATTTAGATTTTAGAATACATGTTGTTATTCTTCTTCCTCTTCTCATCTCTTCTCCATTAAAACCTTGTAGTGAGCTTTTCTGAGTGAAGTGATGAATAAAGAGTTCTTTTTGTTACCATGGTTCTCTTATTGTTAACTATAATTGCTTGTATTTTTCATTTGCTAATCTAGTTGTTGTTATTTGTTGTTTGTTTCTTTCTTGTTCTCTTTTTCTTTATCCTTAAACAACAATGATGCTTAAACTTGATCCTTGCCAAAGTGAAGTCGCAAATAGCTAGTTGTAATTTTCTAACCTCTTTCTTTCTATCTTTCTCCTTTGTTTTATTTTTCCTTTAATGGGTGAGTTGTTTTCATACTTGTTAGGGTAGGATAAGGAAAGTTTGAGAGAAGAAAATCTCTCTCACTCTTTCCTTGCCCAACATCTTAATTCGGACTCCCGTTAATTGAACCACAATCCGCTCCCTACGGCACCCTATATTACATGATAGCGGTGATTCCTTAGTGAGACTGGTTGTGGTTGAATTAACCGGAGGTTAAGGCTAAGAGCTAAGAACGGACGGACAAGCACCAAAAGGAAGAACTTAAGCGTTGGAAAGCCTAGCTTATACTCGCAAGTTCCTTCCTAGTCGTGCTAATCCACGTTGTTGCCGATTAGCATAACACCGATATTATGAGTGACAATGAAAGAAGTGAGCGACTCCTAACTCAAACTAACCTAATCCTAACCCTAACAAGCTCACTTTACATATCATTTTAGCACATAGTTAATCTCAAAACAAACCTGGACATTTGGACTTAACTCGTTAAAGCACATAGAAAAAGATTCCCATTGTAGGGTTCCTAGGCACACTAATGAGGTCTCACAAGTGATCATACATGGCTAATTCAAACTTTTCCATGTGCCTACAAACCCTAATACGGATCGTTAACTAGATTTATAGGTGATGCGATGCAAGTAAACAACTTTATCTTAAAGGAAAGAAGCTACAACCTTTGTAGATCCGGTCCTCCACCTCCTAGGCTCCGTGATGACGTCCCTCCGCTGTCCAAATCGAATCCAGGACTCTAGCATCGGCTTCATCGGAGAAATGGGCGGGCTAGGTCGTCGACTTCGATGCCGAAGATGATCTACGTCGAGGCAACTCAAGATCAAGCTCCAACTTCACCAAGTCATGAAACATGTGAAGAAAACACCCTATACTACTTGGCAAGAGGTAGAGGATGAAGAAATTGGAGGTGGGTTCACTTTAGAATTGGATTTCTCACTCTTTCTCTCAAGTTGCCATTGATGGAGGCAAGCTTTTCTTCTTGTTGATGATGAAGAAGAAGAAGAAAGAATATGATAAGTATATTTCAAAAATAGAAAATAAAATGAGTACTTATCATATGGCAACCATGATTAGGTGTAGAGAATAGACCATGGTTAGTTTGAATGGTTAGGGTTAAGCATGAGACAAAAATGGTGGACTTGTTCAAAGCTTCAAGAAGCTTCAACAAGCAAACAAAGAAAGCCACCATTTCTTATTTATCTTTCCAAAATGAAAAAATAAATAAATGAATAAGAAAAATGTAAACCCTAATCATTAACTTAACCATGGTTTAATTCTTTACACAAACCCAAGTGAGCATGTATCATCAAACATGATACAAACAAGTGCACAAAAGTATATCACATATACAACTTGTGAACTTCAAGTAAGAAAATCCATTTAAAGTGAACCAATACTAGTTAATGCAAAGTAATATATCAAATATATAATTATGCATTAAATCATTAAATCAATACTTTATTTAACGATCCGGTCATATCGCATATAACCGACCAGTATCCAATGTATCGCCTTATCGAATCACTCTTTGATTCAATAACTAGGTTATATCGCATACAACCAATCGATACATTCATCGCGAGAATAGAATACGGTATCACATACACGCATTATTTTTGGTCCCAAACATATCTCATATGTGCTCCTATTTCGTTTCGCTTGAGCCAGGAAACATCTGTGTAGGACTCTAAAGACTCGTCAATACGCCGGCAGCAGGTGATGATCATATCAAACACCCACAAGCCGCAAGCGGTCTGCCAAACATAATGGCCACCAGGGTATTGAGCGATCAGAAGATCGACGAGCAAGCCTGCTCACACTCCTGTGAATCCAACCAGTAACACTTACCGTACAGTCCGGTCTGTTCGTCTGATATGTTGCATATCTCGCCTAGGGGTGGTAAACGTCAGACCCCAGTAGCTTCATAAGTCATGCCGACGTAGGGTCCATAACATTCGTGTAACTACTGATAACTCTTACCAGTATATCACTGCAACCCTGGCCAGGGATTTCCTGTTATGGCCGGTCGAGCATAGCGCAACATCAACCCCCAATACGGGGAGAGACGAATCCCCTCCTATCGCTCTTTGCCTCCATGTGAATCGGGACTGTACTCAAAAACCACCTGTTTGCACGCCTCAATAGAGCCGTGGTAGGGTGGAAATCAAAGCACAGTGGGAGACACACAAGACTTTATGGCGATCTCTGGTCAACAGACTAAGCTGTACCAGTGTCACCAGAGAACTACCATCTGACATGAGGTATAATACCATCTGGGAGTTCTCGGCGAGTCCGTTCAGTGTACCCAGTCTCCACTGAGCACCCGCATACCATCTCTGATGTCAAACACCAAAGGATATGGGATCATCCATCGCCCATCACATGGGTCGAGAAGATATGCGCTAGTCTACTCTGGAATATCGATGCCCCGTCTCGATATTCCCACGACTAGGAACATTGAAGGATGTACTCATAGACTACCCAGGCCCCACTAGTCTGATCTACATCATAGTCCTGGAAGTCGAGTACACATCCTAAGGGCTTTATCAACATGTAATCAGAGAGACAGAAAGTATACATGTTAAGATAAAGAGCAACCAGATAGCGTACTATCATGTCGAGCAAGAAAGTCCTACCTATATATGACCCAGCATCCACTACAATATACATCCAATGTACAGTAATGGCCTCTAGGGCATACATATAACTAACAATCTCCCACTTGCACTAGGGTCATCTGTAGCAGTGGTTGCAGTATCACATACTCAACCATCCCATAAAAGTCTCTCTTTGGGAAAAGCCTACGTGAGTGGATCCGCTGTGTTGTCCTCTGAGTCTACTCCCCAAACCTCGATCACCCTGGAGATCAACTATCTCCATGATCAGGTGATGCTGCCTCAGAATATGTCTGGGTCACTGATGGGACCAGGGTTCCTGGGCCGAAGCCACACTTCCATTGTCATACAATGATAGGAACCTTGTTCATCTTATGAACCAAAATACACCCAAACTGCCTCTTTGGTAGTATCTTTAATAGCGATGTTAGCAGCCTTTATCATCTAGTTTGCCACGGTATCTAGCTTGGAACTCTTCCAACATACTGTCCCTTTATAGAGGGTAAAGACAATGCCTGTGACTGACATTCAGCCGTCTTTATCACCTTGGAACACTTCCAGTGATTTTCCCCAGGATCAACTGATACCATCTCACTACAACTAGTGAGTATCGTAACATCCATTTAGATCTATCTCATAGATCCCAAACCCAGGATTTAGTAGGTATCACTTTGATCCTATGTGGAGAATCATTGTGATAAGCGGAGATTGATCGAGCGTAGCATAGGAAACTTCTTCCCTATCAAGAGTATGTCATCCACATACTCTACGAGGATCGTCACAATACTCCCTACTACCTTTTTGTTTATACAAGGTTCATCTACCATTTTGATGATGTCAAACTCTTTGACTACTTCATCAAAACAGACGTTCCAACTCCGTAATGCCTGCTTTATCCTATAAATCATCTTTTACACGTTTCCGCTGCTCCCACTGTCTACGAAGCCCTCTGGCTGTGTACTTATAGACGCCTTTTTCTAAAACATCATTTAGAAAAGCAGTCATGACACCCAACCGCCAGATATCGTAGTCATGGTATGTAGCCGTGGCAAGTAGGATATGGATGGACTTAAGCATAGCCACTGAAAAAGGATTCATCATTATCCACGCCTGGTCGATGATGAAAACCTTTAACATGTCTAGCTTTGAATGTCTCAACTTTTCCAAGTACACCAAAAAAATTTCTCAAGATATACTTGCTCCTGATGGGGATTTAACCCTTCAGATATAGCAACCAAAGTCCATACTTTGTTGGTGTACATGGATTCCATCTTAGATCGCTAAGCATCCAGCCATTCTTACAGAGTCACTACTCTCGATGGCCTGCTCGAAACTAGTTGGGTCATCATCTCATGATGTAATCCTCGCTCCCACTGTCATCGAGAAACCAAGGTATCTCTCAGGCGGATGAGGAACCCTACCAGATCGGCGGAGAGGCTGAGGTTCGTTGGAAACTATTGAATCCTTTGGTTCTGTCAAATCATCACCTGCAGTTTTGTATAGCTGGAAGCTTTCCAGTTCTACAGAACTGACCTTGCCTCGATCTTGTCCGGATTTTGCTTTAGACATAGGCCGGACAATCCTAAACCTTAACTTAGTTAAGAGATAGGCTCTTCCCATACCATATCTCATATGGAGTGGAAGGCACTGATTTGAATCGAACCCTATTCAATAGGTATGCAACTTCATGAGTGTATAACTCCCTAAAAGGAAATAGGAAACTCAGTAGTACTCATCATAGAGCGCACCATATCATATAGGGTGTGATTGCTCCGCCCCGATATACCATCGTGCTATGGTGTATACGGAGGAGTAATGCTGAGAGAGAATCTCATTCTCCTTTAGAATAGTCCAGGATCGAATTCCATGCACAAGTATTCTCCTCCATGATCTCATCATAGGACATAATACTTATACCCGGTTATTGGTTCTCTACTTCTAAGTTATATTCTGTGAATATCTCAAAAGCTTTGGGCCTATGTTTCAACAGGAACATATGTCTGAATCTTGAGAGATTATCAGAGAATGTAATGAAGTATAAAGGACCAGTCCTGGCATGTGCAGACAGGAGACCTTACATACATCATCATGTATCAGTCCCAAGAGTTCATTAACTCTTTCTCTGTTTCCAATAAACAGGGCTATGGTCAACTAATCTTTGTGACATGACTGGCAAGTTTCACAAGATGTAAAATCAAACTGATTTAAATATGCATCTAAAATGTAACTTCAGCCAGTCGGGTCGCATTGATATGACCTAGTCTGAAATGCCTCAAGAAGGATTCGTTCATTTCTGAACTCTTCCTCTTGTGTGTGTTCTGTATACTAGGAACTGTAGTTTGATTTAGAACATCAATGCTTTTAGATAACGTGCCTGAACCGATCAACTTTTGATATAGGAAATGTTCAAAACATTATCCATCAATACAAAATTTTATCATTTCTTTACTAATAAAGAGACTGATATGATTTTGTATATCAGGTTCGGTATCTAATAGCATTTGTTTAGAATGTATTGGTAATACAGGGTGACAGTGACCAACAGACTTGGCTGCAACACTTGCCCCGTTTTCTGTCTCATGAAACTTATAACCCGTTCTCAGTTTTCTACCCTTTTGTAGCCCTATGTAACAGATTACATATCTGGTATCTTGATCCGGTATCAAATACCCAGGATGCAGAGAATACTGAGAAACAGTTCTTTGTAATGAACACACCCGAAGGAGATGCATCATATGCACTTTCATCGTTTGGGTGGCATAGGAATTCTGGTATTCCCCTATTTCCTGCTCTGGCTTATAACAATTATAAGTTGGAGTGGGACCAACGTTCCCTAGCTCAGTATAACAAGCGGGTCCGGTCAAAACATCCATATTATTATCTTGATTAAGGCGTGATATGTTCGCTACCTGGAGAGAGAGAAGAAAACACTCTGCGTGCGCTCTTGCAAGATTAGATTGGTTATATATTTTATCTAATCAGGATGGCTCCCACTGTTTTTATCAAATCTTCTTTCAAAACTTAAAAGGAAAGACTATCCGGGATTAATTACACTCTACAAGTTCGCCAATCTTTCAGCCAGGCCAGTGTCGGTACTTTGAGGGAGGTTCCCCGTGCTCTCGCACGGACCTAATTACTGTAAACCTCGTTTTCCCAGAGGCGTAACCCCGTTGACACCTTTCTAGACACCTACTTGATCGGCTAATTGTAAAGTGCAAAACTCTCCCAGGAGTAACAATTACTCGCAGTGGGTATCCAACTATCACATAGAAGGTATGCAATCTCATTGCAAATTTCAACACTTGAAACTCCCGATAATGGTTTTTACCCCTAGCACCTATGACCTTGGCTAAGGTCAACAAATCATAGATACTAGTCAAGTTCTACCCGTCATTTCGTGATTAATTAGACCCACCCGCATGACCCTTGGCTAAGGTCAACAAAGCCACATGACTGTCCTAACTAATCGCATCATATGCTGTGTAGGAAGACATCACTTAGCTAACGCACACTACGCCTCGGCTATGGTCGACAAACGTAGCACGAATACTAAGTACTCTACTTCCTAAAATGACGGAGGGTTGCGAATGGTTTTTAAGAAAACCTTTAACGCTTTGAACTTGATCTCGTTGCGGAATCAAATGGTTTTTAAATGGAATGTTTTCGAGGCTTTTCTAGTTTTGCTAAAGGGGTCACTCCCGGTGAAGAGATCGTCGGCCCATTCCTCGTCGAATGAGGTGTGGGATATATCATATATATCACTGTGCAAAGCAGAAACTATAGAAGCAATCAAAAGACAAACCGAGTGTGTAGCATCTGCCAGTTATTGCTAAAGGAGTCACTCCCGGTGAAGGGATCTCGGTCCTTTCCTCATCGAATAAGGTGCAGGATGTTCTACAATGAACACCGCGATGCAAAGCAAGAACTGTAGCTACCTGTTTTATTTTGAAATTCGATTCCACAACATCAATTAGGTTTATGGTCTTTCATTAATCTCATTAATGAATATCCCATTATTTAAGTACCTAAACATCACAGATAAATACGACGTACACTTATGCCATCCGCATTCGCCTCGATGTCCCCTCGTGCACCGTTAGGTTAGGTAACTAACGGCAGAGCGGGGCAGGGCTAGCGCGGGTGTAAAACATAAGTAACGCCTATATAATATATCATATATACTATATACAGTATTTATCACAGAACATCACATGATCACATCACAGATATCGCAGCAGAAGAATCATATGAAATATTGGATATACTAGGACGTCCGTGTTTTCAATACGAACCAGTATAAAACACAGATTCCACGGTCGTGATGAATAGCCAAACCCACACCCCTAGACCCCTACGAGAGCGGCAAGCAACCCTACCAATTCTAGAGTTAGGAGACCCAGACTCGACTCCTCGAGTTGGTCTCCCACTGGACTCCAGAACCCGGTTACTTGTGCCCTCCTCCTTGGGTCTATCCTAGTGCGGAAAAGTAAATAATATACAAACGGTGACATCTTCCGCAACCTGGAAGTGCCCCAATAAAAGAATATTACATACAAATTTTTACATGAATGAAAATGAAAAACACTCATCTCACATAAAACCCCCCCGGCTATTCAAACACGACGATCCAATATAACATATCCAGCGACACATAACATCACATGTCATCAACGTAAGTAAACATGCGTATCCCAATTGTCGTTGACATATAGCAACGAAATCGGTGATATCACATATTACACTTACGGTCACAGAAAAGAAAGTGTAAAAATACAACAGTTGGAATCCGCAACCTGCATAGACATCGCATGCCTAATCAAATGAATTCCTTAGACATCGCATGCCTAACAATTAAAAACCCCGCATTTCAGTCTCATTATCGAAAACAATTTTCAATATCAAGGCGGGCAATTCAACAAGATTCCCGACATACTGGTCGAATGCTCGTCGCAAACTTTAGTAGACGACCGCACCCCCGATGCCGTCGACGAAGTGCACCAAGGAGGAACACCGCTGCCGCGAGCAACCGAACAGATGATTTCGGCGACGGGGTTCTCCTACAGTCACTTGGTCGGGGCTATGGAGTGAGGCTGTCTATTAAGTTTACCCGGCGAGTATCCGCGTACGCTACGTGATTGCGACGGACTTTTGATCACATCAAAATTCCGTGGAAACCAATCAAGTGAGACTAAACTGCTATGTTTATAACATTCATTCAGTTATCTCATAACTACTTGTGAATTCCAATTTTTGTATCCCATTCCAGATAAATAGAAAATGTTAAACTTTCCGATCGAACATTCAAACACCCAAGTTTTCCCGAAACAAATCAACACATGAAATAGGTTTAAAAAACATCGAGTTCATGCCTCAGTACCAACGGTCCAGCCGTAGAAGGATCAAGCCAACGCCTCACATGTGGCACGCCGTACTGCCCCAAACCCGAAGGTTCAAAGGGCAGTTCAAGACGGTCACATAATCCAGTTAAGGTTTGTTGTCTTCTAGAGGGACCAACGCGTTACTTGCACTACTTTGAACTTTCTTAAACTACGAAAAGATCCAATACTTGGAAATTTCCCGGCAGGGGAAAAAGTGGGTATTTATATCCGGTCGAACTTTTTAATAGTTTCTAAAATATCCGGAAAAACTTAAACGAAATTAAATTATCCGATCAAATTAATGAGTCCCCAATAAAACCCTAGAATACTCAAAACTTGAGTGGAATTAAAATATTCCCATAAAAAATTGCTAAGAAAGGACCAAAGAATAAATATATGAAATTTCAGGGACTAAGTCAAATTTTGGCCGCGGAACCACCGCAAAACCCATGGTTTCGCCGCGGTTCCGCGGTCAAATTGTTGACTTAGGGGACCGTACTTCACAGTAATTCTTAGTTTTTCCTGCTTAATTTTTTGAGAATTTTTAATTCACAAAAATCAACTGTTTGAAAATTTGTACAGAGAGGGTTGTAATCAGGGAATATCGGGTTCGATCGGACTTCTAGCTTCATCTACACATCGCCTAAAGCTCTAGCTAGGCTCTGATACAACTGTAGAGTTCCTAGACACACTAATGAGGTCTCACAAGTGATCAAACAAGGCTAATTCAAACTTTTCCATGTGCCTACAAACCATAATACGGATCGTTAACTAGATTTATAGGTGATGCGATGCAAGTAAACAACTTTATCTTAAAGGAAAGAAGCTACAACCTTTGTAGATCCGGTCCTCCACCTCCTAGGCTCCGTGATGACGTCCCTCCGCTGTCCAAATCGAATCCAGGACTCTAGCATCGGCTTCATCGGAGAAATGGGCGGGCAAGTTCGTCGACTTCGATACCGAAGATGATCTACGTCGAGGCAACTCAAGATCAAGCTCCAACTTCACCAAGTCATGAAACTTGTGAAGAAAACACCCTATACTACTTGACAAGAGGTAGAGGATGAAGAAATAGGTGGTGGGTTCACTTTAGAATTGGATTTCTCACTCTTTCTCTCAAGTTGCCATTGATGGAGGCAAGCTTTTCTTCTTGTTGATGATGAAGAAGAAGAAGAAAGAATATGATAAGTATATTTCAAAAATAGAAAATAAAATGAATACTTATCATATGGCAACCATGATTAGATGTAGAGAATAGACCATGGTTAGTTTGAATGGTTAGGGTTAAGCATGAGACAAAAATGGTGGAGTTGTTCAAAGCTTCATGAAGCATCAACAAGCAAACAAAGAAAGCCACCATTTCTTATTTATCTTTCCAAAATGAAAAATAAATAAACGAATAAGAAAAATGTAAACCCTAATCATTAACTTAACCATGGTTTAATTCTTTACACAAACCCAAGTGAGCATGTATCATCAAACATGATACAAACAAGTGCACAAAAGTATATCACATATACAACTTGTGAACTTCAAGTGAGAAAATCCATTTAAAGTGAACCAATACTAGTTAATGCAAAGTAATATATCAAATATATAATTATGCATTAAATCATTAAATCAATACTTTATTTAACGATACGGTCATATCGCAAATAACCGACCAGTATCCAATGTATCGGCTTATCGAATCAATCTTTGATTCGATTACTGGGTTATATCGCATACAACCAATCGATACATTCATCGCGAGAATAGAATACGTTATCACATAAACGCATTATTTTCGGTCCCTCACATATCTCATATGCGCTCCTATTTCGTTTCGCTTGAGCCAGGAAAGCTCTGTGTAGGACTCTAAAGACTCGTCAATACGCCGGCAGCAGGTGATGATCATATCAAACACCCACAAGCCGCAAGTGGTCTGCCGAACGTAACGGCCACCCGGGTATTGAGCGATCAGAAGATCGACGAGCAAGCCCGCTCACACTCCTGTGAATCCAACCAGTAACACTTACCGTACAGTCCGGTCTGTTCGTCTGATACGTTGCATATCTCGCCTAGGGGTGGTAAACGTCAGACCCGAGTAGCTTGATAAGTCATGCCGACGTATGGTCCATAACATTCGAGAAACTACTGATAACTCTTACCAGTATATCACTGCAACCCTTGCCAGGGATTTCCTATTATGGCCAGTCGAGCATAGTGCAACATCAACCCCCAATACCGGGAGAGACGAATCCCCTCCTATCGCTCATTGCCTCCATGTGAATCGGGACTGTACCCAAAAACCACCTGTTTGCAAGACTCAGTAGAGCCGTGGTAGGGTGGAAATCAAAGCCCAGTGGGAGACACACAAGACTCTATGACGATCTCAGGTCAACAGACTAAGGTGTACCAGTGTCACCAGAGAACTACCATCTGACGTGAGGTATAATACCATCTGGGAGTTCTCGGCGAGTCCGTTCAGTGTACCCAGTCTCCACTGAGCACCCGCATACCATCTCTGATGTCAAACACCAATGGATATGGGATCATCCATCGCCCATCACATGGGTCGAGAAGATATGCGCTAGTCTACTCTGGAATATCGATGCCCCGTCTCGATATTCCCACGACTAGGAACATTGAAGGATGTACTCATAGACAACCCAGGCCCCACTAGTCTAATCTACATCATAGTCCTGGAAGTCGAGTACACATCCTAAGAGATTTATCAACATGTAATCAGAGAGACAGAAAATATACATGTTAAGATAAAGTGTAACCAGATAGCGTACTATCATGTCGAGCAAGAAAGTCCTACCTATATATGACCCAGCATCCACTACAATATACATCCAATGTACAGTAATGGCCTCTAGGGCATACATATAACTAACACCCATCTCCCTGCGGACGACCCGTGCGCAACCGGCTAGTTGCAAAGCGACACCGTCTTGATTGCGGTTAACTAAAATTATAACAATCAGCGAGATATGAGAGTTTTGTAATCTTCTCCTTGAAGGTATGCTTAGTGTGAATTTTAAATTCGGTGACGAATTTTTATAAGTGGGGAGATTGTAACGCCTTAGATTTCGGTTAGTGTTAGTTTAGACGTTAATGCGGGTTTACTGTAAAAAGTTTACCAATTCGGTTTCCTCACATTTTATAACATTTAATTAATAATTTTATTATTATTTGTTATGGAATGCACGCACGTGTGCACGTTAATGTGAGGCTTTATTTCTGCTAATCTAGTTTGTAGCAACCATAACACTTAACTCTTTATCTAATCTTTGCTTTAATCATTTTGCCTTAACCCTAATCCTTATTCTTTTCCTAGATATTTTGTGAGAAGAGAGAAGATATTATTTTGGAGTGAGGAGGTGGCTTGATGAGGTGTGTGTGAAAGCATTAATGGAGAATTAATGCTAATGGTGCACTCACCCTCACCCTTAACCTCACCTCCCTCTCTCTTATCCTCACGCACTCTCTCATTTCTCTATCTCTTTTCATTTTCCTTATTCTCTCTCAACTCTAACATCATTTAATCTCACCAAAATCACATCTTTGAACACCTTTTGCCTCTTGGATGCCTAGGAGCTTGCAAAACTTGGATCTTTGAGTTCTCTGGATTAGCTAATGATCCCTTTATGTTGTTTATGTGTTTATTGTGTAGCTTAGCTCGTTAGTTTCAGTTTAGATAGCGTTTTGTATCGTTTTGTGTAAATATCGTATTTTTAGTGCCTATATGTGACATCTGTGATCTGCTGTGACCCGGAAAGTTTACTAGAAAACCAAAAAATGTAGTTGTGTTGTACCTGAGACCATAGGACTTTACTTCCAACACGAGACCCCCTGCTCGGACCTCGGCCGGCGACTAGGAGGCAAGTTCCGGCGAGGTCGACCCGTGGGTTGAGTTAGAATTTAGGTTTTTCTTGGTAGGTGTCTGCTTTGGTTTAGGTGTGTTTGGTTCTGTTTGTTTGTTGAGTTTTCACTGTATACGAAATCTGGGATCGCATAGGTAGTTTCTTGTGTTACGTCTAAGCGCGATACGTTATACGACACGGATCGTTCACTTTGTGTGGTTTTGCTCTTGATTTGTTTTCGTCATGTCCCTACGCACGTTAGCCACAATACGGACACTTGAGAGTAAGTTTTGTATTGTTGTGCCGGTCTAATGTAGTTTGTACGTGTTTTAGGTCTATTACTAATATATACTTGTTTATCGTTTTATCGTTTTAGGTTCGCAGGCGGGGACATCGGACGCAGCGACGAAGGGGAAACAACTTAGCCAGGAGCGTTGGTGAGTAAATTTAACATCTACAGGGGAATCGCCCGCATGGCGTTATGCGTCTGGGCTAGAGATGACTTGACTTGTCGCATATTCTATTTCATATTTAGAGTTGCGCATACACTTTATTGCTTAGATATTTTTGTGCTTGGACTAGTACCCTTAGGACACTGCACATATTATTGACGGCTCATGTTGCACGAGCACTGATTGTCTACCACACACACCGTCAATAATTGCCATGTCACGCACAACACACTTATAGATATGATATTGTTTGGTTTGGGACATTGAGATATTGATTCATATTTCTTTAGGCATATGACATATAGCATACATGTATACCTACATCATTTCACATATGCCTTGACATGCTTACATACTAGTTACTTGTATACCTATAGGGTATTGTACCATTAGCGATAGGTACATATACACATAATGACATAGCTATATGTATACCTTGCATACATACTTCACTTAAACCCGGAGGGTATATTACATCATTACTGATAGGTAGATACTTATACCTTGCTATACCTTTATGTTTACACATATATCAGTTATAGCTACATGTTTACCTTTACTTGATGTTATTTAGAATTGGAGAAATTAGGAACCGTATGATATATTATATTAACTTCTTGCAGTTAATTAGCGGCTTTTCCTTTATATGCTTAGATTACAGTTTTATGTTGCGTATATTTTATTCATGGATTTCCGCATTGAGATATGGATTTTTCATGATGTTTTATGTATTTGAGGATCATGGTAGTTTCATGAAATCATGCATTAATTGAAAAACCCGGTTTCTCTTGTTATGATATTTATGTATCCACCATGAGATTTATCTGTTCTGATATATATACTTAATGCGAGGAGTGTAGTGGGCCGTTTGAGGGTACATGGTCGGGCCCGGAGGTACCCCGGGGTAAGAAGGCAGATGTAACATGTCGTTGAGCCTGACAGGTGAACCATACCATCCGGTGACATTCCCAATGACTCGGCGGTTATCGTGGGGATACCGACGGGAGTCATGTACGTATGGATAAGTGGAAAGAAGAGGGTCAGAGCTAGGCACGCCGGTCTTTCGGATAGCGTGTATTACGTACCTATCAGGGTGCCAGTCGTGGCGATAGCACCTAATAGATCAGCATTCCTGTGTCAATGCTTAGCACATTGTTTTCACGATATTTTACTCCTAAGTATATATAACAATGGAGTGGGACGCTGTTATATCTGCATATATATATATATATATATATATATATTAGTGGAGTGGGATGCTAATATATATGTAAACATATCAATTTATATATATCATCATATTTAATCATGCAAATATACCTAGGATATAAGAGATTGACTAGATATTGGATTTAGGACATTTGTGAATTCTTGATGTTGTACATAAACGATTTGTGAGACTTATATATGATATGAGAGCCAATTTGGGGGCTGATTTGAGGAATTGGGATTTGGATTGTCTTCATGGATTTTGATCCTGCCTCGATGTCAGGATTCCGTGGAAATGACTTGTTTCACCCCATACTCCACATTTATTGTTTATGCACTTCTTCATACATTAGTGTACCTGCTAGAGTACCTTCCTTGACTGTTGCATTTACATACCTTTATTCATATCATTTCTTCATGTATTAGTAGTACCGATATAGTATTTTACATGATTGTTGCATACAGATTGTTATATTATTATTACTTCATCTATTAGCAGTACCAGTTAGTGTACCTTTCATGACTATTGCATTCATATAACCATTTATTTCTATTAATTGCATATGTTAGATTCGCGCTGTACGTGCATACTTGCGATTACCTGCATATGTTATTTACTATTCACGAGTTGGCAACTCACCCCGGTTGTGCCACAGTTTAATTTGCAGGTTGTTGTCCACAGAGTACTCGAGGCAGGGCAATTATCATCTATTTTATCATTTTTTGCTGCGGATACCGCATTGGCTCACAATGTGCAGTTTTGCTTTAGGTGGGTTTTGTGGTTATTCATTGTTGTATTGTATATTCGTTGTATTCTTGTACTCTCCATCTACTACTTTCATGTTGACTTAGAAAATTGGTGTGAGAACGATATTGTATGTTATTTTGAGACTTGGATGTCTTTTATGCAGTTTTACTTCTATCGTCTTTTATTTCTTCGCTACGGCATCGTATATCTGTTGTGGTGGTTGTTTCCGACTTTGGGCGTGTATTTGCTCCCATTTGGGGATGCTTTACTTATATTTATGTTGTACCCAGTTTTGGGGCTGGTTTTTACAAAGGAGGTGCGGCCAACTCTTTAAGGAAATAAAGTTGTGACTTTAAAGAATTTGGGATGAGATTTCAAATGTTTTAAAACTACTATTAATTCTTACTACTTTTGATGGTTTAGATTGTTGGATTTTCGGCTTACTTAAATTGCGTTATGCCTATACACGTTGCGTTGTTTAAAGGTCATCCCGTGCCATTTTTGGGTCGTGACAATATGATACTCACTCACCATGGTTTACTCTCTCACTTGATCATTATCTCATTCTCTTCTTCTTTCTTCATCTTCTTCCTCCAAAAGAAAAAGCATTCTAGGGTTTGAAAAAGTGAGAAAGTATTATGAGAATAATAATTCTAAAGTGTGCTCACTTCCTATTTCATCATCCTCTAATATATTAGCACTTTAGTATAGGGTGTTATCTTCACTAATCCTTTTGTTAGTGAAGTAGAAGCTTGAGCTAGTATTTACTCGACGTAGATCATTTTCGGCCTCGAAGACTTCAAGCAAGAACGTTCCATTCGCCTTGTAAAGTCATGCAAGGGTCCGGGAGTTCCATCAACACAGCGAAGGGACTACTACAAGGAGCTTATGAATTGAAGGACCGATCTACAAAGTTTGTATTTCTAGTTCACTTAGATATAAAACTGTTTACATTAGTTTCCGTATTGTTTTCTAGTTAACGATTCTAGTATAGAGTTCCATGAAACGACAAATTTTTTAAAATGGCATGGACGATGCCTCCCGAAAGCATGCTGCCGTTGATAGGAACCCTACAGTGGTATCAGAGACAGGTTAGGAAATTTTACGGATAATGTTAGATTATGAATAGGAAACGAACTCCGAAACTTGAAACCCTAATTCCATGTTTCTGTCGATTTTAAAGCGAGCTCCAAACTTTTTTCAATCAAGTGCAGAATCATCTATGAGCAATTATATGAACATGGGAAAAATTGGGAACCCTGTGCTCGGATTTGGACCGAGCGCAAGGGCATAAAATCTGAGGTGGCCAGCCTAGCAAGGAGGAAATGGGTCCAAATTTTTTCCATGCTCTGGGCTCTATGTTTTGGGGTTTCAGGTGTTGTTTATTTTTGCTACTTTTTCATGTGATGATTAACTTAATGCAAAGGCAACTCGGAGTGTTTCTTTGTTATAATTTTAACTGTTTTCGGGTTACTTTATACGTTGTTAAAAAGTTCAATCGAATGTCAAATGCCCGCTTTAACCCTTTCCGAGAAAATTTCCAAGTGTTGGATTTTTCCCGTAGTTAAAAAGCTTTCAAAGATCATGCAAGTTATTCGATGGACCCTCTAGAAGAATGAAAGCCTAACTCGAGATGTGACCACTGAACTGCGAATAAACCTTAGGGTTTGCCGTAGTTAGTGGCGCCACAAATGAGGCTTGGGTTTGCCCTTCTACGGCTGGTCCATTGGTACTGTGGCATGTGCTGAATAACTTAAAACTACGCTCAAGTGTTGAGCTTTTTGGGTAATTTTGGGTGTTTAATGATTCAATTGGAATGTTTAACATCGTCTAGTTTTCTCTGTGATGTCATGACATGTGATGTTCTGTGATGCTGGATATGTTATATTGGATCGTCGCGTTTTGAATAGCCGGGGTTGGGGGTTTTTATGTGGGAGGAGAGTTTTTATTTTCATTCATGTAAAATTAATTGTATGTAATATTCTTTTATTGGGCACTTCCGGGTTGAGGTGGATGTCACCATTGATGTATATTATTTATTTTTCCGCATTAGGAGAGCACAAGTAACCGGGTTCTAGAGTCCAGTGGGAGACCAAGTCGAGGAGTCGAGTCCGGGTATCCTAACTCTAGAATTGGTGCGGTTGCTTGCCGCTCTCATAGGGGTCTAGGGATGTGGGTTTGGCTATTCATCGCGACCGTGGAATCCGTGCTTTGTTCATGCTCAAAATAAAACATGGACCTCCTAGTATATCCATTATTTCATATGTTTCTTCTGCTGCGATATCTGTCATATGATCATATGATATGTTGAGATGGATACTATATATAGTATATATGATTTATTATATAGACGTTACTTATGTTTTACACCCGCGCTAGCCCTGTCCCGCTCTGCCGTTAATTACCTAACCTAACGGTGCATGACTGGACATCGAGGCGAATGCGGATGGCATAAGTGTACGTTGTATTTATCTGTGATGTTTAGGTGACTTAAATAACGGGACTTCATTAATGTGATTAATGATATAAAAGAAACCTAAAAGATGTTGTAGAATAAAATTTTCAAAAAAGGTAGCTACAGTTTTTGCTTTGCATAGTGATATATATGATATATCCCGCACCTTATTCGATGAGGAAAGAGCCGAGATCCCTTCACCGGGAGTGACCTCTTTAGCAAAACTGACAGATGCTACAACACTCGGTTTGTCTTTTGATTGCTTTTGGAGTTTTTCTTTGCATAGTGATGTATATGATATATCCCGCACCTTATTCGATGAGGAATGAGCCAAGATCCCTTCGCCAGGAATGACTTCTTTAGCAAAACTAATGAAAGCCTAAAAAACACTCCTTTTCAAAATTCACTTGTTTCTACAACGATATCAAGTTCATTACGCAATAGGTTTTCAGAAAAACATGTCGTAGCCCTCCGTTATTTCAGATAAGAACTGTTTAGTATTCATGCTGCGTTTGTTGGCCTTTGTCGAGGCGTAGTATGCGGTAGTTGAATGGTGCTTATCTGCTTATGCATATGATGCAGATTGTTTTAGGGCAGTGGTACGACCTTTTTGGCCTTTGTCAAGGGCCGTGCGGTTGGGTTTGATTCAATCAAGAAATGGCGGGTTGAACTTGACTAGCATCCTATGATTTGTTGGCCTTTGTCAAGATCATAGGGGTTAGGGGCAAAACATTATCGGGAATTTCAAGTGTTGAAATTTGCAATGAGATTACATACCTTCTATGAGATAGTTGGATCCCGATACCCACTGCGGGTAATTATTACTCCTAGGAGAGTTTTACACAGGACAATTAGCCGATCAAGTAGCTGTCTAGAAAGGTGTCAACGGGGTTACGTCTCTGGGAAAATGAGGTTTATTTTAATTAGGTCCGTGCGAAAGCACGGGGAACCTCCCTCAAAGTGCCGACACTAGCCTGGCCGAAAGAATGGCGAAATTGTAGTGAGTAATTTATCCCGGCTAGTCTTTCCTTTAAGGGTTTGAAGGATGATTTGATAAAAACAGTGGGAGCCATCCTGATTAGATAAAATAATAACCAATCTGATCTTGCAAGAGCATACGCTAAAGTGTTTTCTTCTCTCTCTCTCCAGGTAGCAACCATATCATGCCTTAATCAAGATAATAATATGGATGTATTGACCGAACCCGCATGTTATACTGTGCTGGGGATCGTTGGTTCCGTTCTTTCTTATAAAAGTTATAAGACTGAACAGGATATAGGGGAATACCAGGATTGCTATGCCACCCCAATGAAGAAAGTACATGTTGATGCATTTTCTTCGGGTGTGTTCGTTACAGAAAACTGTTTCTCCTTTTGCTCTTCGTCCTGGGTATTAGATACCGGGTCAGGATCTCATATATTTAATCAGTTACATGGGTTGAGAAAAGGTAGAGAGCTTGGAGAAGGTGATAAAGATATAAGGGTTGGAAATGGTGCAATTGTTGCAGCTAAAACCGTCGGGGAATATCATATTGTATTACCAACTGGTAATACATTGATTCTGAACGAATGCTATTACATGCCGAACCTCATATGCAACATTATATCGGTTTCTTTATTGAGTAAAGAGAGATATAATTTTGTATTACAGGATAACGTTACGAACATTTTCCTGAACCAAAAGTTGGTTGGATCAGACACCTTGTGCAATGGCATTTATGTTCTAAATCAATCAACTGTTCTGAGCATAACAAACACACACAAGAGGAAGAGTTCAGAAATGAACGAATCCTTCTTTTGGCATTGTAGACTTGGTCATATCAATGCGAAACGGCTAGCAAAGTTCCATAAGGATGGATATTTGAACCCGTTCGAATTTTCATCATATGACACTTGCCAATCATGTCTCAAAGGCAAAATGACCAAAACTCTGTTTATGGGACACGGAGAAAGAGTTAAGGAACTCTTGGGACTGGTACATAGTGATGTATGCGGTCCCATGTCTACACATGCCAGGTATGGTTCTTTGTACTTCATTATATTCACTGACGATCTCTCTAGATTCGGATATGTGTTCCTAATGAAACACAAATCAGAAGCTTTTGAGAAATTTAAAGAATAAAAACATGAAGCCGAGAACCAAACCGGGAAAAGTATTAAAATCCGTCGATCCGATCGAGGAGGTGAATACTTGAGCAATGAATTCCTAGAGTTCCTAAAGGAGAATGGGATTCTAACTCAGCTGACTACTCCATATACACCACAGCACAACGGCGTATCGGAACGGAGGAACCGTACCCTATTAGATATGGTGCGCTCTATGATGAGCATAGCTGAGTTACCTATTTCCTTCTGGGGTTATGCGCTGGAGTCAGCAGCATACCTATTGAATCAAGTTCCATCTAAATCTGTACCTACCACACCATATGAGATATGGAGTTGGAAGAGACCATATCTTAAAAGAGTTAAGATATGGGATTGTCCGGCCTATATCAAAAGGAAAAATCCGGAAAAACTCAAGGCACGGTGAGCTCTATGTAAGTTTGTGGTGTAAGTCTACGGTACCGCCCCGGCCTTTTTTCCGAGGCCAAAATGCGGAAACGAAAACTTTTCTTTAACAAGAAACCGGCACTACCACGAACTATAAACCCGGATCGGACCATTAACCTACTACTAGCAAACTGGAGAAAGGGTAGAGAGCTATACCAAGCGATCCGTGTCCTTCGGTCTTCGGGCACCATCCCAAGCTCCTCACGGTATCACTGATCTCCGGTCTCCTCGTCGGAAGGGCACCACATCGAGAAGTCTTTTTACGGGCTCCCACCTCTGAACAGAGGCAACTCGGACATGAAGTTGGCCAGCCGACGTGTCCAAGGTTGCTGTAGACTAAGTGTAGAAATCTTTGTCTCAAGGGGTTAATGGAAGTTGCCTTTTGGATGTGAAGGTGGAGGAATGAACTTTGAAATGGAGCTATGGAATTTTTGTGTGAGCAAATGAAATAAAAATCCCTCCACAAAAATTTGGACCGCCCCCACAAGTAGTGGCCGGCCATGTTGAGAGAGGAGGGAGGTGAATAATGCAAGAGAGGAAAAATGAGTGATCATCATGAAGAATGTCACACCAAAGTCTTTTCAATCCCATCTCCATAAAGCAAGTAGTGATGAACAAAACAAATCATAACATGCTAGAACCATCATGAAGCAACCATGTGCCACAAAAAACACCCTCCATTTTGTAAAAGCCACTTTTACAAATAAGCCTAACCCATCAATTTTCAGCCAAAGAAAGAAAGAAAGGAAAATGGCCGAAACGGAATGCAAACTGGCAACTTCAAAAAAAGCGATCCCGTAATAAATTACAGGAAAAACCCACGACTGTATATACATACTCGCTTTTGTATTCCGACCGAATACAAATGCATTGAGACAAAATCTACAATGTACAATACTAGGATCCGGCTTAAACCAAAGCCCGCTTGTTTTATCCGTCCGAACTATAACACTTGCACAAGTGCACACGTACGTTCGAACCCTGTCATAAATCCATACGGCCTCTACAGCGTTTCACCCGTAACTTAAGAAACTGTCTGTGGGGGACTCTAAAAACTCGTCAACACTTTGGCTGTGGATTTAACCACTAGCACGTCGGAGGTATTAGCCGTAGGTAATGGGCTACCAGGTATTGACAAAAAGGGACGTCGATGAGCGAACTCGTCCTGACACCCTACTGAGCCTGTCAGTGACAATATCCGTATAGTCCGGTCCGTTCGTCTATGAGCATCGCATGGCGGGCCTATGGGGTTGGTAAAAGTCATACCCCCAAAAACGGTACAAGTCGTGTCGGAGTGTAGCCCAGAACACCCTGAGATACTACTGGAATACCTACCAGTAAATCTCCTGCCTTGGCCAAGGACTTCGTGTATTGGCTCTCCTAGACACAGCGCGATCTCACCCCCAATACCGGGAGAGACGAAACCCCTGCAGATCCGCTCACTGCCTCCATGTGGCTCGGGACTGTACCCAACTAAAACCTGTTCGCACGACTCCTTTGAGCCGTGGTAGGGTAGTAATCAAAGCACAGTGGGAACTCACACGAGACAAATAACGATCTAAGGTCGATGAACTAACCTGTACACATGTCACCAGGGAACTGCTATCTCACGTCAGGTATAATACCAACTAGCATGTTCCCGGCGAGTCCTGTCCGGTGTACTCATAACCCAATGAGCACCTGTATACATCTTAGGTGAACCAACTGACACCAGTGGCTTATGAGACCGGCCACCGCCTCTTGTCAGGGTCTCGACTGTATACACTTGTCTACTCCGGAGTATCGATGCCCTGTCTCGAAAACTCCCACGACTAGGGACCTTTTACGGATGTGCTTATAGACCCCAGCTCCGACGTATATGATCGCCATCATACTGCTGGCCATCAAGCAAGAATCTTAAGGGCTCTATCAACGCGCAATAGTGACCTGTAAGGTCACCTAAAGCAGTACACGATGATAAAGATAAACAAGAAAGCATACTATCATCTTGAGTAAGACTGTCCTACCGGCATAGGTCCTCCCTCAATCATTGCAATCACTTGCCTGTGATCCAATAATTGACTCTGAGGGAACTTTATCCAACAATCTCCCACTTGCACTCAAGGCTAATTATTGCGATGTCGCATACTCACAGCCCGTGTGATACCGAACACCCAACTCCTCTACTAATCAGTCTCACAAAGCCTGTGTGCGAAACTATTGCGTTCGTGGAATAGCTTCAGCTAGTGGATCCGCCCTAATGTTTCTTTCTATGTCTCTCTTTATCTCCAGTTCGCGGAGAAAGCCATCTCCCGAAATGAGCAATACCTATCTTAGAATATATCTTGATATCTGATGGAACCTAGCTCATAAATGAACTCAAAATCCAAACTTCATAGACTGTATCGTCAACTAAACTTAATCAGTATCCTGCGCCATGCCTCCCTCAGTATCTGCTAGGACCACCTGTCCAAAATACTACCCCTCGTCAGAGGGAAAACTATAACTCTGACAGTCACTCTGTCATCCATGTCACCTTGGAAGCCTGGAATGATAACCGTCTTCCGAAGGAGGCTGCCATTATCAGATCCTAGAACATCCACTTATGCTCTAAAACTGCTTCCGAATGTTTCTCCAGGATTGGATCAATATCAATTTATTGCATCTACTGCAAAAAACAATATCTGGTGTGGTACTTGACATCTCATGATTGACTCAATTGTCTAAGCAAGTGATCTGCCGATCATGCACATCCCTCTCCCCTTTAGTCTGTAAGACACCTTTAGAGAGGGTGACTCCATCTCCTGGAGGTACACCACCATACCAGGAGTCGTCCATTCTAAAACACCTTTAGAATGCTGTCTAAGTACCCAGATTGGGAAACTACCCAAATCTAGATCTAAAAACATAGATCTAGCAACCAGAATATCTGATATAATATCCATATCCTTTGTGGAGAAACCACTGTGTGACAACCAAAGTATAACCGATCGTAGTATAGGAATTTCACTTCCTACTCTTTGTATGTCATCCAAAAACTAAGACATCACACCCTACTACCCTCTTAACAGATCCATCCCCTATTCTGATGAAGTCAAACATATGACTGTCGCATCGGAAATAGATGATCTATCCTCGCTATATCATCTTTAGTCTATAAATAGACATAAGCTACTTGTCCACTATGCTTCCGCTGCTTCCACTGACTACGACAACCCTCTGGCAGAGTCATATACACGTGCACTTCTAAAGCTAATTTAGAACGACGCTATACTCATCCTGCTGCCGGGTCTCACAGTCTGAAACAACAGCAATGGCAAGTCTGGGTAAACAAGAACCACTCTGTCACCGTCCTTGAGGCTACCAGAGTACCTCTCGGGTGCCTGAGGTTACCCACCATATCTGCGGATTGGCTAATGGATTGTCAATTCAGATTGAATCTTTAGGTTCTTATCAAATTTTCAGTAATCGTTTGCGGTTCTGGAATCACTTCCAGTTCTACCATACTCCCACTACTGTTTTTGAAAAAAAATCCATTTTTATTAAAACTGTCGTGATTCAAGAACAATATCACTATTGGTCTTTTAGATGGTAGAAAGTCAACCCTAGTCATAGCCCGGATCAACCCACAAACAGCCTTTACAGAAACGTGCCTTGAGTTATCCAGAGTCTGGTTTTAAGCATAAGCCGGACAACTCCCCGTACCTTAAAAATGTTAAGATATGAACTATTTTATATCCAATATAGAAGCAGAGGCACAGATTTAATTGGAACCAGATTCAAATCATTGAGGTGTCTCTAGTGCATGTAAACTAAATGGAGAGAGGCCAATCAGCATTACTTAACTTAGGAATGCTTCCAATTATGAGTAACCTGAAAGTGAAGCAAGTTCCTTTAAAATCATTACTATCAACTGAATACCATACAAAAGTATCTACATCTTTGATCACCTTGAAGAATCCTGATACTTGCAACACCTGGTTCTCTACTTTATTCATATACCTATAACTTCTCAAAACTTGGACCTTGTGTTTCTACGAAACACTTGTCTAAAAACTTGAGAAGTCATAAGTAAACCGAATATAGTACGAGGACCAACCCCTCTGTCCTAAGGGACACTGGACAACATACAATACTCTGTATAAGTCCTCTGAGTTTAATAACTCATTCCCTGTGTGTCATAAGTTGAAAACTGTATTTATGGTTAAGAAGAATTACACCGCTGTTTAATGCTCCTTACCTAACCATCCACTGTTATAGGTAAATGTCATAGACATAATTTCAAAAAGTTATATCTCACTTTATAAAAATAAACGTACAGATATATCAATTTGAAATTGGTGCATAACAACGGATATTCAAAACCAAATATTTGCCGTCCGGCAAACAACCCAGGAGATTTCCTCAAATATCACCAATTACAACGATTCCCGATATAATGAGGATGATCGCCTAATTCCCAATAACTTACTCCCACTCATCATCTGTAAAACCATACAGATGTGAGAATAAAACCTGGTAAATACATAGCCTGGAGCAAGTGTCTAATTAGGAAATCAGTTTTCTTTTAACTGTTAGTGTATATGCCCCAGAGGCCATTACTGTATCATACTGGTTTGTATATTACTTAATGGATGCTTGGGATATTCACCTTGTATATACAATCTTGCTCAAAATAGTAGTATGCTACTTGGTTTGTTTCTACTTCAATGTGTACATGTGTTTATATTTTGTATATCGCCTATACACATTAGTGGAGCCCTTAGGATCTTTGCTTGATTACCAGCGATGTGATGGCCATCACACTAGTGGGGCTGGGTAATCTATAAGCACATCCTTATGCAGGTCCCTGGTCGCAGGACTATCGAGACAGGGCATCGATACTCCGGAGTAGGCCAGCGCATGCGCTTCTCATCCCAGTGTGGGAGACGGTCTGTCCCACAGCCGTCAGTACATCGTACTTGAGATAGTATGCGGGTGCTCGTTAGGTTACGGGTACACTGGACAGGACTCGTCGGGAACTGACTAGTTGGTATTATACCTATCGTCAGTTATCAGTTCCCAGGTGACATGAGTACAGCTTAGTCCGCTGACTTGACACTGTCACTTCGCCTCGGGTGTGTTCCCACAGTACTTTGATCACTACCCTACCACGGCTCAAAGGAGTCGTGCAAACAGATGGGGGTTGGGTGCAGTCCCGAAGCACTTGGAGGCAGTGACGGTTAGACAGGATTCGTCTCTCCCGGTATTGGGGGTTGACATCGCGCTGTGTCTAGGAGAGCCATTACACGAGTAGTCCCTGGCCAGGGCAAACGAGATATACTGGTAGGTTTCCAGTGTTATCTCAGAGTGTTTTGGGCTTCGCTCCGGCACGACTTGTACCGCTATTGGGGGACTGACATTTACCGCCCCCTAGGCCCGCCATGCGATGTATCAGACGAACAGACCGGACTGTACGGAGAATGTCACACTCAGGCTCAGTAGGAGTTCAGTTGGGTTTCGCCTCGTCGGTCTTCTTGTCGGCACTACCTGGGGACCGTTATGCACAGCTAGTGCCGCTTGCGGTCTGTGGTTAAACCCACTGCCAGCGTAGTGTCGAGTCTTTAGAGTCCCACACAGAAAGCTTTTCGCCTTTAGGCAAAAGAGTAGAGGTCGCATGGTATTGCGACAGGTCGCATGGTTTTGCGACAGGGTTCGGTCACATCCGTGCACTTGTGCACGTACAGTGTCCGGACAGTTTACACTAGCGGGTTTTGGTTTAAGCCAGATCCTAGTGTACCTTATGGGATTGGATTTATCCAGTTTGCATTCGTGTTCCTCGAAACGCGGATGCGGGTGTATATGCACAGTTGACAGGGAGGCAGAGGCAGCGGATTCTCATTAGGGTTGTTGACAGTTGACCGTTTACTTTTTGACTTTATGCTCAACCCCAATGAGAATATGATATGTGATTAAATATTATATTAATTAAGTATTATGGTGATATGGTTGTTGACTTGTTGACTTTTGTTGACTTGTTGACTTTGGTGACTTGTTGATTTTTGTTGACTTGTTGACCGGTTGACTAGGCTTGACTAGTTGACCATCATGATGACCATAGCCATCATTTCATGGCAAAGACTTTTGTTTACTTGCTCATTTGTGTAAAATGAGTGCATGAAATGATATGGGTGTGGTTGCTTCTAACCATCACATAAGACTTTTGTTAATATGATGAGTTATCATTGCTTTGGATTATGAGAGGGTGAGAGACAAAATACTTGCTCATTCTTTCTTGCTCATTCTCTCTCTTGTTCTTGAGCTCTCCTCTTGCTCTCACCCTCAACCTCTTGCTCCCTCTCTTGATCTATGGTTCTCTTGTCTCATGAGTTGAGAATCAAGAACCATAGATAAAATCCCATTCTATTTCCTCTCTACTCATTCTAGTTCACTAGGTTTAGCAAACCAAGTGAACTAGTTTCTTCAAAGAACGAAGAAGGAGCTAAAGGTTGGAGCTTTCAAGTGGATCTATCTTCGGCGTACGGAGACAACGAGAAGGAGCCATCGAACCACCATCGGAGCTTGAAGACGAAGGAGTTCAAGTTTAGGTATAACCATCTCCATCCGAGTAGCTAACTCTCTTTAGCTAAGTTTGCTAGTTTTAGTTTAGTCAAAGATCCCGACTTTGCTTAGTCCATGTTGCCCCTTGCGCTTAAAATTTGATTTTTATACCGTTTCCGCCTCCCCGTAAGAACCGGGGGTCGCAACGTGGACTTACAGTGGTATCAGAGCCTAACTAAACTTAAACTAGCTTGGTAGTAAAGTGTAACGAAGTTCGGAACCGGAAAAAAATCCAAAAACCTAACTTTTACAAAACCTGAGTTTCTGTTGAAATTTTTCCTGGTCAAAATGAAAAACTTTATACTCCAAAATTCGGCTCAGGATTTTGTGTGAACACCCATGAAAAACGGTTTACTGTTTCGTTCAAACCGCCGCGCTTCCGCCGCACTAGGTAGGCATGTGCCGCGGAAGCGCCGCGGTTTGTCGTCTTCTCTGCATCGTTTTTCGTGCAGTGTGTGTCTGTGTTGGTTTTGGGATTTTTGAAATATATTATATGTGCCCAGATTTTCCAGAAAAGAAATTTCCTTTTGGGGTCCTATAATTCCGTATTTTTTCCGAACTTCACTGCACTTTGACTATGATGGTTATATCTGTGATGCTTGCATGTATTGAACGTCGGCTAATCGCTATAAGTCGATTGGTCGGGGTTATACATGATCTGTGTTTGATATTGGAATGTGTATATAAATATGTTGGATTGTCGCGGGTGAATAGCCGGGGGTTGTGAGACGAGAGTTTTCTTTTCTTGCAATTCATGTAAATTTGTAAATTGATGTAATAATTATTTGTATGGCCGCACAACCGGGTCGGGGTTGTAGCCGTCATTGTATAATTTCATTTTACTGTTTTTGCTCCTAGGATAGACCCATGGAGGGGTGCACAAACTACCGGGTATGCCGAAGTGTCGAGTGGCCTACTCATGGAGATGAGGGAGGTTGCTACGCTTCGGGTACTTGGCGGGTAGTTTGCCGCACCCGTAGGGGTCTTGGGTGGGGTTTTGGCTATTCACCGCGACCGTGTTATCTGTTTTTGTTACAGGCTCGTACAAATTACAGATTGCTAGTATATCCAATGTATTTATCTGTGATCTGAAATGTTTATCATTGCAGTATATCTATATATGATATTATTTAGGCGTTGCTTATGTTTTACAGACGCGCTAGCCCAGCCCCCGCTCTGTCGTTAGTTAAGTAACCTAACGGGTAATGACGGGGCCCCGTGGCGAATGCGAATGGCATAAGCGTACGTCATATTTTGGTTGTTTTCTGCAATGGTAGGATTAAATGATGGGACGCATTAAAAGAACTAATGCAAGAATATCACGCATTAAAAGAACTAATGCAAGATAATAAACCAAGTTAAAGTCGTTGGAACACTTTCGAAAAACCACTCGGTTCTTTTCAAAAACAAACTTTTAAAATACGGAGTTTGAGCCGCTCCATTTAAAAGCTATCTCGTTCCATCGACTAAATCAAGTTCACTACGTTCACGGTTTTGCCAAAACCATCCGTAGCCCTCCATCATTTCAGTTAAATATTCGGTAGTATTCAAGCTATGTATTTTGACCTCACGCCAAGGCATAGTGATTGGTAGCTGCCGGATATTTATCTGTTGCATAGATAGAATGCGTTGGTTTGAGACAGTCGTACTGCCATTTTGGCCTACGTCAAGGGTATGTACGGGTGGGTTCAAATTAACCTGGATAATGATGGGACGAACTTGACATGTGACTTATGACATTTTGACCTCACGCCAAGGTCATAAGAGCATGGGGCAAAAATACACATCGGGAGTTTCATAAGTACTGAAACTTGCTAGATTTGCATACCATTTGGAGTGTGATGATTCTGGTAGGATTCCTTCAGTTTCGTCACGCAATGATATTTGGATCCCGATCCTACTGTGAGTATATGCTACTCCTCGGGAAATTTCTCACTAATCGATCAATGCTATAAACCTAGTAGGTGCCTAGAAAGGTGTTAGCGGGGCTACGCCCCAAGGGAAAAGAGGTTCTTTAATTAAGGAACTTCGCGAAAGCGTTGGAAAACCTCCCTCGAAGTACCGACACCGGCCTGGCTGAACGCTTAAGCAAGTATTGTGCGGTGGGATTGATCCCGGCTAATTCTTCCTTTATGGTTTGAGGAGGGATTCGAGAAACAGTGGGAGCCATCCTGTTTAGACAAACTAAAAACCACTCTAAACTTGCAAGAGCATCATGCTGAGTGTTTCTTCTTCTCTCTCCTAATTGCAGCGACCAATCAACATGACTGGACTTAAGTTACTCCTAGATAAAAACAAACTGACAGGGCCAAACTACAAAGATTGGCTCAGGAATGTCAAGATAGCAATCACTTATGACAAGCTGGGGTATCTTCTTACCACCAAAGCTCCCCCTGTCCCTGGTCCAACTTCCAGTGTCGCGGATAAGGAAATCCGCAAGACTTGGGAGATTGATAGTGCGAAGGCCAAGTGCCTCCTACTTGCCTCGATGGACAACGAACATCAGAGGAGGCATGAGAATATGGACATGGAGTCCATATTGCTCCATACAAAAGAACTGTATGGAGAGCAATCACGTATCGCAAGATACGAAGCGTCGAAAAAGTTATTTTCGACAAGAATGGCCGTCGGATCATCAGTAGCCGAGCACGTGCTAAAGATGATCGGCTTCATTGAGGAGCTCGCTGACCTAGGGATCACATTGGAGAGTGAGCTATATACGGATATAGTTCTCCAGTCCCTTCCTTCCACTTACGCCCAGTTTATACTGAACTTCAACTTACATGAAAAAGAGGTTGAACTTTCAGAGCTCCTCAACATGCTGAGGAGCGCAGAGGGCACCCTACAGAAAGGTAGGGATACATCCACTTTGTTTGTAGGAGGATCATCTTCTTCTAGGTCCAAGGCGAAAGCCAAGGGAAAGAAGAAGAAGGCCCCCGCCAAACCAAGGGGCGGTGTTAGTAAAGTGGATACGAAGGGAAAAGGTAAAGCAACAAAGATAGCGGGGAAGCTTGTGGATAAGGAAGAATGCTTCTATTGTCATAAGAAAGGACACTGGAAGAATGATTGCAGGGCCTGGAATGCCAGAACACAGGAATTGAAGCAGGTTGCAGCTTCAGCTTCAGGTGTGTATGTTATTGAAAACTGTCTTTCAATAAACTCTACTTCCTGGGTATTGGATACCGGATCAGGATCTCATATCTGTAATTCTTTGCAGGCGTTGAGAAACCGTAGGGTTTTGAAGGCAGGTGACATGACCCTCAGAGTTGCGAACGGAGCTAGCATGGATGCTAAAGCCGTGGGGGACTATCACCTGGGAATGTCAGATGGACATGTTTTGGTTTTGCGTAATTGCTTTTTTGCACCCAACGCAACTTGTAATATCATTTCTGTATCTTTAGTTTCTAAAGAAGGTTATGTATTTGCGTTTGTAAGTAATGTTGTAAACATTCACCTTAATCAAGTTTTGATTAGGTCAGGTACATTGAGTAATGGTATATACGTGTTAAACCAACCGCAGATTTTTAATGTCCAGAATACACACAAAAGAAAGTCTCCAGAAATAAATCAGACTTTCTTATGGCATTGTAGATTGGGTCACATCAATGAGAGAAGGTTGACTAAGTTACATACAGAAGGATATTTGAATGCGTTCGAATATCAATCATATGCCACTTGTCAATCTTGTCTCAAAGGAAAGATGACAAAGACTCCGTTTACTGGACATGGAGTAAGAGCGAGCGAGCTCTTGGGACTCGTACACAGTGACGTGTGCGGTCCAATGTCTACACATGCCCGAAGCGGACATTCTTACTTCATTACTTTTACGGATGACTTCTCAAGGTACGGTTATGTCTTCTTAATGAAACATAAGTCCGAGGCCTTTGGAAAATTCCAGGAGTATAAGAATGAAGTAGAGAAACAGACCGGCAAAAGTATTAAGATTCTAAGATCGGATCGAGGTGGAGAATACTTAAGTGCCGAGTTCCTGGACTATTTAAAAGAGAACGGAATTCTCTCTCAGCTTACTCCTCCATACACCCCGCAACATAACGGTGTATCGGAGAGACGGAACCGCACCCTATTGGATATGGTGCGGTCCATGATGAGTAACACTGAGTTACCGCGATCATTCTGGGGGTATGCGCTAGAATCAGCTACATACCTTTTGAACCGAGTTCCGACTAAGACTGTGCCTACCACCCCATATAAAATGTGGAGTGGGAAGAAACCCTATCTTCAATATCTGAAGATCTGGGGATGTCCAGCTTTTGTCAAAAAGCAGCATGCGGACAAACTCGAGGCACGCTCAGTACTGTGCAAGTTTGTGGGATACCCAAAGAACACCAGGGGGTATCTTTTCTACTACGCAGAGGAACAAAAAGTCCTTGTTTCTCGTAATGCCCACTTCCTAGAAAACCAGTTCTTGGAAAAGGAAAATAGTGGGAGCGCAGTGGAACTGGAAGAAATTCCAGAACCACAGACTATTACTGAAAGGTTAGTGGAACCAGAGGGTTCAACAGAACAGGACATTCCTACGCCGCTCCGCAGGAGTAGTAGGCAGTCTCATCCGCCCGAGAGATACTGCGGTTTTCTCATAGACGGGGATAGAGAGGATTGCATCATAGATTATGATGAGCCTACTAGCTTCCAGCAGGCCGTTCAGAGCGTTGACTCAGTGAAATGGCTGGATGCAATGCGGACCGAAATGGAGTCCATGTACACCAACAAGGTATGGACGTTGGACATTGCTCCAGACGGGGTAAAACCCGTAGGATGCAAGTGGATCTTCAAAAGGAAGATTGGTGTAGATGGACAGGTTGAGACCTATAAAACTAGGCTGGTAGCAAAGGGTTTTCGTCAAAGACCTGGCTTGGACTATGACGAAACCTTTTCTCCAGTAGCCATGCTGAAATCCATTCGGATCCTTCTTGCCATTGCTGCCTTCCACGATTATGAGATCTGGCAAATGGACGTAAAGACAGCTTTTCTAAATGGAAATTTAGAGGAGTGTGTCTATATGGACCAGCCGGAGGGTTTCATTCAGAGTGGGAGCAGCGGAAAGGTGTGCAAGTTGCTTAAGTCCATCTATGGACTAAAGCAGGCGTCGCGGAGTTGGAACATCTGCTTTGATGAGACGGTCAAGGAATTTGGCTTTATCAAAAATCCAGATGAACCATGCATCTATAGTAGATTTGTAGCGAGAACTGTAGTATTCCTCGTTTTATACGTGGATGACATTCTCTTAATAGGAAATGACATTCCTATGCTACAATCTGTCAAGGGGTTCTTGTCACACAGGTTCTCCATGAAAGACCTGGGTGATGCCTCATACATTCTGGGTATCCGGATCTACCGTGACAGATCCAAGAGGATATTAGGACTTTCTCAGTCCAGGTACATCGACACCATACTGAAGAGATTCAGTATGGAAGATTCCAAGCGCGGTAACCTACCGGCTTGTCACGGGATCACCCTCTCTAATGAGATGTCTCCCAAGACTGATTTGGAGAGGGATCGCATGTCTATTATACCCTACGCTTCTGCGGTAGGCTCTATAATGTATGCGATGTTGTGTACCAGACCGGATGTAGCTTATGCACTGAGTGTGGTAAGCCGGTATCAGTCTAACCCTGGGGAGAAACACTGGATAGCGGTAAAGAACATTCTCAAGTACCTGAGAAGGACTAAGGAGATGTTCTTGGTGTATGGCGGAAAAGACCTCCAGATCGAGGCCTTTGCTGACTCCAGCTTCCAGAGTGACAAGGATGATTCCAAGTCCATGTCGGGTTTTGTCTTTACCCTCAATGGAGGGGCGGTGTGTTGGAAGAGTTCCAAACAGGAAACCGTTGCAGACTCGACGATGGAAGCGGAATACATCGCTGCATCTGATGCCGCAAAAGAAGCTGTCTGGATGAGGAAGTTCTTGAAAGAACTTCAGGTGGTTCCGTCCATTGTTGATCCAATACCTCTGTATTGCGACAACAACGGGGCTATAGCTTTAGCGAAGGAACCCAGGTCCCATCAGAGATCCAGGCACATCTTGAGGCGGTATCACCTTGTCACGACCCGCAGGGTACGGAACGTGACTGGCACTTAAGTTTACGAAACGTCTAAAGGCGTCCGTAAAATAAGTAAGCCAAAAGCCCAGAGAACAAAACCAATTAAGCAAAAGAGTGAAGAAAACCCAACATTTGAAAGCAAGTTTATCAAATAAGTCATATACAACCCCTTTTAAAAACAATACTAATTTTTCCGAAAATTTCGGCAGAGTCTCCTTTGTAAATACTGGCCCCCAAAAATGGGTACAACAAGAATATATGTAAAACCAACAAATAAGGCATCCCCAAGCGGGAGCTAGCTCTTCGCCATAAGGCGGTCACAAATCCCACGCAATATAAATGACAACAAGCATAATAAAGCATAAGGAAGCATGAAAAAGTAGCATGTCGGCTCAAGTGAGCTCGACCCCAAAATACAGCATAAAATCCACAAACCTCACAGTCTCATCTCTAGGTCAATATACAATAAATCTGATAGAAACAGTAGATGGAGTACACTAGATACAAGAATATACAAGGTGGTACAAAATAATAACATAACCCACCTATGAGCAAATCTCGAGCCCAAGCAAAGCAGGCAAAAGAACAAGTGCGCCCGCCGCTACTGAACTGACGGAGCGGACCTGCAAAAGACTGTGGCACAACGGGGGTGAGTTGCCAACTCGTGAGTAATAAATAACATCTGCAAAGGCTATCGTATGCATGCACACAAGCATCCTAGCATCTAAAATACAGGTATGACTGGATGCACTAGCAGGTGTGTATACCATATCGGTGTGCTAATATGTATGCAACATGAAAATCTGAGGTCTCAATAGGTATATATAAGAAATATTTTATCTCTTTTTGTTTTTGAAACTCTTTTAGAATGCCAGCATAATGTCAATGAATCGACGAAAATCGGTGTCCAGCAACGACACCCAAAAGCTGTCACAAATCTCATAAATGTATCTCTGGCCTCAGCCGTCCGGCTGACCCATCTCAAATATCAATATCTCATCATCTAGCGGCCACGGTCGGTATCCTCTGGATATCCGCCGTCCCAAACAGTCACCGGTAGGTAATTCGTCCCCTGCCAGGCTCAACGTCATCACCACATTCCTCTTGCCCCGGGGTACCTTACCGGGCCCACCATATACCCGTGCCGGTTCCTCCACTCCTCGACACGGATTTCCAAATCCACAGCAAACTCATGGTGGACGACACTTACATCACTAGAAAACCGCAATTTACATATTTTAAAAAATATAATAAGTTTAGAAATTTTGCGGCTTTCCCCCGAAATCCAGCAATATCATAAAATCTCAAGAAATCCTCATAAGTGCATATATCAATGATAATGAATGCGTATGATATCAATAGTCAAGTTGCGATGTGTGATTAATGTATTAAGCATGAACAATTAATATGATGAAGTACATGCACATGAATAGCAATACTACGGTTTCATTTTAAGGAATTAAAGGCAATAGCACCAGTTTAAGCATTAATTAGTAAAAGGTTTAAATTTAAATGTTATCTAGTGTGGTGGCATGGCAATTACCAGGGTGTGTGTGTAAGCATGAATAGTGCTCGTGCTGCATATAAAACCTGGTAATGGTGCATGTGTCCTACAATTGAGTTTGCGTATATGGGTATAACATATTGATCTAATTGCAGCAATTATCATGCCAGTAATATTATTCTAATGTCACAAGTGGTTATCCAGTTTACTATTTTTCAGTTTACTAAATCTATCGGGCGACTTGCGCCATCCAAACGATCGTCCCCCGTAGATGTTAAATCTACTCACCGGGATCCCTGGCTAGCTGTGTCCAATCACCGCCTTTCCCTTTCGCGCCGCGTCTGACGTTTCCGCGACCGAACCTGGAATTTACATCAATACCAAATATAAGGTTACATATCAAGAACGACGCAAAACCCCAACGAAACTACTAAGGTTCGCTAGCTAGGTACAACGTGCACAAAGTGCGCGGACACACGCGAAAATAGCAAAAACTGCCAAAAAACGCCGATTTGGTCGCCCGGCAAAAACTAAAACCCGACTACCCAAAA